>JBCFYV010001001.1:3031954-3555496 GCA_039000515.1 Timema cristinae | reverse complement strand
AAATCAATAGTTTTAGAGTTATTTTGAATATTCGTGATTTTTCCACCAATCTTGTAATATTGAAGTGCATAAGAGACCATCTAATCTCCTATCTTTTCGGGTCTTGTGAACTTTTTTAATGTATGTAAATCCGAGCCCTTCCTTTTTTATATATGTGGATTACATAAACACCCATAAAAGCTAAATTTTTTATCCGATCGTAACATGTGAAATCTCATTTACGGGTAATTCTAAGGCCTTCCATTACTTGGGAAATTTTTATATGAAAAATTGATATTTTTAGAGTTATTTTGAATATTTGTGATGTGTCTGGCAATTTTTTGGGACTGCACAAGACACCATATAATCTTTTATATTATCGAGTGTTGTGAATTTTTTTATGTACGTAAATCCGAGCCTTCATTTTACCATGTATGTTGACTACGGAAGAGCCAGTGAAGCTAAATTTTTTATCCGATCGTAACATGTAATCTCTTTTTAAGTAGGTTATTCCAGGGACTTCGTTTTACATAAGGAATTTTTATATGAAAAATCGATATTTTTAGAGTTATTTTGAATGTTTGTGTAGTGTGTTCGGCAATTTGGTAGTATTGAAGTGCACGAGACAACATTTAAATTACACTTTTCTATCGGATCATGTTTTGTGATTTTTTTTAATGTTTATGTTTACCAATATGTTGGCTACAGAAGAGCGGTAACAACTTAGTTTTTTATTCGATCAAAACATTTAAGCTTTCTTTAAGTAGGTAATTCCAGGGCCTTCCTTATAGTTGGGGAATTTTTATATGAAAAATCAATAGTTTTAGAGTTATTTTGAATATTCATGATTTTACCACCAATCTTGTAATATTGAAGTGCATAAGAGACCATCTAATCTCCTATCTTTTCGGGTCTTGTGAACTTTTTTAATGTATGTAAATCCGAGCCCTTCCTTTTATTATATATGTGGATTACATAAACACCCATAAAAGCTAAATTTTTATATCCGATCGTAACATGTGAAATCTCATTTAGCGGGTAATTCTAAGGCCTTCCCATTACTTGGAAATTTTTATATGAAAAATTGATATTTTTAGAGTTATTTTGAATATTTGTGATGTGTCTGGCAATTTTTTGGGACTGCACAAGACACCATATAATCTTTTATATTATCGAGTGTTGTGAATTTTTTAGTTACGTAAATCCGAGCCCTTCATTTTACCATGTATGTTGACTACGGAAGAGCCAGTGAAGCTAAATTTTTTATCCGATCGTAACATGTAATCTCTTTTTAAGTAGGTTATTCCAGGACTTCGTTTTACATAAGGAATTTTATATGAAAAATCGATATTTTTAGAGTTATTTTGAATGTTTGTGTAGTGTGTCCGCAATTTGGTAGTATTGAAGTGCACGAGACAACATTTAAATTACACTTTTCTATCGGATCATGTTTTGTGATTTTTTTAATGTTTATGTTTACCATATATGTTGGCTACAGACAGCCGGTAACAACTTAGTTTTTTATTCGATCAAAACATTTAAGCTTTCTTTAAGTAGGTAATTCCAGGGCCTTCCTTATAGTTGGGGAATTTTATATGAAAAATCAATAGTTTTAGAGTTATTTTGAATATTCTGATTTTTCCACCAATTTGTAATATTGAAGTGCATAAGAGACCATCTAATCTCCTATCTTTCGGTCTTGTGAACTTTTTAATGTATGTAAATCCGAGCCCTTCCTTTTATTATATATGTGGATTACATAAACACCCATAAAAGCTAAATTTTTTATCCGATCGTAACATGTGAAATCTCATTTAGCGGGTAATTCTAAGGCCTTCCCATTACTTGGGAAATTTTTATATGAAAAATTGATATTTTTAGAGTTATTTTGAATATTTGTGATGTGTCTGGCAATTTTGTGGGACTGCACAAGACACCATATAATCTTTTATATTATCGAGTCTTGTGAATTTTTTATGTACGTAAATCCGAGCCCTTCATTTTACCATGTATGTTGACTACGGAAGAGCCAGTGAAGCTAAATTTTTTATCCGATCGTAACATGTAATCTCTTTTTAAGTAGGTTATTCCAGGACTTCGTTTTACATAAGAATTTTTATATGAAAATCGATATTTTTAGAGTTATTTTGAATGTTTGTGTAGTGTGTCCGGCAATTTGGTAGTATTGAAGTGCACGAGACAACATTTAAATTACACTTTTCTATCGGATCATGTTTTGTGATTTTTTTTTTACCATATATGTTGGCTACAGAAGAGCCGGTAACAACTTAGTTTTTTATTCGATCAAAACATTTAAGCTTTCTTTAAGTAGGTAATTCAGGGCCTTCCTTATAGTTGGGGAATTTTTTATAGAAAAATCAATAGTTTTAGGTTATTTTGAATATTCATGATTTTACAACCAATTTGTAATATTAAAGTGCATAAGAGACCATCTAATCTCCTATCTTTTCGGTCTTGTGAACTTTTTTAATGTATGTAAATCCGAGCCCTTCCTTTTATTATATATGTGGATTACATAAACACCCATAAAAGCTAAATTTTTTATCCGATCGTAACATGTGAAATCTCATTTACCGGTAATTCTAAGGCCTTCCCATTACTTGGGAATTTTAATTGAAAAATTGATATTTTTAGAGTTATTTTGAATATTTGTGATGTGTCTGGCAATTTTTTGGGACTGCACAAGACACCATATAATCTTTTATATTATCGAGTGTTGTGAAATTTTTATGTACGTAAATCCGAGCCCTTCATTTTACCATGTATGTTGACTACGGAAGAGCCAGTGAAGCTAAATTTTTTATCCGATCGTAACTTGTAATCTCTTTTTAAGTAGGTTATCCAGGACTTCGTTTTACATAAGGAATTTTTATATGAAAAATCGATATTTTTAGAGTTATTTTGAATGTTTGTGTAGTGTGTCTGGCAATTTGGTAGTATTGAAGTGCACGAGACAACATTTAAATTACACTTTTCTATCGGATCATGTTTTGTGATTTTTTTAATGTTTATATTTACCACATATGTTGGCTACAGAAGAGCCGGAAACAACTTAGTTTTTTATTCGATCAAAACATTTAAGCTTTCTTTAAGTAGGTAATTCCAGGGCCTTCCTTATAGTTGGGGAATTTTTATAAGAAAAATCAATAGTTTTAGAGTTAATTTTGAATTTCGTGATTTTTCCACCAATCTTGTAATATTGAAGTACATAAGAGACCATCTAATCTCCTATCTTTTCGGGTCTTGTGAACTTTTTAATGTATGTAAATCCGAGCCCTTCCTTTTATTATATATGTGGATTACATAAACACCCATAAAAGCTAAATTTTTTATCCGATCGTAACATGTGAAATCTCATTTAGCGGTAATTCTAAGGCCTTCCCATTACTTGGGAAATTTTTAAATGAAAAATTGATATTTTTTAGAGTTATTTTGAATATTTGTGATGTGTCTGGCAATTTTTTGGGACTGCACAAGACACCATATAATCTTTTATATTATCGAGTGTTGTGAATTTTTTATGTACGTAAATCCGAGCCTTCATTTTACCATGTATGTTGACTAAGGAAGAGCCAGTGAAGCTAAATTTTTTATCCGATCGTAACTTGTAATCTCTTTTTAAGTAGGTTATTCCAGGGACTTTCGTTTTACATAAGGAATTTTTATATGAAAAATCGATATTTTTAGATTATTTTGAATGTTTGTGTAGTGTGTCCCTGCAATTTGGTAGTATTGAAGTGCACGAGACAACATTTAAATTACACTTTTCTATCGGATCATGTTTTGTGATTTTTTTAATGTTTATATTTACCACATATGTTGGCTACAGAAGAGCCGGAAACAACTTAGTTTTTTATTCGATCAAAACATTTGAGCTTTCTCTTAAGTAGGTAATTCCAGGGCCTTCCTTATAGTTGGGGAATTTTTATAAGAAAAATCAATAGTTTTTAGAGTTATTTTGAATATTCGTGATTTTTCCACCAATCTTGTAATATTGAAGTGCATAAGAGACCATCTAATCTCCTATCTTTTCGGGTCTTGTGAACTTTTTTAATGTATGTAAATCCGAGCCCTTCCTTTTATTATATATGTGGATTACATAAACACCCATAAAAGCTAAATTTTTTATCCGATCGTAACATGTGAAATCTCATTTACCGGTAATTCTAAGGCCTTCCCATTACTTGGGTAATTTTTAAATGAAAAATTGATATTTTTAGAAATATTTTGAATATTTGTGATGTGTCTGGCAATTTTGTGGGACTGCACAAGACACCATATAATCTTTTATATTATCGAGTCTTGTGAATTTTTTTATGTACGTAAATCCGAGCCCTTATTTTACCATGTATATTGACTACGGAACTGCCAGTGAAGCTAAATTTTTTATCCGATCGTAACATGTAATCTCTTTTTAAGTAGGTTATTCCAGGGACTTCGTTTTACATAAGGAATTTTTATATGAAAAATCGATATTTTTTAGAGTTATTTTGAATGTTTGTGTAGTGTGTCTGGCAATTTGGTAGTATTGAAGTGCACGAGACAACATTTAAATTACACTTTTCTATCGGATCATGTTTTGTGATTTTTTTAAATGTTTATGTTTACCATATATGTTGGCTACAGAAGAGCCGGTAAAAACTTAGTTTTTTATTCGATCAAAACATTTAAGCTTTCTTTAAGTAGGTAATTCCAGGGCCTTCCTTATAGTTTGGGGAATTTTTATATGAAAAATCAATAGTTTTTAGTGTTATTTTGAATATTCATGATTTTACAACCAATTTTGTAATATTGAAGTGCATAAGAGACCATCTAATCTCCTATCTTTTCGGGTCTTGTGAACTGTTTTAATGTATGTAAATCCGAGCCCTTCCTTTTATTATATATGTGGATTACATAAACACCCATAAAAGCTAAATTTTTTATCCGATCGTAACATGTGAAATCTCATTTACCGGTAATTCTAAGGCCTTCCCATTACTTGGGAAATTTTTATATGAAAAATTGATATTTTTAGAGTTATTTTGAATATTTGTGATGTGTCTGGCAATTTTTTTGGGACTGCACAAGACACCATATAATCTTTTATATTATCGAGTGTTGTGAATTTTTTTATGTACGTAAATCCGAGCCCTTCATTTTACCATGTATAATGACTACGGAAGAGCCAGTGAAGCTAAATTTTTTATCCGATCGTAACTTGTAATCTCTTTTTAAGTAGGTTATTCCAGGGACTTCGTTTTACATAAGGAATTTTTATATATGAAAAATCGATATTTTTAGAGTTATTTTGAATGTTTGTGTAGTGTGTCTGGCAATTTGGTAGTATTGAAGTGCACGAGACAACATTTAAATTACACTTTTCTATCGGATCATGTTTGGGATTTTTTTTAATGTTTATGTTTACCATATATGTTGGCTACAGAACAGCCGGTAACAACTTAGTTTTTATTCGATCAAAACATTTAAGCTTTCTTTAAGTAGGTAATTCCAGGGCCTTCCTTATAGTTGGGGAATTTTTATAAGAAAAATCAATAGTTTTAGAGTTATTTTGAATATTCGTGATTTTTCCACCAATCTTGTAATATTGAAGTGCATAAGAGACCATCTAATCTCCTATATTTTCGGGTCTTGTGAACTTTTTTAATGTATGTAAATCCGAGCCCTTCCTTTTATTATATATGTGGATTACATAAACACCCATAAAAGCTAAATTTTTAATCCGATCGTAACATGTGAAATCTCATTTACCGGGTAATTCTAAGGCCTTCCCATTACTTGGGAAATTTTTATATGAAAAATTGATATTTTAAGAGTTATTTTGAATATTTGTGATGTGTCTGGCAATTTTTTGGGACTCCACAAGACACCATATAATCTTTTATATTATCGAGTGTTGTGAATTTTTTTATGTACGTAAATCCGAGCCCTTCATTTTACAATGTATGTTGACTACGGAAGAGCCAGTGAAGCTAAATTTTTTATCCGATCGTAACTTGTAATCTCTTTTTAAGTAGGTTATTCCAGGGACTTCGTTTTACATAAGGAATTTTTATATGAAAAATCGATATTTTTAGAGTTATTTTGAATGTTTGTGTAGTGTGTCTGGCAATTTGGTAGTATTGAAGTGCACGAGACAACATTTAAATTACACTTTTCTATCGGATCATGTTTTGTGATTTTTTTAATGTTTATATTTACCACATATGTTGGCTACAGAAGAGCCGGAAACAACTTAGTTTTTTATTCGATTAAAACATTTAAGCTTTCTTTAAGTAGGTAATTCCAGGGCCTTCCTTATAGTTGGGGAATTTTTGTATGAAAAATCAATAGTTTTAGAGTTATTTTGAATATTCATGTTTTTACCACCAATTTTGTAATATTAAAGTGCATAAGAGACCATCTAATCTCCTATCTTTTCGGGTCTTGTGAACTTTTTTAATGTATGTAAATCCGAGCCCTTCCTTTTATTATATATGTGGATTACATAAACACCCATAAAAGTTAAATTTTTATCCGATCGTAACATGTGAAATCTCATTTAATGGGTAATTCTAAGGCCTCCCCATTACTTGGGAAATTTTTATATGAAAAATTGATATTTTTAGAGTTATTTTGAATATTTGTGATGTGTCTGGCAATTTTGTGGGACTGCACAAGACACCATATAATCTTTTATATTATCGAGTCTTGTGAATTTTTTTATGTAAGTAAATCCGAGCCCTTCATTTTACCATGTATGTTGACTACGGAAGAGCCAGTGAAGCTAAATTTTTTATCCGATCGTAACATGTAATCTCTTTTTAAGTAGGTTATTCCAGGGACTTCGTTTTACATAAGGAATTTTTATATGAAAAATCGATATTTTTAGAGTTATTTTGAATGTTTGTGTAGTGTGTCCGGCAATTTGGTAGTATTGAAGTGCACGAGACAACATTTAAATTAAACTTTTCTATCGGATCATGTTTTGTGATTTTTTTAATGTTTATGTTTACCATATATGTTGGCTACAGAACATTCGATAACAACTTAGTTTTTTATTCGATCAAAACATTTAAGCTTTCTTTAAGTAGGTAATTCCAGGGCCTTCCTTATAGTTGGGGAATTTTTATATGAAAAATCAATAGTTTTAGAGTTATTTTGAATATTCGTGATTTTTGTACCAATCTTGTAATATTGAAGTGCATAAGAGACCAACTAATCTCCTATCTTTTCGGGTCTTGTGAACTTTTTTAATGTATGTAAGTCCGAGCCCTTCCTTTTATTATATATGTGGATTACATAAAAACCCATAAAAGCTAAATTTTTTAACCGATCGTAACATGTGAAATCTCATTTAGTGGGTAATTCTAAGGCCTTCCCATTACTTGGGAAATTTTTATATGAAAAATTGATATTTTTAGAGTTATTTTGAATATTTGTGATGTGTCTGGCAATTTTGTGGGACTGCACAAGACACCATATAATCTTTTATATTATCGAGTCTTGTGAATTTTTTTATGTACGTAAATCCGAGCCCTTCATTTTACCATGTATGTTGACTACGGAAGAGCCAGTGAAGCTAAATTTTTTATCCGATCGTAACATGTAATCTCTTTTTAAGTAGGTTATTCCAGGGACTTCGTTTTACATAAGAATTTTTACATGAAAAATCGATATTTTTAGAGTTATTTTGAATGTTTGTGTAGTGTGTCCGGCAATTTGGTAGTATTGAAGTGCACGAGACAACATTTAAATTACACTTTTCTATCGGATCATGTTTTGTGATTTTTTTAAATGTTTATGTTTACCATATATGTTGGCTACAGAAGAGCCGGTTACAACTTAGTTTTTTATTCGATCAAAACATTTAAGCTTTCTTTAAGTAGGTAATTCCAGGGCCTTCCTTATAGTTGGAGAATTTTTATATGAAAAATCAATAGTTTTAGAGTTATTTTGAATATTCGTGATTTTTCCACCAATCTTATAATATTGAAGTGCATAAGAGACCATCTAATCTCCTATCTTTTCGGGTCTTGTGAACTTAAAATGAAAACGGGATGAAATTTACCAAAAACGCAAAGAATGAGTGTTAAAAAATTTGTGCAGCTATTATTTTTATCCGGGCGCACAAGTGGTTGTTGCTAAATAACGCTAATATACTATCTTATTAACGCAACATTAGGCTATAGTTATTAAATGTGGTCAACTATCATAAGTATATTATTGACAGCAAAATATTATCGCTATCCATTATACTGGACAAAATTGTATTATTATATTTTTGCTATTTCATGGATTATACCTTACTTAAACGTATTTAACAAATAACTATAGCTACTTTACTATCGATGTAAATAATATATGTTATTGATACAATCGGGCACTAACCAGGACTAACGTAGCACAAACGATGGGCGTTTTCAAAAATTGATTATCTCTATTATTTCTTATAGTGGGTGACCAGGGAGATATCTCCCTAGCCACCCATAAAGAATCGTGAATAATTTCTGTAAATTTACAGCACTAACGATGAAAATCGGGCACTAACCAGCACTAACGTAGCACAAACGATGGGCGTTTTCGAAATTGATTATCTCTATTATTTCTTATGGTGGGTGTACAGGGAGATATCTCCCTAGCCACCCATAAAGAATCGTGAATAATTTCTGTAAATTTACAGCACTAACAATGAAAATTGGGCACTAACCAGCACTAACGTAGCACAAACGATGGGCGTTTTAAAAATTGATTATCTCTATTATTTCTTATAGTGGGTGGCAGGGAGATATCTCCCTAGCCACCCCTTAAAGAATCGTGAATAATTTCTGTAAATTTACAGCATAACGATGAAAATCGGGCACTAACCAGCACTAACGTAGCATAAACGATGGGCGTTTTCGAAAAATTGATTATCTCTATTATTTCTTATAGTGGGTGGCAAGGGAGATATCTCCCTAGCCACCCATAAAGAATCGTGAATAATTTCTGTAAATTTACAGCACTAACGATGAAAATCGGGCACTAACCAGCACTAATGTAGCACAAACGATGGGCGTTTTCAAAAATTGATTATCTCTATTATTTCTTATAGTGGGTGGCCAGGAGATATCTCCTAGCAACCCATAAAGAATCGTGAATAATTTCTGTAAATTTACAGCACTAACGATGAAAATCGGGCACTAACCAGCACTAACGTAGCATAAACGATGGGCGTTTTCAAAAATTGATTATCTCTATTATTTCTTATAGTGGGTGGCCAGGGAGATATCTCCCTAGCCACCCATAAAGAATCGTGAATAAGTGCTGTAAATTTACAGCACTAACGATGAAAATCGGGCACTAACCAGCACTAACGTAGCACAAACTATGGGCGTTTTCAAAAACCGGGTGGCTAAAAGTCGGGTGGCCAGGGAACACACATGTATTTGTTGTGTTCTTCACTTCATACCTCCACCTCTCTCATTCCTCCCCCCTTTTGCTCCTCCTCCCTCCAGCTATCTGCCCAAAAGAAAAACTACCGTTCCTAAGCCTGGCCTGGTGTGAGTATTCTGCAGCTCCCACTTGTTTATTTGTGACATTTGTGTTTAAGAAGAAATTAGTAATCTCAGAGGAAGAACCTATTTTAAAGATGATTGGTTGGCCAGTACAGTGTTTAAAGATTTGCTGTGGTTACAAAAAGTAGATTGTGATAAAAGTAAAGGCCATTGTTCTTTGTGTGAAACTATAACTTTGATATAATTTTATAGTAAAGTAAATTGATAAAACTAAAGAAAAAGGAAAAATAAACTACTAAGAGTAAATTTGATGAAGAAAGCCCACCTAGGGAAAGAGGAATGTGGGAAGTATCTAATGCACAAAGGTGACATCTTCTTCCTTTCTTCTGTCTTATAAATTAGAAATAGTCACACACACATTTTAACACAAATATAATAAACTTTCAGCATTGTTGCCTTATCAAACACAAAGAAGAATAGAGTACAAATAACACAAAACACTGGATTACTCCATTTTGAATTTAAAGGAAAACTGTTAGAAACGTTGCACTGTTTGGGACATGCTCTTAATATTTTGGTGGTGTAGCAGGTTGTGGGTACAGGCTTATCCGGATCTTTGTGGTTTGTATCAAAACTATGATTGTTCATTCGCTGTCCAAGAGAACCTGTGGTAAGGCCTATATATGTTCTGCATCACATGATTTGCACTGTAGTTGAAATATTAAGTTCTTTGTTTTGCAATTGTAATGACCAGGAATTTTGTATTCCAAATTGGTAACTTTACTGTTGAAAGTGGTAGTTGGCAGGTGGATTCCACATGTGCTGCAACGGGTGCTACCGCAGGGGTATGAACCTTTGGTAGTCGGTTTTTCTTCTCGGATTCTCTTGGGGTCAGGAAGTTTGGGATGGACTAGAATATTGTGGAGATCGGGTGGCCGTTTGAAAGTGACTCTTGGGGGTGAACTAAGAAGGTTTTGGGTCTGGGTGAAACTGGTTAGGATTTTGTAACCACTTTTAAGGATGGTGTTGATACGTTGTAGACCAGGATGGTATTGTGTTGTAAGAGGGATGTCCTCAAGTTCTTTTGGAGCGTCATAGTCATCCCTGGAGAGTGCTCTGTAGATTTGGATGTCTATAAAGGCTTGGGGTACCTCTGATTTGGAAAGCTGTGAAGAGTTGTTTACAATATTCAGTTAAATCATCGGATTCTGAACATATCTATTTGGTTCGGGTGGCAAGACTGAATGGTAGAGACTATTTTGTGTATGAAGGATGGCTGCTATGTTTGGTGGTGATTGGTGGGTTTATATGTAGAGTGGTGCGAATTTGGTTGTTTTCAAGGAAGGTAAGACTATGCTGTGATTTATTGTGGGAGAGGTTTAGGGGGCTAAAATCGTTGAGATTATCTAGAAAGATGTCCAAGGATTCTTCGGAGTGAGTCCAGATCATGAAAATGTCATTGATGTAGCAAAGCCATAGATAGGATTTGATGAACTGAGAATGTAGAAAGCGTTCTTGTATTAATCCCATGTAAAGATTTGAATATGAAGGAGCCATGCATGTACCCATAGCTGGGCCCTTTATCTATAGGTAGTGTTTGTCTAGAAAATGAAAGTCGTTAAATCGAAGAATCATCCTAAGCAGCTCCACCAGGAAAGAAGGGGTAGGTTTGGACCCAGGTCTGCGCTCTAAGAAATGCTCCATTGCTGACATTCCATGCACATGGAGTAAGTTAGTGTAGAGTGCTGTTACATTAATAATGACCAGAAAACAGTTCGGTGGAAAGTTTTTTATTTTATGAATTTTGTCTAAAGTGTTTTGTATCCTGTATGAATGGGGCAAGTTGTTTTACAAAGGGTTGTAGGTGTGAATCAAACAGAGATGAAATTCTCTCAGTTGGAGAGCCGCAACCAGATACAATCGAACGGCCAGGTGGAAGTATAATTTCGTTGTGGATTTCAGGGAGGAGATACAGTGTAGGAGTTTTAGGTTTTTGTGGAAAAAGAAGTTGAATTGAGTTAGTGGTGAGATTTTGCCGAGGACCTTCACGTTAGAGGAACTCTTTAATCTGCGCGTTGTGATCTTCATTAGGGTCTTCTGTGAGTGGTCTGTAGATGGAGTGGTCCGATAGCTAACTTTGTGCCTGTGTGATGTAGTCAATACGATTCAAGATTACTCTGGTGGAGCCCTTGTCAGCCGCTAGGATAATGATATCAATTTTGTCTATAGTGCTTTGATAGCTTTTTGTTCGTTGGTGTTGAGATTCTGGTTCGACGGTAGTGTCTTCGAGAAGAGCTGATCGACAATATATTAAAGGAGGTAAGTGATGAACTGTTCCAAAGGATGTTCAGAGGGTAGTGGTGGGGGTACCAGTCTTAAGGTGGCTTGAACTTGTAGAGGGTTGATCTATGGCTTTTTCAGGGTTGGTAGTGTAGAATTTGTTTTGGAAGAAATGTTTCAATCTTAGAGTGCGAGCATAGGAAAGGACATCCTGAACTAGGGCAAAGTGATCAAATTGAGAGTGAGATGAAAAGGAGAGGCCCTTGGATAAAACATTCATTTCGTGTTTCGAGAGATTGTATTCTGATAGGTTCAGGATGGACCTGCAGACTGGACCATAGGTGGATGAAGTGCCAATTATATTATTGATGGGCTTATTAGAGGGCGTTATCTCTGAGAAATTGTGCTCTGATGGCTTTAGAATGGACTGTTGTCTGGACCAATGGTGGATGTAATGTTTGTTTTGTTATTGTTGATGGATTTATTAGAGGGCAATATCTCAAATATTCTTGAGGGAATGGCAAGTGTACAAGTAGTCCTGTTGGGCGGGGGGTTGATAGCAATCAACTTCAGATCTTAACATCAGATCAACTGCAGATTTCAAAAGGATTACAGAAAGATTTAATACTATCTGACAATTTCCCAATTGCATGGGTGTACTAGATGGGAAGCATGTGAGAATAAAGTGTCCAGGACATTCAGGATCAATGTATTTCAATAACAAACAATTTTTTTCTCTTGTATTTCAAGGCTCGTTGATGATAATTATAAATTTTAATCAGTAGACATTGGTGCTTATGGCAAGCAAAGTGACGAAGGAACCTTAAAAACTTCAGATCTAGGAATATTTTTAGAAACTGGAAAACTTGAAATACCTTCAGAAATATTTTTACCGGGAACAGAAGAACTAGTGCCCTATGTTTTTATCGTAGATGAGGCAAACGCTTTAAAAATAAATCTGAGGAAACCATACGGGGGAAAATCAGTGTAATTGCCAGAGGAAAACTACAACAAAAGACTACCACGGGCACGAAAAACTGTCGAATGTGCGTTTGTCATTTTGTTTTCTAAGTGGAGAGTACTAAGTAGGAGTATCGAAACACGTGAGAAAATTGCGGATGACATGATTAAGGCTATTTGTATCTTACATAATATTATTATTGATAAAGAGGGATACGCTATTAATGTTTCCGAGCTGCCACCAATTCCTGCATCTTACTAGGTATCTAGCAGGCAGTCGAATTAACAACCCCTCATCTAGAGAGGCAAGATGAGTAAGAGAAACTTTCAAAAACTTCTTAGCATCTCATTAGACCTATCATGGACATGATATTATGTACTAATTGAAATAACTGGCGTTGCCTGGGAGAAATGTTTTTAGTTTAATGATTGTACGTGGAAGATTACTTTAAAGTTAGTACCTTTATGTCAGTTGTTCTCAAACTTTCGCAACCCACCTAATTTTAGTTTACATGAGAAGGATTTTTTTAAGTTTAATTTTATTTCTGAAATTCATTATTTAAGATAATTATACAAAAAAACTTGTACATTTCTCAAAATGAGGTGTGTGCGAATGATATATTTGTTTCCAATTTATGTTGGTAACGGCATTGTCGTCCACACCACAGGTACGAACATGAAACCAAATTTCTGTATCCACATAACTTATGCACCGTATTTCTATCCCTTGGTTATTTTTTCTTTCTTTACGATGCTCCCGATTTTTAAATTATCTTCTCTTTTCAAAAAATTAAATAAATTGGTACGGAGCACCAAACAGATTTTCTCGCTCCTTTGCCTAAAGTGGAGAAATTTCTTCAAACTCGTAAGGTATATGAAACAAAATAATAAACATTGTTGCAGACACATAATGAAAAAAAAGACGCGTAACATTTTATCGAAGTGCATAGTAAATGAAATAATATAAACTGTTACAGAAATATTAACAAACTAGGATCACCTCTATACACTAAAGAGCATAACAATCAGTTAGCCATTTCTGATACCTCAATTTAAAAAAACAATATGTTTGCTTTTAGCTCAGAAACTATTGGTTTTGTATAGGGCTATTTTTTGTATAGCTATTTAAAAATGATTGTGAGAAAATGGATTTGATCGATTTTTGCACTTGAGTAAACTACCCTTAATTCTAGGGATATATAAAAACTCCCAAAATTCCTCGGGGGAACCTTATGAAAACCTTAGATATTAAATTTTAGCCTGATTGGTAAAATAGTTAGGCTGAGATACAAAGACACAGACGGAAGGACAGCATCGCAAAGCAAAAAAAATCGAGTTCAAGGGGTTATAAAAACGTATCCATCCATATACATTAAAATCTCAAATTTGATTTTTTTGGCGATGACAACACTTTCTCAACCCGAGGGGTCAAGAGAAAGTAAAACTCTCAGTTCAAAACCCTTTCGTGACCCATTAAATATTGGCTTGCAACCCACCAGTGGGTCATAATCAACAATTTTAAAACCACAGCTTTATGCATACGTTACCCGGGGCCCAATCTGGTTCTATAACAAAAGAATTAAAATTCCAGCTTTGAGACGCACACGTTCGTGCACAGGAGCTACTAATTTGTAAACTCCAGATCTCTGTGTGTGAAAGATATCACGCACGGCTCATTATAAACAAACTATTTGACCTTGAACCAACCAATCAGAGCACCGCGTACATCGCACAACCTTTCACAAAAATAAACTAGTTTGTTTCTTGTATCTGGTCGGAGTGAAGTGCGGAGAGTGAGGTGCTCGGTATGCACGCTCCCGTTTCTGTACATAGGTTTGTTTCTACAACTTGGGTGGTGTGGGGAGATAGGAGTGATGAGTGATGTGTGCGCTCTTCGTCATGCACGCACCCTAAGGTAGGCTTGATACGTTTAATGATAAATGGAGGGTAGGTCTTACACTAATTGAAAAAGAACCAAACACTAAACTTTATCACCTGTTCAAAGTTGTCACTGCAACATTTGACTTTATTTTCTATAGTAATTTAGCCAATAGATTGCCTATGCTGAAATTGCGTTTATCCTGACCAATAAGTAACACAGATCACATTACTCTAGATAAGTTATTACAGTTTGGTCCTATCTTAAAAGCTTCACCACACTGTAACGAAAAATAGTATATTTTTAAGGACAAGTCATATGTGTTTAGGTATTAATCCATTTTTTCTCTTAAGTTCAAATCCTAATCAATTTCAAAATCAAATTATGCGCTATTTTTAAACTTTTTTCAATTTGTGTTCCAAGGCTACCTTTTAAATATAATACATCTCATATATTTTAGACTCTCATATAAAGGTGGATCAGAGAGTGTAGTTATTTTCTCGCCAGGGAACTGGAGATCCTATCAGTTTTAATCTATAGTGTGAATAATGACCACTATAAACATATTCTAATATAAGGGTGATTCATATGGCTTATAAAAATCACAACAGATCGCACTACAATCACTAACGCTGGGTCAACTATACATCACTTCTAGCTTTTATACAATGCTTCCTTCTCAATTAAACCTCCAAATAAAACAAAATGATTTTTGTATTGCATTTAAATATAATATATTATATAACAAATAATTTGAATAAATAAATATATAAATTTTGGATTTTAATGTTTTATAAATAAAAATATATAGTTTTTTACGATATTAATTACGCATTTTTCGTTCGAGACTAAATTCGCAGAGGCTGCTGGGAATAGTTTTGTCGTCTGCTCTCCTCCATCTTGGTTTGGAAGAAGAGATTGTAGAAATGGCTCTTCTCTCGTTCCGTTTGGCGACCTCTGTTGCAAGGCATTTACCTGGCACAGCTCCCCAGGTAAATTATGATCGAAAGATTTGCGATACACTTTTTATCATATATATTATATTAAATGTAATATTTAAATGATATTTTAGTTTATCTGCCGTTCTCGTAAATGCGGAGGGTGGGGAGACATAGGTATTGTAATTTTATGTTGCAAAGCAAATACTATTGTATGAAGGATTTATTTATACTGATTTATTATTTGTGTGCGGTTTTGTATAATATTTACTCTTATTTTAAAAGTTTAAATAGCGTTAAAAATGTAGTAAATTCCTAAGCCTAGTTGAAAAATTTTGAGAATTGGATTGGCCACTCAGAATATTGAAATGAAACCTATGGTTTAGGACTCCCTTAAATATAAAAATATATTACTAGATTTTATTTGTTTTTTCATTTATTTTCAGGTTCACTTCACTTGTTAGGAATACTTGCAAAATTATTGAATTGTAGCTACATGGATTTTTAATAAAAAAAAATTTGTTATTTTTCAACATTTTAATAGATATGCACAGTTGGAGGTGACTAGGTGCAGGCTAATTAAGACCTTAATCTTGAGTGTCGCGTGTTTCTGATAGCTATTAAGTAGCTGACATCTTACATGTCCATAAAAAAACTCTCCCACCATAAATTATGGATGAATTACTCTGACCATAGGGCTTAACCATACAACTCATTTGTAGAATATTTGGGCACTAAGCCAAGGGCCTTTTTTGTTCCAATGAGTTATCGGCATTCACTTCAAGCCTACTGAACCCCATGGATCTACTGGTTGGTGCCTTTGAGTACTTAGCTTTTTTTAGCGTCCCCTTTTACTACCCATTTGAGTTAGATGCCTGTGTGCTAATTACACTTATGTTTTAGGTCAAAGTAACGTTACGTTTTTATGAAGTGTACCACCATTTATCTGAAGGGAGAGTGAAAACTATTGTAGAAAAACCACCCTCAGTACACCTGACCAAGTTTCGAACTGCAATCTCCGTCATCGGCAGTCTAGTCAACTGTGAGAGTAACACCTTACATACCATGCAGCCATTGAAGTGGTTTAACCTAGTTGGGTTCCATCAATAAAATAAGCATATAAATGTGTTGGGAATTGGTTTTCAGGGGGAATAAAAATGATTGATGTTATAGTTGCTAGAGTTTTTCTACAAATTTAACATAAACATAGTCCTGAGGGGCATAATTTGCCAGGATTACGATCAGCCTAATGTTCACGAAACAGTCTCTGATCAAGATTCACACATTATAGCAATAACACAAAACAATGAAACAAATTTTTCACAACAAGATGTAACTCTAGCTTAGGCATCTGCACACCACAAACAAATGAAGTATATTCCGTTCACGATAGGTTTTTACCTGGATGACAGTTCGAAAATCATATGTTTAGGTTTTGGGTTGCCAACACTTGTAATAGACCACAGTTTTGTTATAAATGTAAAGATCTTTAATTACCTGTTATATATTACATTTAAAATAACGTAAACTTAAGTTTTCTCATACTATTTCATTTTTTAAATAATTTCTTTTTATCCAACTCAACAATATTTTAAACATAATTAAAAGTACTTATTTTTGGTTTTGGAAGTTACTGATTTTGTGTAATATAGCGCGCACATCAATATATTTTAATACAGGCATCTTATTTACTTCGAAAAGAGAACATTTTTGTCATTTTTTTTCATACAATAAATGATTTTATGATTATTTTCTCGTATTTTGAAATATTTAACTGAATAAAATATTTTCATCAACTGCGTGTCTGCATCATTGTAAAAAACTTGTCTACCGTTATGTTCAATCATATGGTTTAGATTTGTCAGTCGCCATTTTGAAGCTATGTTTGTTAGAAGTTTTTGTGAAAGTGGTGTTAATAATTTTTTAAAGGGAATAAAACTATGAATAAACTTTGTGTGCGACCTCAATTAAATATATAAATAATATTGGCCTAAATTACTGTGGTTAACTATCGCATTAATATATTACCATCTGTTTTCACTACAGTGATCCAAAGTGATAGATATCAGCTGTTGGTGTAGTGATATATTAGGGATTACTTCTAGTAACATTTCTAGCTGTCATCCAGGTAAACTTAGCTCGTGAATGACTTAAAGGCATACTTAGCTATGCTTGGTGCTCATAAATACGTGGTACTTTATATTATATAATGTAACCTAAAGTTCTCCCCCTCCCCCGTTGGACAACTCTAACACTAAGTGCATTTTGATAGTTTACATTTAGAAACTCAACCTTTAGATGAAGGTTAATTTGAGCGTGATCCCAGCATTGGTAACATATGCAGTGAGCCCCTATCTAGGCTCAATAAAACTTAAACAGGTTTATCATCACTTTTGTTAGGTATCTTAGTGGTGTACACAAAATTATTATTGGATTGTTTAACTCATAAGGTTTTATAAAAAAAATATTGTAACGTGGGGCGCACATGACCTGGGAGGGTCACAGTCCGTTCACATGGGAAAGTGTGAACCACGAGTTCTTTTAGAGATATTGGGGTAGGCTGCTGACCAAACACGAATGAAAATTCCCACGGAATATTCAAGGTTATGATTATTAAAATTACCACTTACATACACACTCTGATTAACTGTATATCTAAATTAATTATAACTAAACAAGTAATTAAGTAAAATAAAAAGAGCCTTAATCAAGTCTGTAACTTAATTAAACTAATAGAGCACACAGAGATGTAAGTAAATTGAATAAACAAATGAACAACTATAAAACCCTAATAACTATTCATATATTTAAAAACAGTCACAATAATGTTCATTTACACAGTAGTTAACAATAACAAATGTTACTTGTCTCACACACGATACACGGCGGTGACCCGCTATACACAAACACCGGACTCGCTGATCCACCCACAGACACGCCGACCTGCTCGCTGGTCACACTGGCTCACACATTGTACACACCGGTCCACACACTCGCACTGGGGACTCCCGGACTCATTAGTCGAGAACCAAGAACTGAATACCCACGGCTATCACTGACGTGTTTATATAGGGGTGGTAGGGTGACCTGGTGGTCTAGGGGTAAGGTGTCAGACTTCTGTGCTGGGGGTCCAAAGTTCAATCCTCGGTCCCGGCATAGATTTATCTGATTACCAAACCCTTCCTTCACCTCTGACAAGACATCTTGTGAATGTGGGAATGCCAGACCTCCACCGTGGTTCGGATTCCACGTTAAACTGTAGGTCCTTCATTTCATCTCACAATCACCCTACCATTACACATTAGCGTAAGTGCGTATAACCCGAATGGGTAGTAAGACGCGGTGCTAATAATAATAATAATAATAATATATAGGGGTGGTGACAGCTAAGCATCTGGAATTCTCCATTTCTAGAGTTAAAAGTCCAGAATAAAAAGAATACAGACCCCTCCAGACGTGTCTTCCCCCCCCCCCCATCCTCTCGGCCCCCCTAATCCCCCAGTTAAGAGAGAAGATCGCTGTCTACTTGCTAGACAAGGAGGGAGACAGAGAGAACAAGGAGCGCAGCTAGGGTAAACAATGAGAGCATGCTGGTCCCCTGTTAAACACTAATCTTGTCACAATATTTTTAAGATGTAGAAATTGATATTTTAGTTTAGTGAAATTGCATTAACCTTCTTCAAGTGAATAAATGAGTTAAGCCAACTTGATAAATCACATCTAAGAAATCATCTTTGATTCAACTCGCTCCAATGGCTACATGGTATAAGGTACTACTTTCACATTAGATTGGACTAATGAGATCGTGGTTCGATCCCGGTCGGGTGTACTGAGGGTGGTTTTCTCTAAGTGTTTTCAAATCTTCATGTAAATGTGGGTACACTTCCTCCAAATTGAACCTTCTTGATTTATAGCACATTAGCATAATTAGTATATAAGCTTATAGCCTGAACATGTGGTAAAACATGGTGCTAAAAAACTTGGGTGCAACATGTTGACATTCAAACCTTTGTCATTAACATTTTAGAAAACATTCTAAATAGATTAAAGTAAGGAGTGATATTAATTCTGGCTAAGGTTTAGATAAAACATCAGTATTGCTATACTCAGTAGGCCACTATAAATTAAAAAATATAATGAATTAAATATATTATAAAAAAAATTGTTAAAATTGAATGGCTTTAATGTTCAAACATCTGGTTAAATTGTGCTTAGAGCGCATAACTAAGTATCATGTATAAAGTTATTTACATACATTGCAATAACATCAACAAAATTGAAAAAAATAAAACATGTTGACGACAAGTCTAAAAATACACTAACAACATATTAAAATATATTACAATATTGGACAGTAAATTGAGGATAAAAACCAAGTTTTTATTCATCACTGATGTTAAATATTTAAATCATTTTAGTAATCGTAGGTTATAGTATTTCCCAACTTGGTTAAAAGGTTAGTTGAGTGTTCTAAGTACAATAATTGAAAAAAAAAAAAAAGTATAGGTTGAGTATCAAATCCATTCTCAGTCATTGTCATCCCTCTAAGTTGTGAACCTGACATCTTAAGCTGTATGAACACCAGTTATGTTGTATTAACTTGCTAATGTTTGTGTTTGTTTTCAGTTAAGTAATCTAACATGGCCGGCTGCGCAGGTTGTGAGTCGCAAATTTCACATCTCGTGCAGTCGACGGGCGGCAGAAATATCCTCCATTCTCGAAGAGAGGATTTTAGGTTCAGCACCCAAGGTAGCCTATCAAATTTCACTAATACTGAAAAAAATGTTGTCATTTCGTTGGTCTTGCATTAGGTCCAATATATCTTAAATAAGTTTTTAATGGTAGGTATATCAAGAAGACTCTTCTTTTAGATTGGTAGTGTAATGAATAAAGATGGATCCGTTATAAATCAACTTTATTTTAAATATAGTAAAAGCATTACTCAAATACTAAGACATATTTTAAATAATTGGCGTCTACATATACACATTATTTAAATCTCATATAGCTACTTAATATAAAACACTTTACAGGTGATAAATTTCAAGCTATTTACCCAAATCACTTGTGCAGTAAATGCCATAATTGCGATTGTTTCAGGCCGACCTTGAAGAGACTGGCCGTGTGCTTAGTATTGGGGATGGTATTGCTCGTGTATATGGGCTCAAGAACATCCAAGCTGATGAGATGGTGGAGTTCTCTTCCGGCCTCAAGGTCAGTATGCTAGGAATGAACATAGTAAAAAATAGATATTACCTAAATCTTTTTTACGTCCCATACACTGCTAACATGCGTTATATATCAAACATTATATAGAGCTTTCCGGTTTCTATAAGCTAACATATTGTTCCTAGGGAGTGGTCATACTTGACATCAGATAAATGTTGCTGGGAAATATATGTATATTATTTGGACTTCCCGCCCTGACCCCCTGCCTTCACTCACTGCCCCTTGCAAGTACCATGTCAAGTCCTTGGAGACAAAAGGCCCTGATTCTAAATCATTGCCTAGTACAACTCAAACTTGTGACAAAGGAGGAGTATTTTACTGTTGGGAATAAGAATGGTTTATTGTCATATCCCAAATCTCCAACTAGAGGCACTCGGTACTCTAATGGAGTGTCACAAGGTTGCCCCTGGATACTTTAAAACACGGTTATGATTTGAGATGTGAATGGTAAAATATTAACATCATGCTCAAGTAATGATTATATTGTAAAATAAATCTATGAATAACGTTGAAGACTAAGTTGCACGCCCTCTGACCTTTACACCCATGACATGTTTTTTGGCACTGTTGTAATATGTCACAGGGCATGGCCTTGAACTTGGAGCCTGACAACGTAGGTGTGGTGGTGTTCGGTAACGACAAGTTGATCAAGGAAGGAGACATTGTGAAGAGGACAGGTGCTATTGTTGATGTCCCCGTGGG
Source organism: Timema cristinae (assembly GCA_039000515.1). Classification (NCBI taxonomy): domain Eukaryota; kingdom Metazoa; phylum Arthropoda; class Insecta; order Phasmatodea; family Timematidae; genus Timema; species Timema cristinae. Next base: position 3,534,032 of record JBCFYV010001001.1, on the reverse strand, counting down.
AGAGGAGCTGTTAGGCCGTGTGGTGGATGCCCTGGGTAACACTATTGATGGCAAGGGGCCCCTCAAGACTACCACAAGGTGCTTCATGATATTACTGTGATTTTATTATTATCTTTAACGTGTTTTGGAGGCCTCATCTGTGGACATGTTCTTTAAGATGACATTCCCATGAAATGCGTTTGCCACATTAATAAATTTGTTCCTAATTTGTGTCTAGGTTCCGTGTGGGAACCAAGGCCCTGGTATCATCCCCGTACGTCTGTGCGAGAACCCATGCAGACCGGTATCAAAGCTGTAGATTCTCTGGTGCCCATTGGCCGAGGACAACGAGAACTCATCATTGGTGACAGGCAGACAGGGTAGGTAGGAACACACTGGTGTTTGTTTTATTCACTTCACCTTGGAGTTGATTGATATACCACTGTTCACTCTCTTTCCAAGTTGCCGGATTATTGTTGTTGTCTGGTTTCCAGTAAAACTGCTCTGGCCATTGACACCATCATCAACCAGAAGAGGTTCAATGATGGTGATGACGAGAAGAAGAAGCTGTACTGTATCTATGTTGCTATTGGCCAAAAGAGATCAACAGTGGCACAGATTGTCAAACGTCTCACTGATACAGGTGTGTGCTAACTAGACCACTCCGAGGATGAATTCTATTCTGGTTAAATACTTATTTGTTTCCTTGCATTAAGCTGTTAATGTTTTATTCAAAGTTGGGTTGAATCAGTTATTTTATGGATCTGAATCTCATTAAATATACCTAGGATTCTTGAATTAAAATCCGAATCCTGGATAAATTATGAAAATAAAACATTGCTGCTTCTTAAAGAAAATTGATCGTTACCGCTAATCCTTCGACCAAGGTTCCGTTATATTGAAATTCGTCGGGAGGGAGTGTGAAACTCTCTTGATGAGTTGAGATAGAATGAAACCTAGGTTGGGGGTTTGGACGGTAACAATCGATTTTCCTTAAAGACGGCCATTACCTGGTTGTCAGTGGCAGCAATGTAAAGTGTGAACTGTGTTTATCTTTCCTTTGTAAAGGCCACATTGTGTTTGTTCCTTTTTATGTCTTTCTGTCTACCTTTCATATATATATAAAACATACCTCAAAAGTAGAAAAGAGGCTTATTTAAAGGGGAATAAAGCAGATATGGTAACAATGTTGAGTACCTCAAAAAGTTAAATGAGATTTTCCATAATAGAATTAAACTATATTTTTGTTGCATAATTAGACAGTTTAGACACTGGATAGTAATATTAAGTAAGTGGTAGTGAAGGAAGCCAACCTGAAAGAATAGTTAAATTAGGCTTAGATAGGAACAAACACACCTCACTCTTCATTTCTTCATACACTTCCACAATTACACATTGTTTTGAATTTTCAGAAATATTCCTTTTTCTTATAAGGACACATTAAAAACACAAAGAAAGGTGTCTTTAAGAGTTTGAAATATATCTGAAAACTTACATTGTTGCCATATTGATGTAATATAATGGAGGCTAAAATAGATATAGTTTGCTAAAAAAAATTAATAATAAAATAATAAGATATAATAGTTCAATAATGGTATTAAAAATAAAATATTCCTAGATTGTAAAACCCAACTTTATTTTTCAGTACTACCAACATAATTAAAGCTTTGATTCCAAGCAAATAAAAATAAAACAATAAAATACCCTGTATTTGAGAAATATTTTTATTACAAAATTCAATTTACTAAAAGCAATTGTACCTTATTTAACAGTAGGTTTGTTATTCATCTCTTCCTTCCTAATCGATGTCAGTCTGATTCTTCTGAACCGTTTTTATCTTCACAATTACACACTATATTTACTTCTGAACCATCGAGATTGTTGGTCAAAAAGAACTGATATTCTAAGATGCGCCCCTTTTTTAGATACGTTTAAATGGGCGAAAAATCTCTTACGACCCAAAGAATTATAATACTTTGTTTTATTACAGTCTCATTCATTTAGTGTTAAACTAAAGTTCTCTAGTAAAGTTGTGGGTGACCTGGTGGTCTAGGGGTAAGGTGTCAGACTTCTATGCTGGCGGCCGGGGTTCGATCCTCGGTCCCGGCACAGATTTATCTGATTTCCAAACCCTTCCTACACCTCTGACAAGACATCTTGTGAATGTGGGGAATGCCAGGTCGCCACCGTGGTTCGGATTTCACGTTAAACTGTAGGTCCTTCATTTCATCTCACAATCACCCTACCATTACACATTAGCGTAAGTGCGTATAACTCGAACGGGTAGTAAGACGCGGTGCTAATAATAATAATAATAATCTAGTAAAGTTTGTCCTGTAATTGTGTTAGGCAATTAGTGGTATTAGAGCTGTAAAACAAATTACAATTGCAAGCTTGACTTGTCTGTGCAGGAGCGATGCAATACACCATCATCGTAGCGGCTACAGCATCCGATGCTGCTCCTCTCCAATACCTCGCCCCCTACTCAGGCTGTGCTATGGGAGAGTTCTTCAGAGACAGTGGCAGACACGCTCTCATCATCTATGATGACTTGTCCAAACAGGCGGTAGCTTACAGACAAGTGAGGAACAATGCTTTAAAATCTTTTGATATTTAGGGGCTTGCTTTATAAGTTTCCTCTTCTTTATTTTGCATTTTGATTCTCTCTTTTAAGAGGGTTGGGTTATATGCTTTTTCCTGCAGAGTTTCGATGTAATGAAGCATGCATATAGGAATTGGGCACAACAGACTGATTTTATCCGTGATACCCATTGGCAGCAATGTAAAATATGAACTGTGTTCTTATTTTTATTGTAAAACCCTTATAGAAATTATTCCTATTTCTCTTTCCTGTACCTTCTTCCACAACAACATGTATCTCAAAAACTGAAAATAGGTTTCTCACAAAGGAAATAGAGTAGAGATGAGTCGAATCCACTATTTCTCAAATCCGAATCCTAGCAAATTGTTAGAAATTTTAATGATTTACAAATAGAGCTACATTACACAATATAGTCCTAAGCTGTGAATTAAGATTTATTTCAATTATGCTTTCAATTCTAATCAACCCCAACCACCCCTCGCAAAATACTGGTTAAAATACAGCCAAATTAAACAATCTAGACTCGTGCTTAAGTATGTATTGTTATTATTTTCTTTTATTATCTATCTTTGTGTAGAAAACAAATAATATATTCAATTCTTGCGATATATCGATTTCTGATAATACATTCTATTTAAAACACAAACATATTTTCGACTCTTGCAATATGTTCAATCTGATTTTATTAGGCGAGACTGTTTGAATATTTTACAATTCAATAACATATTTGAAAAAAATTATAAACTCTTAGTTAAAATCCATTTAAAATCAAATTGTTAATTAGCATGTAGTTATTTGATTCTTAAAACTCAATAGCACTTATCAAGTGATCAGATTACCTGAATTGATTTCAAACAAATAATTTATATACAATTTGTAGGTAGGTAAGTGTAAATAAACAGTTTTATCTGTCTAACTGTTGACAGTATTTATTTTTCATGAAACCCAACAAAATATCTAACTTAAGGATCGTATAAAATAAATTGGGGCTCTTTGCATAGCTTTAGATAATTAAAACCAGTTGGTTAGTGAGAATTAATGGTCATGTTTATTTACTCTGGCCGCTGGCGAGTAAACATATACGTCATGGCGGCTAACTTTGAATCTTGTGCAATGTGTTCTTATTTCTCTTTAAAAAAAAGCCATAATTTGTTTTATTTATTTTGAGTTTATTTGTAATTCTAGTTTTGATTTTACGTTTTTGAAGAGTTTTAATATGTTCATTAAAATATTTACAAGATTGTTCGTGAGTTGAAAGTTTCAGAAGTAAGCATGCGCTGAAATGGTTTGAGTCCAAGTTTTCCATAGGGGCGGAAGGGTATGGTATTAGGCGCATTAAATTTTTTTACACCTAACAATTATTTAAAAAAATTATTCATGTTTATCTCTTTTGTCCGACAAAATAATGATTTCGGATTAGGTTGTGTTTTCAAGTAGGCCTAGCTTTATAATTTTTGGATTAAAATACTATAATTTGTTCATGATGTGAAAGATTCAACCATCAAATCCAATAAAACATTGAACTCGAATACTTGTCAGGATTTGGTGGATTCGAAGATTTGAGTGACCCATCTCTAAAATAAAGTAAACAGAGTAACTATACAATTGTCTTGAAATAATTTTTACATCTATTGCAATGAAATCTCAAGTTCACAAAACTATTTTATGATAACATGTGTGACTTAATGAGTGTCTGTGCAGATGTCCCTGTTGCTGCGTCGTCCCCCCGGTCGTGAGGCGTATCCTGGGGATGTATTCTACCTCCACTCTCGTCTGCTTGAGCGAGCGGCCAAGATGAATGAGACACAAGGTGGTGGATCCCTAACAGCCCTGCCTGTCATCGAGACACAGGTGACAAAGCCACTGCTAATATTTACCTTTCCAGCCATGCTTCCAGAGTCCAGTCGGTGTTTACTTTCTTCTGCTGAAGAAGGATACTCTTGTACCCAAAAATGTCATAATTATGTATTTTGTTGTGTTTTAATGGTGAGCTTTGAGTTCCACAGTTTTCTGGTAAGTGTGTAGCCTTGCCTTCTATCCTACTTTCAATGTTGGATTACCTAATTTGGTAGACACCATTCTAAACCCAAATAATTTTCTAGTTATTTAAAAATGTATAGATACGAAATTCAAAATGGGGTTGTCTATTGTTTGTTCAAGTGTTTTTATTCTCTTCTCACATTCTTTTTGTTTGATGAAGACATTAATTCTGAAATACAACTTTATTTTTAATGTGAGTGAACACTTCTAATTATGCTAGTTTAATTATTCTTATTTTTTATGTATAGCCTTAATATAAATTGTAATTTTGAATACTTTGTCTTTTGTCCAGGCTGGAGACGTATCTGCGTACATTCCAACAAACGTGATTTCCATCACAGACGGACAGATATTTTTGGAGACAGAGTTGTTCTACAAGGGTATCCGACCAGCCATCAATGTGGGTCTGTCAGTATCCCGAGTAGGGTCTGCTGCTCAGACCAGGGCTATGAAACAGGTAAAACTACATACGTTCACATCCACGATAATAAATGTCGACAAACTATTCTAACATTCATAGTTTATTTATATTTAGGGCTATGCTAAACTTCAACTTGGCTTTGAAAGTAACGAAGCTTTGCCAATAACAAAATTGAGAGCTAAAATATTAAATTTATCTTCACTTATGGACATTTTGAGCTGTTATATATGTAATTAAATTGTTTTCTGTGATTACTTAATTCATCAGATTAGATTGAAATTTTGCAATCATTTGTACAATAAAACCTTTCCATGTCATTTTAGTACTTAAACTTATGTTTAAATAGCCACAAATATACTATATATTTTTTCAATCATAAAACACACAGCAAAAAATATTGAAACCCCGATTTGGCTTTGAAAATATTTAATAGATTCGATTTGAGTTTGTTTTGAATTGAGAGAATGGACTTTAGACACTCCTATTAAGAACGATTCTTTAGATGCCAGTAAGGATTAAGTTGGACATATCTAGTTTTTCAAAGCTCTCGTTTTGCTGATGTGAACAGGTGGCCGGGTCCATGAAACTAGAGTTGGCCCAGTACCGTGAGGTCGCTGCCTTCGCCCAGTTCGGCTCTGACCTTGATGCATCAACCCAACAATTGCTGAGCCGAGGAGTGAGACTCACAGAGCTGCTCAAACAGGGCCAGTATGTGCCAATGGCCATTGAGGAACAGGTCGCAGTTATTTACTGTGGAGTAAGGGGTCATCTAGACAAAGTGGACCCTGCTAAGATTACCACCTTTGAGAAGGAGTTTCTGCAGCACATTAAGTGAGTAATGACTCTTTCCCCCCCCCCCCCCCCAAACTTGCTTTATTGAATTATAAGAACCTTACAATTTCTTTTTTTTTTTGAAATTCACATAGATAGTACTGTATGTTTGCCCCTTTTAAATAAGAAAACTAGTTTTAAAGTCTTTCACAGCTGGTCTTTGAATTTATTCCAGCATTTTGATTGTTAGGATTGTAACCATAACCTCTGAAGCCATCTTATTGATGTAGCAGAAGTCTAAAAATAATAATAGTTTTAAGAAATTTCTTACCCGCTTCTTTTACTGAATTTTCTAAGATATCACTCTCGCAATAGATCAAACTTCCGGGGACTTGGAGATTAGGGTTTGAATCCCGGTCAGATGTACTGGGGGTGGTTATCCCTAAATGAGTTTCCAACCCCCCCCCCCCCCTCAATGCACACACACAAAATTGTAAATTGTACATATGTGTATAATCTGAGCCAGTAGTGATATTATTAAGATTTATAAAAACTTGGGGATTGAGAAAACGACGCTATATTCAAACTTGATTGATTTAAAAAAAATCTCTTTCACCTATTTTTCAGGTTGTATTTCAATGATAGTTACATAGATGAGTATGTTATGATCTTTCCATTTACCTGTATTTGTGGGGAGGAAGAGTGGGAAATTATTTAGGGATAACCATTTTCAGTACACCTGGCCAAGATTTGAACCTCTATCCAGCCTAACCCTAGAGTGACATGTTAAACCATGTTACCCGCTTGCTACGTGCTAGTTAACACCTTAAGAAAATAACTAATTGTGGTCAACCGCCTTGGTGGCGTAGTTGGCTAAAGCGCTAGTCGTGTTGAGCCCGACTGCTGAGGACGGGGAGATCGAGGTTCGAATCTCGGTCGGGTGAACTGGGAGTGGTTTTTCCTAAATGGTTTTCCACTCTCCCTCCACACAAATGCGGGTTCACTTTCAATCATCCCAATTCCTAATCCATTAGTGTAATTAGTACTTAAAGCGTATAACCCGAACGGGTAGTAAGACACTGTGCTATTATATTATTTTATTATTATTATTATTTTATTAACTAATTGTGATGTGTTTTACTTTAGGGCAACGCAGCAACCTCTTTTGGCCAGCATCGCCAAGGAAGGAAAGATCAGCGAGGAGGTTGATGCTACACTCAAAAAGATTGTAGCCGAGTTTCTCATCACTTTCGGCGGCTAAACAACTTTAGCTTTTGTAGTGTTAAAACAATTGAACTATCGTTTGAACATCTGAAGATTCACCTCTGTGGACTGTAGTGTCAAGACTTGGAGACAATTTATGTCTACTCTACTTTAGAGTGAAAGATTTTTACTAGAAACAAAAGTAATTTCATCTATCCTGTATAATTAACTCAATTCTAATTTTAAAGGATGTGAGTGTTAAGTAACCAATATTTTAATTTTTGTATTTGCAGGGTTGGACACTACCGACCCGCATCTTGATTTCATAACCTATCCAAATTTTGATACTACCGCAGCTTATGTCTAGAAAATCCACTTGTGAACATTTATTATTTAACAGATGTTATGTACATATATGCTAAAGTAATACCTAATAAATGTTCTTTTTGGTCAAAAAGTGTAATATTTGTTTTTCTCCTCTGCGTCAACTGTTTTTTATGTGTAACCCAACAAAGAGGGTAGTGTGTCATTGGGATGTTGCAAAGGTTGGTTTGTGAATGAGAGGGGAAATAGGAAGGGGTAGAGAAGATACAATTCAGTTTAAGACTATAAACAATTTTACCCTAATAGCAGAAGTAGTTAGTGTTGCGTGTCTACCCCAGGCAACACTTTTTTTTCTTCAGACAATTTTTTTTTATTTCTTCCAACCCAGGTTTATAAGTATTATAAAAAACTAAACATAAATTGAAAAATCCAGCTATGAAGTGCACAGGGGCTACTAAATTTAAAATGTCAAGCCCCTGGTTGTGGTAAACTTCACAATCCTCATGACAAACCAAATAAACTTTATTTTATTAATATAGATATAAGGTATAACCTACAGTGGTTTGGAAGAACAATATACTGGAAGGCTGGGAAAACATAGTTTTAATACCCATCTTTAAGAAAGACTGAAAGAAGTGTACAAACTTTAGAGAGATAACACTTATGATGTGCCAGGGTACAAAAATATATGAGAAGGTACTGGAAAAATGAACAATAAATCAAATGAACGTAAGGTGGAGAGAGAAACTGCACAAATTTAGGGAACAAAGATTTACAATAGACTTGATCTTTGCCATACTGCAACTGATGGAAAGAAGATGTGAAAATGGGAAAGACTTGGTAATGGTATTTAACACGTGGGTGGAAATAGTTTGGAAAGTGACGTACTAAGAGTGAAAATAATGTATGAGAATATTAGTTGTTTTAAGACAGAGTGGGACGACGAAGTGGTTCCGAATTAAAAAAACTGAGTGAAGCAGGGGAATGCCCTTTCACCATTATTATTTGTAATTATAATGGAAATGCTCATGAACAAATTGGCACGAAAACTCGGGGAGGAAAGAATGAAAGCTATGATTTTTGCTTATGACTTGATAGTGTGGGGGAGAAGGATAAGGAAGTGAAAGAATGCCGAATGAAGTTTAGTATGGCAACAAGGAAGAGTATAAGGCCCAGTAAAGCTATAAAGTTGGGAAGGTTAGAGCTAAGAAAATTACACACGTAAAATATCTTAGAAAGGTGGAAGTAGAGAGGATTTATCAGGGAGGGTTGTTCTTTAAGTGTGTAAGAGATCTGCTGTAACATTTGGCTACAATCCTAGAATAATCGACTAAGGAAAATGTATACAACTTACCCCGTTTCACCGGCCCTGCGTCTAGAACTACAAGATGGGAAGAAAACATAAACACTAGCGAGCATAAGCATGCCATGAGGAAAACTAGCCACTGCTCTCAAGTTTCGACAACCACCAGCGCGCCACACAAACATGGACAGTCCAATGAACTTAAGATGCGAAGAGATGTTATTCTTCCACATTCTCGAAGCGTCGGGATGTTTGGAGTATATGGTAGAGGTTTCTGTTGTCATGCGCGTCCGTCCCCCCCCCCCCCCCCCCGCCCCTTTTGGTGATCCATATGTTCACCCCCACCTTTCATCCCGTTCTCCATTGTTCTCTGGGGGTTTGTATATATATGTCCGGCTAGGTTATGGGGGCTTCAGGATTGTTAAAATGTAAGATCTAAATTCTTTTTCGACTTAATGTTTTTTCTGGTTATTAATTTTTATTTACCTTTTCAAAATTCTCTTTCGGCTTCATAATATTGTACCAAGATTAGTGTTTAACAGTGGGACCAGCGTGCTCTCATTGTTTACCCTAGCTGCGCTCCTTGTTCTCTCTGTCTCCCTCCTTGTCTAGCAGGTAGGCAGCGACATTCTCACTTGGCTGGGGGATTAGAGTGGCCAAGGGGCTGCGGGGAGGAGGGCGGAGACACGTCTGGAAGGGTCGGGACCCATTTTATTCTGGACGCTTAACTTTAGAAATGGAGGATTCCAGACCCTTAGCTGTCACCACCCCTATATAAACAAGCTCAGCGATAGCCGTGCAGATTCAGTTCTTGGTTCTCGACTGATGAGTCCGGGAGTCGCCAGTGCGAGTGTGTGGACCAGTGTGGACACTGTGTGAGCCGGGAGTGGACCAGCGAGTCCAGTGTGTCAACAAGCGAGTACAGTATTTGTGTGGCGCGTGCCAGAGTAGTGTGTATGGCACTGGGACCTGTGGCGGGGTGCCGTGAGTATAATTAGCATTGAAAGTAAAATTACAGTGAACGAACGGTTTTAGAAACTGATATTTGGATATTTAACTAGTTATTCAGTATTTTTTTAACAAGCTGTTTACTTGACTTGATGTAATCCTATTTAATGTTTTTTTATTTGTGTATTGATCTACAAACAATTGCCTATATTACCTTAGTCAGTGAACTGTTTAGTTATAGTTAATCCAGTGTAATTGTATTTTATGTGTTTTCATTTGTTTATTAATTTAAAGCCAATTATTAGTATTACTTAACTAAGTGAACTACTCAGTTATAATTTATTCAGATTATTCTATTTATTATGTCCTTATTGGTTTATTAATTTAGATAATTAATTTGACTACCTAATTTGTTAAATTGTTTAGCTGTATTTTTAATTCTGTGAATGTTTTTAAGTGGTGTTTTTAATAATCAAAACCTTGAATATTCCGTGGGAATTTTATTCGTGTTTGGTCGGCAACCTACCCCAATATCTCTAAAAGAACTCGTGGTTCACACTTTCACGTGTGAACGGCCTGTGACCCTCCCAGGTCATGTGCGCCCCACGTTACAATATTAACTTTGGGGATCATACAAACTGCTTGACAAAATAAAAAAATTATTTAGAAGGCTGGGTGGGTCAAGTGGCCGACACGACTTGGACCAACTGCTAGACAAGCTCATGTATAGGAGTACAAAGTGATAGACAACCAAGCGGTCGACATGAGAGAACAAATCTGTAAAAAGACCAACTGCTAGACACGCAGAAACGACATGGAACAAGTGATTGACACGAGCTGGACCATGTGATAGACAAGTTCCCATATTAGAGGACAAAGTGATAGACAGTCAAGCGGCCGACACGAGAACCAATTGTTCGACAAACATCAAGATGAATCCAGTTAAGAGTGGTTCAAGTGACAGACAGGTTACTTCAAAATTAACAAAGTTATAACATGGTAGTAGTGGTTGGAATGACAGTTCTGGAACACTTTCTCTCATAAGGTTAACATTTATCCAGGTGACCTGGCGGTATAGGGGTAAGGTGTCAGACTTCTGTGCTAGGGGTTCGGGGTTCAATCCTCGGTCCTGGCAAAGATTTAAATTTATCTATGACTGTCTACCATTTGTTTTTCAGCTGATAGAATTATGCGCCAACCGCCTGCATGATCCAATGAGTCATGAAAGCCATCCACATTCTATGCTACAGCCAACTTCCTGTCCAAGGTTACGCGACAAGTCACCCCTTGTCCCCTTTCTTTTCCAAGGCCATTTCACCATCTACCCCTCTCTTCCCGTGTCCTTTGAATTTCGCGTGTAAACAAGTGCAAGTGGTGCTAGTGTTTTTCTTATTTAGAGTTTGTTATAGAGATATAATTTCGGCGTTGTAAAGTAGTTTTTGTTATTCCCTGAGAGAATACATTTGTTGTGACTTGTATTCCAAAGTTTTAATTTAAAGAATAAAATCGGTGATGGACTAATAATAATTGGGCAGATGCAATTCATCGGTATACTTCTATTGCCAACTATCGCAAAATGACTAAGAGGAAATCCTTGTTTGATTATTTTGATAAAGTGAAAAAGAGTCTCGCATCATTCCCGATCATGATCTCCAAAGTGATAAATCTTATCCAACAGTAATGAAGGGCACTAACATCGTTCAATAATAATATTTAGCACCGTGTCTTACTACCTGTTCGGGTTATATGCTTTAAGTACTAATTACGATAATGGATTAGGAATTGGAAGGGTTGAATTAGAAGTAGTGAACCCGCATTTGCGTGGAGAGTGGAAAACCATTTAGGAACCACCCCCCCAGTTCACCCGACCAAGATTCAAACCTCGATCTCCCCGTCCTCAGCAGTCGAGCTCAACACGACAAGCGCGTTAGCCAACAACTACGCAACTAGGCGGGTACATCATTAAAAAATGTAAAATCATAACTTTATCATTTGATTTTTGGTCACGAAGTTTCACTGCCTTTCTGGGTTATATGCGTATGAACTCATTACGCTGATGGGCTATGGATGAGCTAGGTTGAATTTAGAGGAAGTATACCCACAATTGCGTGGAGGAATCTTATAAAACCATTTAGGGAAAACCCCACTCAGTACACCTGACTGGATTTGAACCCAGATTTCCCCGTCGTCGGCAGTACGATACTTTGCGAGTGTGACCACTTAGACCAAAGGTGACCAAATCGTGGCGCTAAGTCACCGTATATTTTTTTAAATATAGTAAATTATAACAATGCAAATAAAATAAATAAATCATCTAAGTTAATAAATTGAAAGAATTTTAGCTATTTATGTTGGCCATTCAAGCTGCCTTTCTCTCTCCTTTCCACTGCATACTCAACAACCCCTCACACTGCCACGTGCGGCGGGCCAACCTGTACACATTCCTTAGTTGCTATTTGGTGGCATACTGACTGCTATATACTGTGCTGTACTCAGTCTTAAAATATGTATTTCTCATTATAAATAGGAAAAAACACAAAAATCCGAAATTCCCATACCAATCAGGAAATAAAAAATATATATTACCCTACCCATTTTTCCCAAAATAATGGTGCTACAAAGAGAAGTTTAGGTTAGAGATTTTGGGGTGGAGTCAGTGGCACACCAAAAATAATCTCGGATAGGGACACGCCAGAAAAAAAGGTTAGCACATCATTCGGCCACCACAGCGGGTCATTCAATATATTAAAAAGTAAAAGGATTACACTTAAGTCACAATAACACAATACAAACAGGGAACTCAATGTGATTTAAAAAAAGTTCTACACGTTTTGAATTTTTAATTAAATTAGTTTAAATATAAGTGAATGATATTATTATTTCGTGAGTTTAACAATATTTTATGATGCTATGAATAATCGTTAATAAAATTACACTAGGCCTCAGTGACGTTGCTTGAGGGCCCGCCCGCCTCCGAAAGTCTATATCCTTTATGTTATTTAATATATAACTATATTTTTACAAAAAAAGACCATAAATAAAAATTAAATATCAAATGTCTTATTAAAAATGAATTTTTATTCCCATCGTTAAATATTGTTAATAAATAAGGATTTTCCTTTTTTAAGTTAGGAAATGAGGATAGAGATTAGAACGCAGTTGCTGGTCCCAGTCACTCAAAAAAAGAGGATGTGATGTAGCTTTGGAGTTTGATGAAAGTAATAATATTTGCGGTCTCGCCCAGCACCAACCTTTTCCTGTACCAAATTTCACTGAAAATGCAAAAGGTGATAAGAAAATCAAACGTCGTGACCACAAATTTCTTCAACGTTGGTATTCTGAATTTCCTTGGCTTTACTTTCAAAGTGAAGAAGTTGGCATATTGTGCTTCGAGTGTATGAAATCAGAGAATGAGAATCTCTTTGGCTACAGCTCAAAACTTGAAACCATCACGTTCATTAGTAAAGGTTACAAGAATTGGAAAAAGAGCTGAAAGTAAATTTAAAATAGATGCAAAGAGTAGTATGCACGAGCAGGCTGTAGAAAAAGAACACACAAAAGAAAAACGTATTAAGTGGCCAAATAAATTCATAAAGAAAAAGAAAAGCAGAAAATTGTAGCCTGAAAGGCATTGCATGCTCAAATGACGGCTCTTAGACATATCGGAAAACAAGGTATTCCAATACGAGGTCACAATAACAGTGATAGAAACTATAAGGTGTTACTTGCGCTGCACACTGGTGAAATTCCTGAACTTAAACAGTTTAGTTTTCGATCGAAGCATTTCCCTATACACGACATCCAAAATGAAATGATAAACATTATGGCCGACGCAGTCCTAAGAGAAATCTTGAATGAAATACGGAACGTAAAGCATTTAAGTTTGATTGTAGATGAGACTACAGACATTTACAAGAAGAAACAAATTTCAATCTCTGTAATAATTGTTAATGAAAATTTGAAACCAAGAGAGTACTTTTTAGGTTTCTATGAAACAAGTTCAACCACAAGGAGATTGTTCGTGGTCAATGCTGTGATGGTGCTTCAAATATGCAAGGAGTTCATAATGGCGTTCAAGCTAAAATCAAAGAAAAACAGCCTTTAGTAATGTATGATCATTGCAATAATCATTGTTTGAATTTAGCGATGCAAGACACTACTCGTGCGATCCCTCTTATGAAGGACTGTTTGCAATGGGTACATGATGTGGCCATAGTTATGAGCATAAGTAAAAGAAAATTGGAATTTCTACGCCTCACAAGTGAGTTTGAAGATGTTCCAAACACTACTCCAAAAACACTCTGCACGACGCGGTGGACTGTTCGATACTCATATAGTGTCAGTGTCATTAAAAATATCTAGCTGAACTTCGAGCACTAGAACAGCTCAGAGTATCAGGTGAAGATGTGTCAAACACTGCACGAGGTCTTTACGATCAGTTTTTAAAGTGTGAAGTTTATTTGGGAATGATAATAGGAAAAAAAGTTTTCGGCTGCACAAAAAAGCTTGCTTTAATCTTAGAGATCCCTAAGTAAACAGTTAATGGAGAAATGGAAGCAGCTGTCTCAACTATAAAATATTTAAGGCGTATCAGATCCGAAAAGACGTTTGCTTCACTGTGGAGTGAGATGGAAGAGGCCCAACAAAAATATTATCATATACCTATCCACACGTCACGAACCAGACAAGTTCCAAGGAAACTAGAGCATAAACAAGGAACCATAGAATCGACAGTGATTCTCAGTATAAAAGAATGAATGAGGAAAACGCACTACGAGATAATTAATACAGTCACAGTATAGATCGAGAGGAGCTTTACTCAAACTGATTCAAATAAACTTTGCATACTCAAAAGGGTTCTTATAAGAGCAGTTGAGGAATGGAATAGTGACGAAGAAACACGACACACACGTAAAGACTATGGTTTTAAAACGGATGATGTTGAACTAGATGCAAAAATGTTGGCACTAATTACTCCCACCCAGCCTAAGTGTTTGAAAGATCTAGTTGAAATTTACATTGTGATGCCTGAGAGTACAAGGCGATTATTCCCAGTAACTTGGGAGCTTTTAAAGTTGATTTTAGTCATCCCATCATCAACAGCAAGCGCTGAAAGAAACTTTTCGGCTTTAAAGCGACTCAAGACATACCTACGTAGCACCATAGATCAAGATCGGTTAAATCACTTGGTCATTTTGCATGTCTACAACGAACGAGTTGACAAGCTTGACATTGATGCGTTGTGTGATGAATTTGTCAAAGATAGCACATATCGTGTGAGTGTATTTGAAAAGTAATAATATACAACATGTACTCATTTGACAAAATTATTAGATATGAATTATAATGCATTCATACCCATACATCACAAATGTTAAATTTTAAAACAAAAGAAAAACTTAATTTGAAATATTCTATGTGCATCATAGTTAGGTCTAGTTCTATTTATGATTATTTAAACTTTACTTGTGACAATATAAATAAATATTTTAATTTTTTATAGCACTAGTTACTTGTATATTATTTATTATTATTATTATTATTTATTATTAGCACTGTGTCCTTCTACCCATTCGGACTATACGCTCTTACGATAATGTGTAATGGTAGGGTGATTGTGAGATGAAATAGAGTACCTAGAGTTTAACGTGGAATCCAAACAACGGTGGAGGCCTGGCACTCCACACATTCACAAGCTGTGATTAATACACGTCTTGTCAGAAGGGAAGGAAGGGTCTGGCAATCAGATAGGTCTGTGCTGGGGACGGGTATTGAACCCCGGATCCCCAACACATAATTTTGACACCTTACCCCTAGATCTTCAGATCACCTACTGTAATATACCTATTTGGCTAAAACTGTGTTTCTATTATTCCTATTTTTAAATTGTACAAGATCACTAACTAGAGTAATATTAAAATTATGTTTGTCAAATAGAATTAGAAATATAGATATATATTTCTAGTATTTTTTTTATATTATTGCTGTGTAACATAGCTCGTTCATGATTTAATTGAAATTTACTTTGTTGACAGGGAAATTGAACTCATACATTTTCTTTAGCCCAAGGTTTTATTTAAGTGTCCAAATATTATTGTTGAGCTTTAGGCAACACTAGAACTGCTGAATAAGATAATAATATAATTTTAGTGTAGAGACCATTATGATTTTATTTCGTTGTAAAATTAAATATATATTTAGATGATCATTTCAAATAGTTTTTAGGAATATCCATTTTACAAAAATGACATTAGGGTTGCGGGGGGTGAGGTGTTGCAAGGCAAGTCCTTAGATTAACTTTTTTGCTTGTTCATTGCCCCCATCCCCCCTAGATGAATTACGTTCCTCCGCCACTGTATAGTATCCACGCAAATTGCGTTGAGAAAATAGAGGAGGATATTCTCAAAAATAGGAAATTTTAAATAACTATTTTTTTAACAAATTTATTTTAAAGCGGGATTTATTTACTTAAAATAAAGTTCATGCGAGCACGATTCCACTACAACCAGAACCCGATTCACATGAATACGCTTCCAGTGTAGCCACAGCCTCTAAAACAATACGAACCCTAGGAATAATCAATTAATTCTCCTAATTGTTTCGGCTTTAACGGTAAGAACGTAAGCTTATTAATTAAGCCTGAAATCTGGAGAAGGCTAGTCCTTGTTTTAAGAGAGTGGTTCTAGAACAAGTTAAAAAATAAATACCCTATCCTTTATTTTGGCCAGATAGTCATTATACAAAATTATTAAAACGTGTGTTTCAATATAACTGTTATTTTAAATTCTGAATTTAAAAAATAAATTGAAATAAACATTTAATTAGTGAATGATGAAATAATTTATTATTTGGAGTAAAAAACCTAAAATTTTATCTTTTTTTTTTCTGAAGCTTTTCGGTTGTCACTTGTCTCTTCTATCCCAAATTCGAATGCCGGCATCTTGTTTATGTCATTTTCATTCGTACGATTTATTTTATTTCAAGAAAGTCACTTGTACTTCATCCTTGAGAGATACATAAAAACGTCTGGTTTGTATTTGATTCTATTTATTATACTTGTACTAAAGAAATCGGGTGTACATGTTACTCTATACATTTTTCGCTCTAAATGTTTCATTTAACCACGTGATTTTACTTGAATTTAAAGACGATTCTTTTGTATTTTGAACTTATTCCTCTTTATTATTAACATATGGATAATACCACATTTTTATTTCTCTTTCATTGTAACTCTATGTTTTCCACTATTTCCATTACGCCTAGTGTTAATATTTCGTAACTAAGTATGTCCACGTTTTTAAATTAAGTATAATACCACAGTATTAACTACAATCTACAATATTACAAAATGTAACCTGTTTAAAAGATCCTCTTGGCTTGTGAAAAATAGTTTGTTTTAACTCTTTTAGGCTGTATCCGAATAGTCAAGTATACTTGACAACTTTACATTTAACACACATATTAGATCGAAAACTGAAACAGACTATTTGAATGGCAAAATATCCTTTTCACATCCTTGAGTCTTCAGTGCTGCTTCCTACCAATGATCTTAGAAACTATTTTAAACGATATCTATCAGCTCAAATTATCCAACACACAATACAACAATACAAAGTAACCGGTATATTTAACATACATATTCAAAGATAAAATTACTCTACGATCTTTCTTTCTAGCAGACGAAAAATTAAACAATTGCTGATCAAACACCGCATTGATGGCGTGTTAAGGGTAATTTTCTGTCACCCTAGGACTCGAGGGCATGTGAGGGGCGCATTACCACACTTCATGACTATTCAGGCCTATCTGCACTTGATCACGTGATAGCCAATGCAACTATCGAGTAAACGTCAAGGGTCGACGGCGAGTGAAGACTATTCGGATACAGCCCTAGTGATGCCTAGGTACAAATTTTTGAATCACAATAGAATAGTAGGTTCTAGGCAGAATTTACTTTTACATTACATCCATTACTGTTTGTGACCTTGGTCAGTCTTTTATTCATTCAATATATTGTCGACTATCGGTCCGCTAGGTTTGTTGAAGTTTCATACATGCCTTCACATCCTCCAAGCTTTCGGCCATTGATTCATCACTGTGTAAAGGTAAAACCCACATTTGACCTATATTAAATTTTTCAACTGTGTCGGGAATCCAACCCAAAACTCGCGCCATTGATTAAGCTAAAGTGTCGAATTAAAGGAAGACTAAAGACCGCTAAATGTTTATATTATTAAGTAGGCTACACTTAATTCAAGTGATTGATGCAGTGGAGTGAAATACACTATATTTTTGATAAAACAAGCTAACTTATTATGGGACGATTGCTGAATAGCTCAGTGGTTAGAGATTTGGCATACTAAACCAAAAATCCCGGGTTCGATTCCGTGTCCAAGTGTAATTTTTCAATTTCCAGAATATGGTATCTTGGTGGAGAATTGCTCAATAAAAAGCATAAATAATAGCTTCAGCGATTTGATTCTTAACTTATTGTCGAGCTTTGTGGTCTTGGAGTAAAGGCCCTGATGTTCTGGGGGTTAAAGCCCAGTTAGGGTTAACAGGTTTTTTGAGCGTTAAGAACCTGTAGCACATAATCCTTCGGTGGGGAAATAAAGTCTATTGTGGCATGTGAAAGCTCCCTGGAAGGTATGTGAAAACACTTTCCCTGTAAATTTGATAGGATACCCTTTAACCCACTCAGATAATCTCTGATATAATCGGTCAGTTTAGAAAGTACTCCTCAAATATCTCATAGCCTTTTAATAGAATAAAAAAAGTTAACTTATTTTATATAGATGGAAACTTACAAAGGTTTGGAAACACTTAATTCGTTCTCACCTATTAAGTTATTAATTATACTAATTTAGTAAAAATCAATCAATACTTTGAGAACACTTTAATTTAAATAGCTCAGGCAGTTCTACTGATAATCATTAATAGCCTTTCATATTGACTTACTTGCTTTCATAATGAAGTGATGGACATTAAACATTTTTTGAAAACATGAAAGTGTGAGTGTTAATGTAATGTGATTAGACTTGTTAAACTTGAAACATTGTATGCCAATAGCTATGAAAATCTGTGTTGTTGTATGGAGAATTATTTTTTCAATGTTCTCACACATTCTAAAATGGTTTCTGGAAGTTTCTATGAACAGCATAACTAATTATTTTGATTAATTCTATGAGGTACCTGCTATTATTCTACTTTAAGGTCATAAAGCCTCTAGCTCGCCCAAGATTTCTTTTGTTTGAGTGATCCATAATAATAATAATAATAATAATAATTAGAATTTACCTTTTTGAGGTTGGGATAAACTACGGTTTTGCTCATCGGTTTGATCCATCAGGTCAAACTGATGAAAAACTCGTCGTTGTGTAAACTCGTTGGTTTGGATGGCATACCAAATTATCTGCCTAGGACTGAAAAACCCCCCGGAGTCCGGTTATATCACTAAGTGGAATGCTAGTTGAACACTAGCGTGGGTTTGCTTGCGTCATCACAGGTTAAAAGGTGGACCGATAGTGTGCTCAGGACCACTCTATCGGTCCACTAAGCATTCACGTTCTTGCATACCGTCTAATGTGTGAATGCATCAGTTGACACAAGGGGTTTATTTCTCAGTTCCAAATACCTCTACTTTGATTCTCATTGGAATGTAATTTGACAATCATGTCATAAAGTGTTTTAATTATCGGGAACCTAATGTAAACATATTTTATTATAGCACCGTGTCCTACTACCTGTTTGGGTTTTACGCCTATGTATTACATTAATGGGTTAAGGGGTAGGTAGGTGTAATTTATAGGAAATGCACTCACATTTGTGTGGGAAACACTGCACCCAACTGGGATTGAACCCCAGTCTCTTCTTTTCAACAGCCACACACTGGCATATTTTGAGCGCTTTCTTTTTTGTTCAACTTAAAATGTGAACACAAATGCTGTTGCCACAGTCTTGTCAATTTCAGTGTCTAGGAAGGAAGTGATTCGACAATGACAATGACGGTTATGGGTCAATCAGATAGGTCCGTTCTTTAGAGTTGAATGGTCGGAACTCACATCTGTCCAGGCCGGCCTAACTTGATGATTTAGTGTTTAGCTGGGATCACAATCGACTTGACATTCACGTAATGTAACGACTAAAGTGAAACAGCCAATGAGTTTTGACTGTCTGAAAACGATTTGTTCACTAAAATGGAACGACTAAAGTGAAACAGCCAATGAGTTTTGACTGTCTGAAAACGATTTGTTCACTAAAATGGAACGACTAAAGTGAAACAGCCAATGAGTTTTGATTGTCTGAAAACGATTTGTTCACTAAAATGGAACGACTAAA
Organism: Timema cristinae; assembly: GCA_039000515.1. Taxonomy (NCBI): domain Eukaryota; kingdom Metazoa; phylum Arthropoda; class Insecta; order Phasmatodea; family Timematidae; genus Timema; species Timema cristinae. Next base: position 3,514,103 of record JBCFYV010001001.1, on the reverse strand, counting down.
GTGAAACAGCCAATGAGTTTTGATTGTCTGAAAACGATTTGTTCACTAAAATGGAACGTGAACATATAGGGAGTATTAGGCAACAAATTTTTACATTAGAAACTTCATTAGAATTTACAAATAAAGTATGAAATGTGGCCACGTAATTATGGTGTTGGCAAGAAAATCTAGATACATTTGTACAGTCAACGCTAGATAACTCGTAATAAAGGGATTAGGGTTTCTCCAAGTACGAAAAGTCCGTCTTATCGAGGGGAAATAAGTTGTGCCTAAGGGATGAAAACTGATATTTTATTTAAAGTAACATTATACTTTAATGTGACTAAGTAAACAATATGTGTGTTGAATAAGAAACATACACAAATAACACAGCAAGGTAATAGAATGGGAAAGGTTGAGATCACAATAGGCCTATAGTACTTAAATTATCTCTGTACTGTATGTGTGGTGGCGAGATGGTAGCGGTAGTAGCACTGTGTTGCAAGATCTCCACCAGCCCCCTACATTACTCTGCTGCTAATACATTTATAGCCCTCCAGCATGTGTCTGGCATAATTTTATATAACATTTTATTCTAAGAATTAGTCGGAATCATTCAAAGTCTAAGATATCTAGAGTTGACTGTATTCGGAAGAAGTTCTGCACACCACCAACAAACAAATGTAACTTACTAAATAGCAGTTGTAATGTAATTGATTTGCCCCTAAAGAATATGTGAAAGCATTGACAAAAATATCGTCCCAATTTTATAAATGTATCTTATTTCATTTAAATTATATAGTATATTAAATGGCGCTTAAAGCACTTCTTCTTCTAAGAAGGCAAAAGCCACTGAACAGTGACGTCACGCACGTGACATTAGTCAAGTCAGGTTGACAATATATTTCAAATAATAACTTCCTCTTCTCAAAGGTTCGAAGAGAGATTTTAAAATTTAACTTGAGTCAGTTTCCGGCTCTCGGACCTTCTAGTAAAACCGAGATGTTTTTGTCTTGTATTTTGTTTTTCTAAACTAAACCTTCTCGAAGCTTCCATGAGCAAGGTATATATACGAAGGAATGGTGCAATTATAGGGCAGGTTTGGCGTCCAGTACTGTTCACTACTCAGTCACTAGCACAGCTCTCGTCCCGATCCCTACAATAGGCCACGTATATATTTCAACGACATATCTATTTTCTCCTTAAATAAACTTAGATTCAGAAATAAAAACATGTCAAAATAATAAGTGTGTGTTAATTATAATTCTTTAATTGGCGCTCGATCACTGGGCTATAAATACCAATTAACTCAGAACATCAAAAAACCGGACCGATTTAATTAGTGCTCAACCACGGGCAATTACCAGCTAATTAAACGGTGTAACTTCAAGCGACACTCAACGCGCCGAACCAGAACATCTCAATTGGCGCCCATCGCGGTAGAGTAATATTCCAGAACATCACAATTGGCGCACAACGTAGGGACCCGTAATTCAAGAACATCACAATTGGCGCCCATTGCGGTGCAGTATAATTCAAGAACACTTCACAGTGTTATGTTGTTCGTAACATTATTTATTGCCTGGCAGGATAAACTTCTCAAAGTTATCTTTTAGACAATCCTTATGTTGAGTGGATGTTACATCGTTGTTAAGCTAGGTTCATTGTGATAGCTTCCATATAAAAACACAAGAACTTTTGTTCTGTTCATCTTGATATCTGCTTTACATTTACATATAATAAAGTTGCTATAGACTGTATACGAATAGTCTACTTCATGCGCTGTCAATCCTTGACATTCATTTGATAGTTGCATTGGCAATCACGTGATTAAGTGTAGGATCTTCTGAATAGTTATGAAGTGTGCAACGGCAAGTCAACCTTGAAATGCCGTCGATGCGCGGTATTTGACTGGCAACTGTTTAATTTTTGTCTGCTAGAGATCGAGCTTGTGAGTAAGATACGTGATAACATACGTTATAATAGTGGCTGTGTTGTATTAGATTGTGTTGGATAATTTGTCATGTCCAGTGAAAAGAAGCCATAAAAAATCTGTAAGTAGCCTGGATGCTAATTTGGGCTAATAGATGGTGTTTAAAATAGTTTATAAGATCATTGGTAGGAAGCAACACTGCGGACTCAAGGGTGTTGAAAAGGATAGTTTGCCGTTCAATAGTCCATTGCAGTATTCGATCTCAAGTGTTAAAAATCATAAAGTATGCATCAAGTGTACTTGACTATCGGATACAGCCATAGTCGCTGGCTTATTACTCTGCTCACCCACCGTTTAGTCCAAAGTTAGTCACTATCTCTTGTTTACTTTTATTATCGAACATTTCATCCAGACCAGGTCATTGTCCAGTTGTTTTTGTTGCTTACCCACCATTTAATACAAACCAAGTCACAGTCTGGCTGTTGACATTTGTCTGTGTTAATCTAACGGTTAAATGGTTTTTTTTTTCTTTCAGATAATTGACTGAAATGGGTGACGAATGGGATGATGAAGATTCTGGGCCAGTGATTTCAGAGGTTGGTAATGTGCTTTCCTACCTGTTTCAATATTAAATATACATTTTATATGTAAGCCTACATGAATTAATAAAATATTTCACATTTGTGGAAACTAAAACTTTTACAAGTCTTAGTGGGTCCTAACTTGTTGTTAACCATGTGTGAATACTTTGTTCTAATTATTTGCATCACAGCTTTGTGTAGAATATTGCAAAATGTATACAAAACATTTGCTTTGTACAAGTAGGACCACCTCTGACAAGACATCTTGTGAATGTGGGGAATGCCAGGCCTCCATCGTGGTTCGGATTCCACGTTAAACTGTAGGTCCTCCATTTCATCTCACAATCACCCTACCATTACACATTAGCATAAGTGCGTATAACCCGAACGGGTAGTAAGACGCGGTGCTAATAATAATAATAATAATAATATAATACAAGTAGGATTTATTCTAACAACTGGGTGAGTGATTATAATGTTGTGTGGTTTGATATATATATATATAATAAAATATATATATATATATGGTGTGGTTGTGTGTGCCTATTTTTTGTAATCAAATCTTAATCAAATACGAAGTGTAATATGCTAAATAAAAGAATGCTTAGTCCCACATCTTTGTGGTATACTTACCATCGAGATGGCCGCTTGATTCAAGGTTTAATGTGTCCAAATTATAAAGCTTTAAAATGTTATGAAACCCTAAATATTTGAAATAAATACTGGGCATTAGTGTGAAATTCATGAAATATGTTATCAAATCTGTAGTAAGGAAAAATACTAGAATGGGGGATTTTTGTCAAATTAATATCCTATGCACTTACAAAAAAAGTTCCTAGTGCCAGATTTTATTATAAGTAAGGTTGAGGTTGGTAGAGCTAATTATAACTAAACAACTGAAATAACAAATAAAATAGGATTTCCTCTGCATATAAAGTTGTCCTACCTTTTGTTCTGCAATCTGCAGGTCTTTTGATAAAATATTAGGTTGCTGCATAAAGGCTGATAAATATATATTTATTCCAAATGCCATGAAAATTGTTAATATGGAATCTTTATACATTTTTTTACAAAAAAAATTTTTTTGTGGCTAAGCCCTTCATTTGATTTGTGTCAGTTTGTGAAATGTTTGGAAAAATATTCAAACTTGTCTTGCGTTCCACCAGAAAACTTGTAAAAGCACAGCTACTCATTTAGTTTGACTAAAATGGGTACATCCTGAAAAAAAAAGAAGAAAAGCCAATTAAAATCCAACTTGGACTAATACACTTATTTTACCCTGAAAGGTATCAATAAAACATTGTTTCGATCTGAGACAAACTCTTTCTATCACATCTTCATCATCAAATTTATTCAGCTTGTGTCTGGGTCAGTTTAGTAAGAAACAAATACTGGAAATATACACTATCCTCTTGTGTTCTTCACTTAAGGACCCCCCCCCTCCCTTTCCCCCAAAAAAGCTGTACAGTTCCACAAGTTTGGCTGATGTGAGTATTCTGCAGAGCCCTATTGTTTATCTTGTGACCTTTGCATGTAAGACAAATGGGTAAACTTATAGGAAAAATTGCTTTTAAGGATGGTTGTTTGGTCAGTACAGTGTTAACAAATTGTCTATGGCACCAAAGAGTTTTTTGTGTGTGTAAAACTAACTTTGACAAAAGTAACTTGGGAGTATCCTCAATCCGATCTCTTGCCAAGGGAAAGAGGCATATTTACGGAGTGAAAGCTGCTAGTGGGAACAAAAATATTTGACTTGGTCCCTGCAGCCAAAAATGCAGTATCATCTGTAGGCCTGCCTGGTGAAAATGTACATTCTAGTGCTAATTACCACGAAATAGTTTTGTAAATTGGATGGGACTAAGCCTAGTTCTATTCAGTTTCCTTATCAAAAAGAAATTTTCTTTTTCTGAAATATTATAGGCTGGTAATTAAATCAAATAATGACGCATTCTTCTGCTAGTGGCCTTTTCAAAGTAATGTTTCCCGATAGTGATATTGCCCAGAATTTCCAATTGCATAAAGATAAACTTGGATATATGTCATTGTGTGTGAACTAGGTGCTTTTTTCAAAAGTGAGCTTGCAAATATGGCTAAGTAATGCTAATTTTACTGCATTGCTCAAGTACTGTGGCTCAGAAGACCCAGATGATAATTGTTGTTCTCTTCTGGAATGAAAATGAAATACAAGATACTTAGCATCTTTTTAGGTCATGCAACAACTCAAGGTATATTAATAAACTTTATATCAGCACTAAAAGAATAAAGTTTGGATCTTAAAAAAAATGCTTTCTCAAGTTTCCATGAAGGGACCAAATGTAAACCTCAAATTTTTAAATGATCTTGGAAGATACCTGAAGGAATATTCTCTACAAGATCCTGAGTTGCTGGAATTTGAAACTTGTTCTTTACACAATATCCATGGTGCTTACAAAACTGTGCATGCTAACTCTAATTGGGCTATTAACCAGTTTTGGCGCTCACTTTATCATTTGCTTAGATTTTTCGAGGAGACATGGATACTACTAAAAAAAAAGTAGAATCTCTTTTACCCAATGAACTTTTCTTTTATTAGCTGGATAGATTATTATTATTAGCACCGCGTCTTACTACCCGTTCAGGTTATACGCTCTTACGCTAATGTGTAATGGTAGGGTGATTATGAGATGAAATGAAGGACCTACAGTTTAACGTGGAATCCGAACCACGGTGGAGGCCTGGCATTCCCCACATTCACAAGATGACTTGTCAGAGGTGAAGGAAGGGTTTGTTAATCAGATAAATCTTTGCCGGGACCGAGGATTGAACCCCGGCCGCCAGCATAGAAGTCCGACACCTTACCCCTAGACCACCAGGTCACCAGCTGGATAGAAAACACAAAGGTGTTTGAGAGATCATTGTCAATGCTGCCTTATTTTAATAAATATGTTTATTCTTTTAATAAGACTTGCAAAACACAATCTTTTCCAAACATTAAATACCTTTGTGAAAGATTATATTTTTGACAACAAAGTTGGCGATTCATGCTGTCACTTTCACTTGAGTTGGGAAAATGTCTCACTGAATATCAGAGCAATCCACCTTTTTTACCATTTATGTTTGCAGAGCTAAGTAAAAATTATACAATTTGATGTAATTAATTAAACAAATAGGTACTTCAAAAAAACTTGTTATCCATTGATTTTAAGAAACAGTACAACATGAAATTACTCCTTACTGTAGATATTGGGTTTGTAGCATTAAAGCTTTGAAATACATTAAAGATATCAAGGTGTTTCAACTCTGAGTTGATTGTCAAAAATTTCTAGTTGATCTTTGTAACAACCTTTTACATTTAAGTATCCTCTCTCCTACAATATTGTCAAGGGTGCTAAGAATCATGCTCAATCCATCTCTTACCACCCATAGGATAACTTCTGCATTAGAAGTTCTACAAGACAAGAAACAACTATTTAGCGTGCAAGTTGATGCTTTAAAAAGAAACTTCATTGATTTTGTAACAAAGCACGAAGTTAATGAATATCTTTTCTAAAGGAAGTGTAGCTTATTTCAAGAGCTGCAATATTTTACTAAAAAAAATCCTTGTTCTCTTCCATAGCATTGCAGTCATTGAGAAAGTTTTTCTGTAAATAAAGAATGTCTATTTGAAAACCTACATGAGGACAGCCTTATTGCTCAACATGTGATCAACATGCATGTGTCAACATTGCTCAATATGATGCACTCACTGCAGGTGGAGGACTTATAAATATGACCATTTCAAAGATGTTGTTTCGTGATGCGAGAAATTAATCAGGAATAAGAAAAGAAACTCTTGAAATTAATAAAAAGATTGAAGGAGACTTGAATTGCTGGTTGGCTTTGTGGGCTACTGCGAAGTAGCAGTTTGAATTCTCGGCAGAGTAGATGTTCTCTAAACTTTCTCCCCCACACGCTTGTTACACAAATATGGTACATTTACTCTAAAATTCTACCTTCCTCATTCCTAACACATCACTGTAAAAATACCTTTAGCCCATCAAAATATCAGGATTCGGGATGGGAACAGGACATTTTAAAATTATTCTTTAGAATAATTTTAGATTTAAAATATATTGATTTCTAAACTAATATGGTATGAATTATTAAAGTTATAATATAATTAAAACCGGCTTCGGTGGCTGCATGGTCTAAGGCATCACTTTCACAATAGACTAGACTACCGATGACGAGAATATTTAGTCTGATCTTGACCAGGTGTACTAAGGGTGGTTTTTCCTAAATGGTTTCCCACTCTATCCAGGCAAATGCAGGCACACCTCTAAATTCAGTCTTCCTCATTCCTGACACATTATAGTAATTAGTACATAGGCAATATAACCAGAACGGGTAGTAAGATGTGGTGCTAAAAATACCACTAAAAGAAATAAAAACAATAAAAAATAAAATAGATAAAAGTGTGCGCGAATAGCATTTTTTAATCAAATCAAATATCAAATAGTACAATTAATAAAATAGTGTATTTTATTTTTGATGGAAATTATTTTTATTGGTTAATTTCTTTTGAAAATTGTATTTTATATTTAATTAATTGCATAGTGCAAAAAAATACTACAAAACCAAATTTGCTCTGAAACTGCAAAAAATTATCAAGGTTTGAAAGGTTCTCTCTAGGTTTGACACCCCTTACATTCGCCACACTGATCCCTCATAAATGGTTGATCTTGTTAAGCTACTTCCTTCCCCCTTCCTCTCTTTTCCACACCCAAAAGATAGAATAATATATCTCTGTTCTTCTCTAAATCTTTCAAGCTCTTTCACTTTCTGAACCCAACAAATAACTTGATAGACAGAGCAACTACCTACTGCAAAAACGTATAGTGCATTTTTTGGTCTACAGAAGAGCTCTAAATCAGGACCTCTAAGAGGAATTTTATCAGGAAGTACAAAGTGTTTCGGGCCCCCTTTCATTATTTATTAATACTGTCTTTAAAAAAAATAATTAATCAATCAATCCTATCTGAAAAAAGGAAAAGAAATTTATACTTTTATATAAAAAAAAAGTAAAATCAATAAAACAAAAAATATTATACCTTCACTAATAATTTAGGAATAGTAATAGTGGAAATGTGAATGCTAGTCTTCAATATATTCAACATATTCTGAGATCCGAGGAAATATCCAGACCCCTGAGCCCGGGTACGATGCACCTCCTGAACTACCCCTCTCATAGGGCCTGCTCTAAGTTATGTCATTCCCAATAGTGAATCAGACACATACTAATAATATGAGTACAGTATTCAATACATATCTTGAATTTAATTCAGATTAATGTGTGCATTTTTTGTTTGTCGACGAATCTGACGACTTCTAATTTTTCGTTTACGACAATCTAGCGACTTTATGGTACTAATCTAGCTACAACACTTATATGGTCGTTGGCAACACCACCACCAAGTTTCCCGCCCGAAACTTTTCTGGAAAGGGTCAATCCCGCCCGACCTACAAGAATAGATAGGGTTTGGGATCCTGTCCAACCCTAATTAAATAACTTTCTGATATGATTTGTATGGCTCTAAATTTGATTAGTAAAGTTGAGTTTGACAACTCTACTTTGAGACTACCATGTGACTTGTACAGTCCAATTTAGGAAGAACACTATCTGACCAGTAGGAAAGTTACTAGATTTACTTTTGTATTCACACTCCATCTGTCACTGTTGATAGGGATTATCAATACTTACTTAATAATAATAGTAATATGGTAAAAAGTATGTTTAGTATTTTCTAAAGGCCCCTTTCTATGACGCCTGTACTGGAACTGTATATAACCACTTTGTGTGTCCACAGCTTGCATTCGTAGACCAAGGTCGAAGCTTAGGCCGAGGCCGGGGTTTTGTCCCCCAGACCCCCGCCATTGTCGGTAAAGGAAATGGCCCCGACGAATGGGACGAAACCTCCGGTATCACTTTGTCCTATGCCAACAACTCTAATGACTACGGAGGTCGGCGTGGAGGCAGGGGAGGAGACAGGGGAAGACGAAACGATGATGGTAAGGGAATACTATTCTTAAGTTGGTCCAAATGTTACTCAAACATATTTTAAATTGATGATTGGAGCAATTTAAAAAAACTTGTATCCTGCTTTTTACAACGATAATGTTTTTACAGTATATCGAGTACTGCATGTTTGTCTCTTGTTAACTTCTCCCTCTATCGGTGTGAGGATGCCAACATTTAGTGAAATGTGACAAATAAATTAAGGTGTTAGAAACTTATTTAAGGAACTAACTCAACATGGCTTTACACTGAAAATAAGAACACAGTTTACACTTTACATTGCTACCATTGAACAAAGAAAAAAGTTGATCATTACTGTCCAAGCCCCCAACTCTGGTTTTATTATCTTGGAACTCAACAGGAGGGATTAGGAAACTTGTTCTTTTCCGTTGTAAAAGCCTTATTGTGTTTGTTCCTTGTATTTGTTTCTATCCAACTTTCCTGAACCTTCTTCCAGATATAATACAATTACCTCATTAAGCAAAAAGATGTTTTCCTTGTAGAAATAAAGAACCAATTTAGTAATAATGGGTTTTAGTATTCAAAAGGAAACCAATCTTTGCGACTGGCGAGAGGTTGGTGCCAAAAGGGTTTATTCATCTAGCCACTATAAACAAAACTCAAAGGAAATAAATTGTAATAATTCCCAACTTAACCACTTGAGTCAGTCACAACAGATATTAGAAGAGTAGGTTTGAACACTTGTAAATATATGTTGACATCCTAACATACAGTAGCCCCATGTCTTCTTTGGTGCTGAGTGACAGCTGCTAAACACATGTGTTTTACCGATTATATGGTTCGGCCTAGGGATACATAATTTGGTCTAGTAACTTTTCAAAGCCGTCAACTGTGAGCGGTCAGTCAGCACCAAAGAAGCCATGGGGCTATTGTAGATAAAAATTAGACCATAATGCTGTACCCAGCATAGTAATAATTTTTCCAATGAACTGAGCCACAGGACCCGATGTTCATGGGTTCAAACCCAGCCGGGGATGTTGGAGCTTTGATCGATAAAAATCTGTAACAAAAGTTTCTTTGGAGGGGAAGTAAAGTTGTCGATCCCATACCGATTGTGGCATGAAAAATAACCCTGGAAGGTATGTGAAAATACCTTGCTTGGCAAAATTGGTAGGCCCTTTCACTCTTGCTCATAGAAATTCTCGTGTGCTGATATAATTAGTCAGTTCAGAAAGTGCATGTTATATGCCTCATATAAATGGGGTTTGGGGGTTTATGAAAAGTTCTGAGTACAAAATATTTTTTTAAATTGGAGGTGTTTAGCATAACCTACTTTATTTATATTTAATTTAGTTCAATTTCTAACATACAATACTGTTAAATTTTGATCTTTTATTAGACTTAGTCCTAGTCTATTCCTTTTAATAAAAACATTTAAAAAACATTGCCGAAATTTTTATTTATTGATATATTAAAGGTTGGGTTACTCACACAGTTGCCAGAATGAAAAGATCTTGTACCCTTTTTGCTTGTATGTTGTAAAATACACATTCTTAATTGAGGTGAGACACTGTAACTAGGCTGGAGAGGGTTGCATTTCTTTTGGAATATCAACTTATTACATGTAAACATTTCATATTTAAAAAAATAGTTCAGCAACCACGCTTGGGTGATTTTCCATGGACAGAGATCAAAGTTCAGATCCTGGTCGGGTGTACTGAGGTGGTTTTCTCCTAATTTTTTTCATTCCCTCCACAAAAATGTGGGTACACCTCCTCTAGATTAAAATCCTCGTCCCTAACTCATTAGTGTAATTAATTCAAGCAGAGATAGCAAAGGTGACTAGACTTTATTATTATTATTATTATTTGTAAAGTTGTGCTGGCAGTAGAGTTTGCCAAAATGAGACACAATATTTGAAATGTTCCATGAAATTGTCCTAATTGGATTAATCTTTAAATTATTTCAAGGTGGGTTCGGAGGTTATAGAGGAGGACGAAACCGAGATGACAATGAAGATGGTGGAGGTCGACGAGGTGGATACAATCGCGACAATGATGGTGATGGAGGCCACAGGGGGCGTGGTGGCGGTCGTGGTGGTTCCCGCGGAGGGAGAAATGATGACGGCGAGGATGGAGGAGGATATCGTTCGCGTAGAAAAGACGATGAAACTGGTGGGGGTGATGGTGAGGATGGAGGTAAGATTTAGTTTGCATACTTCTTAGATCTTACATTGGTTTGCAAATTAATTCAACTTCTTTGCCATTTATTTTACAGTTTGTTAAATAATCACATGACTAAAGCTTGTTTGGGCTGTGGAAAAAAAATTGCATAAATTTATAAGTTAGTAAATAAAATGATTAAGTTCGTAAAGAATTACTATATCCGTGTCAAAGATGAGGGTAGGCATTCTTTATTCTTCTTTTTTGGGCATGAATACTTTTGTGTAGGTCATGAAATATGGCTTACATATTTTGGTAGAATCTTTTCTTGGATAATGACGTTATATATATTTGATTCTATAATTCCTTAAAGATAATGTCAACCTTGGTGCTCTTGGGAAAAAGTGTTTGCCTCGGGACCTGATGTTTGCTGTTCGAACCCAGTCAAGGTTGATAGATTTTTTCCTAGGTAATTAAAATCTGTGTTATCTTCTTTTGGAGGGGTAGTAAAACTGTCTCTCCCATGCCGATTGTGGTGTGTAAAAGAACCCTGGAGAGGATGGGAAAATACCTTTCCTACCAAAATTTATAAGGCCTTTTGCTCTTGCGCATAGACATTCTAATGTGCTAATAAAATCAGTCACTTTAGAAAGTGCACATTGAATACCTCAAACCACTGGAGAAAAAATCTTTAAAAATATTACGTTAAATGAAGTTTTTTTTTTTTTTTTTAAGACAAAAAGGATGAGAAGCCTCGAGAGATGTACATTCCCCCGGAACCAACTGAAAATGAGGAAGAAATATTTGGAGATGGGATAACATCAGGAATAAATTTCAACAAATACGACAGCATCCAAGTTAAGGTAATCAGACAAGTTTGCAAATAAACTACATGTTTATATGGTAAGAGAAATATATAAAGCTATCATTCCTGAATTGTAAGATTGCAAGGACACAAAGCTCATATCAGAGGACATTTACAATTGATCATCACTTGAAATGCCAAATAAACTAATAAAGGAAACAAGGGAAAATTGTCCAATCTGGTATTTTACTGTTAAGGCAGGACATTTATGGATTTGAGAACTAAGTCAAGAATTTCATGCCCAAATTTCTACTTGAACCCCCCTTTTAAATCCAAATATTTGCCACTAATTCTCCCTTCGTGTACGTCATAAATTACCTAACTGCTGTAAAAGTCATCCGCCATTACAGCCAAGAGTAAAAAAATGAGTGATGATCAAACAAGCATTATTATTATTATTATTATTATTATTATTATTATTATTATTATATTTCAAAACTGATGATCCAGGTGCATCTAATAAAAGATAATTTACTTGATATATTTCAAAAGTTAGATAATTTTCTGCAGTTTCACAAATTAAACCTAAAGTTCGGGATCGCTTAAATTGTCTAGTAAAGTTGTGTATTATCGATTGTTTGTTTAAATTTGATTCTAGTATTTTCCTCATATCATACTTGACAAGCGCTAGCAATGTAGGCAAAGTTTTAAGAATGAAATACTTAATAATATGATAATTTATTTGTTTTTAAATCTATTTTTTATTATTGTGAATGGCTGAGTTTTTAATATCGTAGTGAAGTGATTGGAAAAGTAATCAAAAACAGCACAACGAAATAAAATTCAATTCAATAATGCCTATCACTATCCCCAACCCATTTGTGGTGTTAACCATGGCTGTATCAGAATAGTCTACTTCACATGCTGTCGACCCTTGACGTTCACTTGATAGTTGCATTGGCAATCATGTGATCAAGAGTGTAAATCCGTCCAAATAGTCACTAAGTGTGCTGATGCCACCCTCACATGCCCTTGATGCGGTGTTTGACTGGCAATAGTTTTTTTTCCCCCCTCCATCTGCCAGAGGTAGAGCTCTTAGAATAATGTGATAACGGGCTTATAGATAGTGTTTTAAATAGTTTCTAAGCTCATTTGTTGGAAGCAGCACTGCGGAAACAAGGGTTTGTGAAGGATAGTTTGCTGTCCAAATAGTCTATTGCAGTCTTTGATCTCAAGTGTGTGAAAAGTGTACATCAAGTCTGCATCAAGCCAAGTGTAGTTTACAATCTGGATACAGCCATTGTTGAACATGAATCAAATAATAATACTTTGAATACTAAAGAGTGGTATCGAGATTTTTAGCGTATAGTATTGATTATTGTGATACCAATCGATACTATGGTTATCGAGCAAAGTATCGGGCCACAACTAAGTAGTTATTTTTAACGTTAACACAATAAATAGCATAAAAATCGTGAAAAACCAAATATCCTGTGAGTTGTGCTATACCTTTAAAAAGAGCAAAAATAGATAAAATTTGTTTAAAAAAAAAACCAGCCCTGCACTATTGTATTAATTTGGGGGGATTCGTCTTGCATTCAGATAAACACGGTACATGTCCTCCCACATACCTCCTTGCAGCTCCCAACAAACTGTTCCTAAACCTTTTTCATTAAACCTCTACACTTTTCGTCTCATCCTTATTATTCTTCTTTCTTGTCTTATTACCTTCCTCCTACATTCCCATCCCTTTAGGTCTGCCACCAAAACCTGTGGTCACTTATTTTCTAAGGACACACTTGGTATTGCCTTGATATTTATGGTTAACCTTTTAATTTCTCCGTTGCTTTGTGTTAACTCTTACAAGTTTATAAAGAAAACATAAATGGTAAATATGTGCTAAGATTTTTTTGCTAAAATGCTTTCATTTCTCCTATAAATTCAAGTGTTAAATTAATGGTGTGGGGTCTGGTTGTTAAGTTCGTCCTATAATTATGTTTGATTAAGGCAGCGAAAAGCATTGCAAGAGCATTGAAACAAATACCTATACAAAATTTGAAAAGAAAAATATCTCTAATCTTGTTGAGAATTAGAGATTCCATCCATATTTATTTGTGATATTTGGTGACCTGGCGGTCTAGGGGTAAGGTGTCAGACTTCTATGCTGGCGGTCGGGGTTCAATCCTCGGTCCCGGCACAGATTTATCTGATTACCAAACCCTTCCTTCACCTCTGACAAGACATCTTGTGAATGTGGGGAATGCCAGGTCTCCACCGTGGTTCGGATTCCACGTTAAACTGTAGGTCCTTCATTTCATCTCACAATCACCCTACCATTACACATTAGCGTAAGTGCGTATAACCCGAACAGGTAGTTAGACGCGGTGCTAATAATAATAATAATAATAATATTAGTGATATTGGAACTCATAAATCCCACTTGTGTGGTGCAGGCAATGTTATAAAACCGACCTTTGATGAAGTCTTGCCCACATGCAGACCAAGATGGTGTGATCTAATATGTTATGTGTTAAGGTAACGGGTGAAAATAAGCCCGAACCCATTGAGACGTTTGAGGCGGCTGGTCTACGCCAGTTTGTGCTTGACAACGTCAAGAAGTCTGGTTATCTCAAGCCCACGCCTGTTCAGAGATACGCTCTTCCAATTGTGATGGCGGGCCGAGACCTCATGGCCTGCGCCCAGACGGGTTCCGGGAAAACTGTAAGTACCTTTTCTTGAACAGTGTCGAGAGAAGGTTAGGGCAGTGTTTCAGCAGAAAATGTGACTTTTATGTAAGATCCTCTAAGATATTAGATGGTCGACCTAATGAGTAATGACTAAACACTGGGTAAGTATTAGGGTGAGATGGAAGGGGACATCTATCTGTTAAGGGCAGTATTTGTACGGTTTTTAGGGATGTGTCAAGCTTCAAATATTAATTTACTTCTACAATTACAAAGCTTCACCAAAAATAAAGTTAAATTGAAAACATGTGTATCCTATTTTTTTTTTTTTTAATTGTTTCCATTCTGAAAGGAAGTGCATAAAAATCTGAAATAATTATATATATTACATTTTTTCTTCTTCTTTGAATTGAAAAAGTGGACTTTGCACACCCCTAGTCGTTTTCTTAGCAAAAAATTTTGTTTAAATAAATCATATATTTTACCATTAGAACATAGTTTAATTTTCTACACATGGGGCTATCAACAGCTCTTGAGTATTTGTCTTGAGCAACTTTTTAAATTAAGAGAAAAATTTCTTTCCCTTTATAGGACACCTTTGACAGAACAAACATGTCTTATTACAAAGGTAATGAAGCGACAGCTGTTATTTTCCTAAGAATCTTATATCTTCCTGTGTCACACATGCTACATAACTTCACACTTAGTCCGTTTTAGGAGTGTGTGAAGTTTTTTTTTTTTTTTTAGCTTGAAAAACTATTATACTTTATATGTGTATTGCAGAATTGTTTCTAATATTAATTTTTATTTTGTTAAAAAGTTATCACAACCTACAATTCAATTACTTCAAATTTTTTTCCATGTGACAAGATGGCGGATTGTGAGTTACCGGTCACTTTTCGCTCGTGCTTTTAATATCTATTAAAGCAGGTGCTGAGTGCAGTTTAATAATAATAATTTTTTTTTAATATATACTTTTGAAAAACTAATTGAATACATTTTGTTTTGTTCGCCGATACAACATGGCCAAGAAGACGAGCTTTGACAGCATCAAACTTTCTAGCTTAGTGAAAGAGCAGGTCAAGGAAGCGCTACAATCTAAGGATGTATTAAATAATCTAGTGGCTGCTATCACTGAATCGGTGACCCGTGCAGTAATGAAAGAACTGAAAGATCTACTTGATTTTAACATGGATGAAATTAAGAAGCTCGGAGAAGAAATTAAGAAACGAGATCCTGATCATAATCAGCTAAAGCGTGAATTTGTCCTTTCGAAAGATGAATTAGAACAATAGCAAGGATGATCTAACTTGAGATTTGTTGGTATTGCTGAAAACACCTCAGAGAACACGGACTCTTTAGTGCTGGATGTGATTAAGAATAAACTCAATCTACCGCATGTGACTGTTGATGACATCGACCATAGTCACTGAGTAGGCAAAATTTTAGGAAGCAAACCCACGCCTATCATTGTGAAGTTTGTTTCATAAAGGAAATGAAGTGAGGTCTTCCATGTGAAACGACAGCTTGCCGGGTCAGGAATAACTGTGAGACCTAACTGCTGAGCATATGATTTTACTACAAGCAGCTATACAGAATTTGGTTTAAAAAATGTAATGGACTTTTGTCAACACTGAATTTAGTAAAAAAAAAAAATCACGGCTTCATTTGTTTTTAGTATGGTATTTGATATATTATTGTGTTTTAATTATTGTTATTAATTTACCTAGTTTCAAAATGTGTGTATGGGGATGTGTAGTGTGCTAACAAGCTCAGCTCAAGATCTCTGGTAATGGTAAGTTTAATTATTTTTGTATGTGTGCAGATAATATTTTACAAGGGTGAGATAGCCCAACTACAATATATTTTAATGAGCTTTGTTCTATGTCTGTTGGTGACCTTGACCAATCGCTCCTTTCCCTCCCTTCCTTTACAACTCCTTCAACAGTTATGATTCTTCACAATGTACTTGAAAGCCAGCTGCTATCGCTGCAGGTGGCCCACGTAAATGAACAGTCTTTACTAAGCCATTTCCACGAATTCAACAGCTTTTTTTCTTCTCTGTCCTTTCTTGCTATTGTTTCTAAATCCTGGTTATAACCATCCTTCCTTCTAGCTTAGTACACCTGAGCGGTTATCAACTCGTTAGAAATGACAGAACCATGGAGGGTGGTGGAGGTGTGTGTATGTACATCAGAGATGATATTAATATAAAGTACTATCTCAGCGCAACCTGAATATATTATTGAAATAAACAAATCACAACAGAGGCTTATGTTATCTTTAGTGTACCGGCCACCTCGAGTTGGTCAATTTATTGCCTTTGAGACTGCCTTGACTGAGCACATGCACAAATATGAACATATAATTGTAATGGGTGATTTTAACGTGGACACTTAGTAGCAACAATGAAGCCTCGCAATTACTGACTTTATTTTCTTCATAAAATATGACGCCATATCACTTAGACGCAACACATCATACCCCAACCTTACACATGTGGATTGATCATATATATATACTTCAAACTCTAATAAAGTGATCTCTTCTGGACAAATCACAGTCCCCGGAATCTCACATCATGATCTTGTTTACCAATCCTACTCTATGTGACTGACTAAAATCGCAGCTAAGGTAATCACATGTCGTGACATTAAATCCATTGATACAGACAAACTGAATGCTGATGCTCAATCCATGCCATGGTACTTGGCCAACACTAAATTAAACATTGATGACAGGTTACATATTTTTAATATGATCCTTGTTTTGTACATTAAACATGCACCAGTAAAAACTTGACATGTTAGTTGACCACTTGTGACTTGGATGACTAATGACATTAGCTAGTGATGAGACGTGACCTAGCATATGTGAAATCTAAACAATAGTCGAAAATCAAGTCACAGACAACATAAATTTTGAAGAGTATAAATGTGTGCGTAATAAATGTACCCAGGTGTTCCGTCTCTGAACTGTATATATTTAATATTGTAAAATAGCCTCTGTGGAATAGTTTGTTTAACCTAGTTCATTTTGATGTAGTTCCCTATTTTTATTGGTTTGTATGTGTTAGTTGTTCTTTGGTTCCCGCCGTTTTTTAGTTTTTCCCTCCTTTTTTTTTGAGAGTGGAAAGGAGGGGGAAAGTAGGTCATTGGTTCCTTTTGTTAGTCAGTTCAGCTTGGGACTCTGTACGTGTTGGGTGTCTGCTATGACGACTACATCTTTTGCTTTGTAAATTATTATTTATGTGTGAGTCAGTGCTTCGGGCCCTAGAGGGGCCTCTTTGGTCCAAAACCACAGCCACTATTCGAGAATAGTCGAGGAATTAACGACCTTGCTCCCTATTCCTTCCTATACCAACCCACAAGGTAAACCTCCATTTTCGCGGAACCTTTTAGCAGAGGTTAGCATTTATCACATTGTTATATACAGTCCACTTTTTATTGGTTTTGTTGTTGTTGTTTTGATGCTAATAGTTTGTTGACTGGAAAGAACACCAGGCCATTAGGAAAGCTAAAATGGACTTTTCTCTCTCACTTTCTAATACTATCTTAGCACCCAAAAAACTATGGAGGGAATTGGGGAGGATGGGAGTGGGACATACACTACCCAAAAACACTCATATGCACATCAGTCCCATTAAACTCAATTTCTTCACATTCCTAATTTAACTAACAAGATAGCTAGAATACAAACTACAAACAACATTTATACCTCCAATGCAAGTAATTATATTAATGACTATAATGATGACAGTACTTTTTACTTTGCCCATTTGACTCATCGTGAGGTATACAAATCAATAATGAGAATAAAATCGAAAGCACAGGCTATAGACAAAATTTCAATATTGCTAATATAAACAATTTTAAGAAATGTTATATCAACAATAACTAACTTATTCAACTTCTCACTCATGACTGAACAGTATCCCACATCTTGTAAACTTGCACTTATTACGCCAGTACCTAAAAAGAGAGAAAATATTTACATGACTTTTAACCTATAAGTATACTTTGGTCCCTTTCTAAGCCACTAGAATTCCTAGTGCATCAACAAATTTACCGACACATTCATTAACAAACACCATTTGTTAACTGCCTTTCAATCAGGATTCAGATCACATCATAGTACATGTACTCATTGATAAATGTCACAGACGACATCAGACCAGCCATGGATAAGCGCGAGTTAACACTTCTTATATTATTAGATTTTTCAAAAGCTTTTAATACTGTGGATTTTAATATTCTCCTAGCAAAATTGCATGCATTATTTAATTTCTTTCCAGGCAGTATACAGTGGATGAGATCATATTTTCATGGTCGCCAGCAAAGTGTTATGATAGGCAACACGTTCTCAACATGGTGCCCAGTAGAGGCTGGTGTTCCACAGGTCTCAGTTTTAGGGCCATTGCTTTTTTATCTATGTGTGAATGATATCAATTCTTCACTGTCATACTGTAAATATCACATGACTTTCAAATATATATTTCCACTGACCGTTCTTCAATAAATACAGCCATATAACGAATAAATTTTGAACTAGATGCAATAAATGCCTTGTCTGAAAAAAATGGACTTAAATAGAACCCTGATAAATCTCAAGCCATTCTTATAGGAACAAGCAGACCACTACTGAATGTGGACCGTTCCCTGCTGACTGTCACACGATTAGGAGTAGCCACAGTACAACCGACAACAATTACTAAAAACCTTGGTGTGATTATTGATAAAAATCTTAATTGGACGGATCAGGTTAACATCGATTTGCTAGAAAGTGTATGCCTGCTTACATTCGCTGAGAAGACTAAAGAATTTTCTCCCAGAAAATGTACGACTTATCCTTGTGCAGAGCTTAATAATGCTACACTTTGACTACTGTGACATAGTATACAATGACTTAAGAGACGATCTAGCAGAACGACTACGACTACAAAACACGTGTGTTCTAATCATATTTAACTTAAAACGGCATGATCATATTTCTAAGTATTTTAATAAACTGGGTTGGTTAAGAATAAATGAAAGGTGAAAGCTACGCTTATTAGTATTGCTTCACAAAATATTATCAACATCTTAGCCTCAATACCTCTCCTCACAGTCCCTATTTCTGAAAGATAAACACAGCCGAGCTACTAGATCAGAATCCACTCTACAGATGTTTATTCCCATACATAGCTCTCAAACATAGGCTCGTTCTTTTACTGTCCTGGCATCACAGTCTTGGAACAAACTAGATAATTCTACTCATCATCTATCATCTAGACTCCCCTTCAAGTGCGCAGTTAAGCAATTTATCTTGTCTAATAAGCTAAACTGAGTTCTTGAAACTACTTGATCTTTAAATGAGTGTATGAATGAGCGTGCAAATGTTTTTCTACTTATTTGAATATTCCTTTATTAAATTTTATTTCAATAAATGTAATAGTGTATGTTGTATTCAACACTGGTTAAGTGGAAGAGAAGGCTAACGCCTTAACTTCACCAGATAGATAAAGGCTATTATTATTTTGTTTTGTAATGTACATAACAGCTCAGAATGGAAACTTTTGACCCTTTGTGACTGTCGAAGCTAGATTTTTTTTTTTAAAAGCAAAGTTGAAGTGTTTTTTTTTACTAAGTTGAAGTTTCACACATCCATAGTCAGTTTGATGAAAATTGAAATTTTATTACCTTACTCTTTAATCTAGGCTGCCTGGAAAAATGGTAATTCTGTCTAGAAAACAAAGGGAACTCGGTACTAAGTAGATATATTGTCAACCCTGGATAGACGTGTTTTAACTTCCGTTACAGGCGGCGTTTTTACTGCCCATTGTCCATGTCCTCCTGAGTGATCCTCACGATATGGTGATAGACTCGGAGGGCGTAGAACCACATGCAGTTATCATCTCACCGACCAGAGAACTAACCATTCAGATCCATGAGCAGGCGAGAAAGTTCTCTCGCGGTTCCATAGTTCGGGCAGTGGTGGCCTACGGGGGGACCGCAGCTTTCCATCAAGCCAAGAGTCTCATGGTGAGTGGGTATTGTTTATTAACTGAGACCAAAGAAGATGATGGGTATTGAGGTGGGGTGCAGAAGGCTAAGAAAAGGTGACTGGTGGCTGAAGGTAGTGGGGAGAGGCTTATTTTCAAAACAGACATGACCATTAGCTGGAAACGGTTCATGATGGTTAGTTCAGAGGAAACTTCCTACTTACAATCGCTCATCCTCCTAAAGTCTCTTCCCTGTCTATCTTGCTTGTTTTGTGAGGCAGAAAAGCATTCACAATTGGTACAGTAATATTAGGTAAAAATATGTTCCCCACTTTAGGAAGTCTTTCATCAATCAAGAAGTCACTTCTTAAAAGTTGGCTGCCTCTTTTCTGATTTCTTTATTTGTGGAGATTACACTAAACCCTTTGTGCGGCTTTAACACACACATTTCCTTATTTTCTGAAAGTTTCCTAGTAAAAAAAATGCTTATATCTCATGCTTAAATAGTTTGGTTTTGACGTTCAACCCATCTCAAATTACATTGTTTTTAATTGAGGGTATTGGGACAAAAACATAACCCTCATTCTATATAAAATTGTGTTGGCAGTGATTTTTGGTATGTTACTTCTTGAACTAAAAGTAGTTTTAAAAGTTATTCAAGACCTGTAGTTTATAAATATCTACAAATATGAAATATTTTACTTTTTATAGATAGATTTTAGGATTTCATAGAAGTTTAAATAGTGACAATATACCATCTAAATGTATGAGGGTAATCATGTTTGTCGTTGTTAGGCTGGCTGTCATATCCTGGTGGCCACCCCAGGGAGGTTGATGGACTATGTGAATCGTGGCCGTGTCAGATTCAACTCCCTCCGCTTCATGGTCCTGGACGAAGCTGACAGGATGTTGGACATGGGCTTCATGCCCGAAGTTGAACGGATGATGAATCATCCAACCATGGTTCCCGCGGTAGGTGTTTTATCTGAACAGATGCTTCAGTTATTGGGGTCACTTGAAGGTTTATCTAGTTTTAAAAATTAAACATTGTAAAGTAGATAGAAGGGCAAAGCCTACCACCACAAAACTGTGTGCCTCACAGTTCACATTAAAACACACAATTATAAAGTTTTCGGGGTACATCAGTCCCCTTCTTCAGCAGTAGAGAGTAAAACATCAACTTGACGATGGCGAAATGGCTAGAGGTAAGATCAGGTCACTTAAATACTGCAGTTGCTTGTTCAAACTTGTCTTGACTCTTGGTAAATGGATAAGATGTATTTATATATTTAATTATTGCATTATCAGTTATTATTAGAGGCATGCAAAGGGTGAAGTTATTTTCTCAAAAAGTGATGACATTTTAAGCTGAAAGCGATATTATTTACGTAAATACGAGTCGAATTAGTATTCATTAAAAAGAACTAGGATAAAACTATTTAAATTTTTTGTTCATATTGTATACCAACTTTTGAGGAAAAATTCCTACTTTTTTTTACTTTTTGACCTTCAGTAGAGGTTTAAGCCGGTAAGTTAGCAAAACAAAATATCATATAATGTGTCACGCTGTTTGAATAAATCTGATGTATGCTTGAACGCTTGTACAGTATCTTTGAAATTCATTGGTTATATAATAGTTTTTGGAGGTAGTGTCAAAATGAATTATTTCCAACTAGAATCGGCTAGATTAAAAGTCTTGTTAGGCTATCCTTGTGTTACCCCATGTAAATACTGATGTTGAGTGAGGATTCTCACAAACATCAAACTATCTTACGGATACCAGGACCTGTCCCTCAGAGGCATGCAGTCTACCGAAGATGGTCTTAAACATTACAACTATCAGTGCAACACAGTATCATTCACAAAGAATTTCATCAAGAAATGATTAAAAAGGAAGAATTTACCAAAAGAACAGCTACCAAGTGGGGTAATCTTTAAATGTAATCAAACCGGGTGTATGACAGATGATCTAATGGTTTCGTGGGTTCAAGAAGTTTGGGACAGGTGACCAGGAGCCCTACAAAGGCAAAGAGGATTGCTAACCATTGATGCTTACAGAAAAGGTAAAAAATAAAGTAGCCTCTTTAAACAGACCTAGTAGTGATTCCAGGAGGTATGACCTCACAATTACAAGTACTTGATGTTGCCGTAAATAAATCTTTCAAGCACCATCTCCGGCGCCAATATGAAGAGTGGGAACTGCCCCTTAACCCCCAGTGGCAACATTAAGAAGCCTTCAGTTGGACAACTTGGCCAGTGGATAAAAACACCATGGGCTAGTATTTCTGCTGAATCCATTATAGACGTGTTCAAGAAGTGCTGTGTAAGTAACAGTTTGGATGGAACAGAAGACTATCAGAGTTTGTGTGAGGAGGATGGACATGAATCAAGTGATGATGATGCAACAAGTGAAGGGGATGATGACTGACAAACTTTTATGGTGGGTTTTAAACTCGTTTTATATTAAAACACAATGTGTTATAATATAATAATAATAATCGATTCATCTATGGGATAATGATGTTACTCAAAATAAAATATGCATTGCAACAATGAAAATTTAATCAACGTACAGTATATGAATAATATTGGTTTGATAGTAGTATTTTAAGTTTTATTGTTAGTGACTAAATATTGACTAGTCTAAAAATTAATAAAAAGATTTTTCTCTAATTTCAAGTTTTCAAAATGGGTATCTTATTTTCGAGTCTTCTTATATTCGGGTAAATACGATAATTAATTAGCAATTCATTATTTGATTCTTAAAACTTGATAGCTCTTACTAAGTGATCAGATTATCTAAATTGATTCCAAACAATCAATATACAATACCTAGGCTGATGGGCATAAATAAACAGTTTTATTGGTGTCTGACTGTCGACAGTATTTATTTTTCATGAAACCCAACAAAATGTCTAACTTGGGATCATGTGCAATAAATTGGGGTGCTTTGTATAGTTGTAGATAATTAAAACCAGTTGGGTAGTAAGAATTAACAGTATCTTTATTTAATCATCACTCTGGCGACTAAACAATATGTCATGGCGACTGATTTTGTATCGTGTGTAATAGCGGTTGACTTTGTATGGTGTGTAATGTGTTCTTATTTCTGTTGAAAAAAAAGCCATAAGTTTTTTTATTTATTTTGAGTTAATTTGTAATTCTAGTTTTGATTTTCAGTTTTTGAAGAGTTTTGATGTTTTCAGTAAAATATTAACAAGATTGTTTGTGAGGTGAATGTTTAAGAGAAGTGAGCGTGTGCCTAAACGCTCAAGTCCAAGTTTTCCATAGAGGTGGGAGGGTAGGGTATTAGGCACGTACGATTTTCCACACCTAATAATTTAAAAAAAAATTATAATAATGATTTTATTCGTGCTAATATCTTTTATCCGACAAAATAAAGATTACGAATTAAGTTGTGCTTTTCAAGTAGGCCTAACTAAGTAATTTTTGAATTCAAAATATTATGCTTTGTTTATGAGGTGAAAGATTCGACCATCGAATTTAGTAAAATACGGAATCCTTGAATCTTGAATACTTGTCATGATTTGGTGGATTCGAAGATTCAAAGATTTGAGTGGCCCATCTCTAGTTTTAATTGTGAACTTTGAGGCCTACGGCTTTTGTGTGTAATGTGAAGTAGACCTAGACCTTATATCCTCTATACAATCTTTGATTATTTTATATATATATAAATTAGAAATATCATGATTTCTTTTTTATTTGGTCTGTTTCTTGATTTACAGTCTTCAAACTATAAATAAGGATGGATAACTATATACCCTCAACTCTCACTGCTATCAAAATAACCAATCTTAACTAAGGATTTGAAGATTTGAGGGTTTTTTTCCCCCTCAAGGGAAATTTCTTTTAGTTCTAACTAATACTGTTAATTGGTGGCTCAGGACTATTTATAATTATAGGCCCCAAACTAGTAATTTTAACATTTAGTTCTGAACCACCAATTGCTAGTATTAGCGCTCTAAAACAAATTTCAGTTGAAGATTTGAATCTCGGATATCCTTAAGGATTCAGGCGTCTTACCCCGAGTCACAACATAACATTGTCTCTTTTCACACACTTCACTAGATTAAGAATTTATTTTTTAAAACTGGTTAAAAGTCAGTATAGTATCGGTATAATAAGTAGATTGGCCAATGAGTATGACAAACACTTTATTTATATTCTTAGTAATAAGAAATGTAAATAGTAACATTAGGAAAGGTAGAGGAAGTGGGGTGTATTTTATTACTTAAATCACTTTAAGGCATAAACATGTGTTTTTTTTTCCTTTGTAAATGATTGTATTTTTAATATACTACCTATTTTCGGGTCAATACGTTAAAGCCACTGTGACAAGAAATACACAGTCCAGGCTATTTTTGTCAGCTTGGGGGCCTAAACAATAAGCGAGAATATAAATAATCCTCGCACCGAGTTGAGCTAGCTCACTGTCCCAAGAAGTGCAACTATATAATCTTGTTCCAGGGCCAAAGGCAAACACTCATGTTCTCTGCAACATTCCCCGAGGATATTCAGCGTCTGGCGGCGCGATTCTTGGAAAACTACTTGTTCTTGGCTGTAGGCATCGTTGGTGGGGCGTGTGCTGATGTGGAGCAGCGATTCTATCAACTCACAAAGTTCGAGAAACGTCCAAAACTCGTGGAACTTCTCCAGGAAGAAGGTAAAGATTGACAAATTAATCTTTAATATAGGGATTTGCCAATCTTCGAGAAATATTCCCCCTGTGACAGTTACAAAGCTTTGCCAATAAAATATTAACAAATAAAACTATTGCCATTCCTTGCTGTTATGTACATTACTCATTAATGGGATTGTGCCAATTTAGTTTTTCCAGTTTGAAGCGATGATTTGAAAATTTTACCGAGGTCTAATCGAATTTAAAATCTTTTTTATCACTGCTTCTAACTGCCTGTTTAGGTTATACGAATATATAATTACTTTAATAGGATAGGGATGAGGAAGGAAGCATTTAGAGGTAATCTTCCCTCATTTGCACGAAAAGAGAATGGGAAATCATTTAGGAAAAACCACCCTCAGTACCGACTGGAATTTGATCCGGATCTTCCCGTTATTAACAGTCTCTCGAGTGTGATACCTTAGATTGTTCGGCCAGTGAAGTGAGTTTAAGTCCTATTTCTGAAAACAAAGAATTTGTTAAAAACTTGAGGTGTCTAGCATTACTGTTTTACTTATTTGAATAAGATAAATTTTGATTCTATATTAGACTATCTTGGTCCTATTCCATTTCTTATTCAGTAATAAAATATTAAAACTAGAGATGGGCCACTCGAATCTTCGAATTCACCGAATCCTGACAAGTATTCGAGATTCAGTGTTTTACTGGATTCGATGATCGAATCTTTCACCTCATAAACAAAGTATAATACGTTTAATTCAAAAATTACTTAGTTAGGCCTACTTGAAAAGGACAACTTAATCCATAATATTTATTTTGTCGGATGAAAGAGATAAACATGAATTTTTTTTTATTTTTTATTATTTTTTTTAAATTGTTAGGTGTGGAAAATCTTACGTGCCTAGTACCCTAAACTCCCAACCGTATGGGAAACTTGGACTTGACCGTTTCATCACATGCTCACTTCTAAAACTTTCACCTCACGAACAATCTTGTAAATATTTTAATAAACACATCAAAACTCTTCAAAAACTGAAAATCAAAACTAGAATTACAAATAAAATCGAAATAAATTAAGGCTTTTTTTTTTAACAAAAATAAGAACACATTACGGATGATACAAAGTCAGCCGCCATTACACACGATATAAAGTCAGTCGCCATGACGTATATTATGTTTACTCGCCCGAGGGATGATTAAAATAAAGATACTGTTAATTCTTACTACCCAACTGGTTTTAATTATCTACAACTATGTAAAGAACACCAATTTATTGCATACGATCCTTAAGTTAGACATTTTGTTGGGTTTCATGAAAAATAAATACTGTCGAGAGTCAGACAGCGATAAAACTGTTTATTTATCCCTACCAGCCTACATATCGTGTATCGAATGTTTGTTTAAAATCGATTCAGGTAATCTGATCACTTAGTAAGCGCTCTCGAGTTTTAAGAATCAAAAAACGACTTGCTAATCCATTATTTATTTTTAAATTGATTTTAACTTAGTTATTATTTCTTTTAAATTTGTAATTGAAGTAATTGTGGAGATATTCAAACGTAGTCCTGCCTTATAAAATGGAAATGAACAGATTGTAGTCGAAAATATGTTCATGTTTTAAATAGAATGTATTCTCAGAAATCGATACATCGCAAGAATCGAATATATTTGTTTTCTACGCAAAAATAGATAATGGTTATAAAATAAAATAATAATAATACATACTTAAGCATCATTGAGTTCACTATTTCCAATCAATGTTTAAATGTTAAGCACTATGTTTGTATTTTTATTTTTGCAATCTTAACACAATAAAATATCCTTTAATGATGATTAAAGTTGATCAAAGGATATCTAGGCCTAATCTGTTTATTTCACATGTTTTCTAGAAACTTAACCCATTCTAACAACACTTTTAAAATTAACTAAAAGACACTCAAATTTTGATTGATTTGATTTTTAAACAATAATATGAGTCTAGATTGTTTAATTTAGCTAGATTTTAACCTGTATTTTTGGATGGGCGGGGTTTGGGGTTGATTATAATTGAAAGCATGATTGAAATAAATCCTAATTTACAGTTTAGGCCTATATTGTTTAATGTAGGTCTATTTGTAAATCATTAAAATGTATAACGATTTGCTAGGATTTGGATTCGATATTCGATATTCGAAAATAAAATGTGGATTCGGATTCGAGAAATAGTGGATTCGAACCAACTCTAATTAAAACGCATTTAAAGGTTGGATTAAGTTTTGTTGGGATAGTTTGCCTATAAATATATTAAACATTGTCCACCAAAATACTTCTTACACACTTTTTTTTTTATATCTTTGGCACCATTGAAATGTCTTAGATGTGGAGTTTCATTTTGGACTTGCAGAGCCCTAGTATTTTGTTTTGTTATAATGAAATTACAACAGATTATAAATGTTTATCATGTGAATCAATCAGGCCATCTGGCAATCAACTTGATAAACTATTGAACAAAGTTAGTAATAGAGTAAATAGATATTATTGTCTCATCTGCAGTGAAACTATTTAAAATGTAAAATAATCGTTTACAAAGAGCAAATAAATAATAAACTTACTCTAAAACTATTTTATATACCATACTGGGATTGTAATTTATTAAAATCACCAATCTCAACCAAAATATTTTAATCAATGTCATGTCATCAACAAATTGACTGGCCCATTTTATTATTGTTTCCTTTGCATCAGTTAGTCAATACTCGAACATAATTGAACTAACCAATATACAGTCAACTCTCGATTCTACGTCCTTTCACGGTTCCCTAGAAAAGGGTTGTTATTTCGAAGGGGTCGTTATTGGAATTTTAACAGATTTTGTTCCACCCCTGACCTTGTTCACAAAATCAAATCAAAATAGTAACCAAATCGAGAATCGAAATAACAATGGCAAAAGCAAGCCTGGCGCGTGATGTAGCGGCAGTCGCGCGCGGGTAAACATTGTATTTCTTGTAGGAGGGGGTGGACAGAGTCAAGTGCTATTGGCTAGCATTGATGAGGTGGTGTCTATTTTTATACCTGACCCACCCCAGTTACTAGTAATACAGCGCTCACAAAGATAATTGCAACGCAGCGACCTAAATAAATGCAACAAACCCATTTTACAGTCGATTTCCTTAAACTTTTCAACCTTTTTTCCCCCCCATTTTTCACGGTTCCCCAAAAAAGGGTCGTTACTTCGAGAGGGACGCTATTCCCGGGTCGTAGAATCGAGAGTTGACTGTATTAGCAACTAGCCCCCTTGCCTGTAAAAAATATTTTAAAGAATCCTGTAAAACAAATCTTCAAATCATCTATCATGTCAATATAAAACATTTTTTTTTTTTAATACAGTCCTACCATCACTCTAGCCCCCTCCCTCCTATTTTCATCTCATTCCTCTTTCCTCACCACTACCCCCCACCCCCTTCAACAACTTTTTTTTTTCAACGACTATATAATATACTATCGACATTTTTATAAGGAATAAATTAAATTTTCAAAATAAAATATTGCCTATGTTAATTACTGATAATGTAGCTTTATATTGGTGAAAGAATTTTTAAATACGGTCCAGTAGTTTTTGAGTTTATCCATTACAAACAAAATATCAAATCATTCCTCTCTATAATATTAGTATATATAAATCAATAGCATCCATCGTTCTAAAACCCATTAAGATTTTTTTATCAACACATAATAAACACAAGGATTAGTGTACAAATGTAAATGCTGTGGGATAAACGTTACTATCAAATGGTAAACACCTACAAATGATTTAAAAAAATTATATATATATATATATATGAAGCTTCACATTTTCCAAAACAGGATTATTCCAATCCCAAGATTATTTTGTCAAAGTCTAAGCTAATAAATATTCAATTTGACTTTTTCAAAGCTTCACACAACCTTACGAATTAATATTCATATGGAAAAATAATAAGTCATTGATTAGTAATTATGATAATAGCTTAATTTATCAAACAAAATATTATGAGCGAGTGTGCAATAAAACATTTTCCAAGTAATGATAGTTTTACCAGTCACATAAATAACCACAATATATTTTTTCAATTCTGATTCGGCTTTGAGAATATTGTTTATATTTGATTCAAGTTTGCTTTTAATTGAAAAAGTGGACCTATAATAATTCATAGTCTCTCCACACTGTTGTCATGTATTTATAGGTTTCTCTGCAACTGTTTGTTTTTATAATTCTAATAGTATATCACACTCACGTTGCTCTTGAGTACCTGTCTGATGTCTGGTTCATGTCGTGTCTCCAGGCAGCAACAAAACACTAGTGTTTGTCGAGACCAAGAGAACCGCAGACTTCATTGCATCGTACCTGTCGGAGAACAATTTCCCCACCACCAGTATCCACGGTGACCGTCTTCAGCGAGAGCGAGAGGAAGCCCTGGCAGACTTCAAGAGCGGGAGGAGAGGGGTCTTGGTCGCAACGGCTGTGGCCGCCAGAGGGTTGGGTAGGTGCTGCACTCTTGTGTGCCCATAACTACCTGCTACCCATCACACCAATACATTTTTGAAAGTTCCTCTGATGTTTGCTAAATTTTTGTAGAGTGAGTTGAATATTGATCTTCATATCAATGAATAATTGACAACCTTCAAAAAAAGTGAAACGCTCTGACAGTCACAACAGGTTATTGTTTCCCTCCAAAATAAAATGTTTTAACTTGATTTTTAGTCTCAATTTAAAATATACGTTTTTCATTTATATACTTCAGTTTTAAAGTTATTTATTTTATTTGACTCAAGCCTATACTCAAGTGCTTTTTGAGAAACTCAATTGAGATCAAACAGAAAAACTTCCTTGTAAACTTTTTTTCCCCCTAGCACTGCATCTTACTACCTATTCAGATTGTACATGTATATATACTAATTACACTGAGTTATTGATGATGGTTTATTTTAGAGGAAGTATGCCAACATTTGCATTCAAGGGAGTCGAAAACCATTTTGTAAAAAACCTAAATACACACAACCGTTATCCAAACCCCGACCTTACTGTCATCAACAATCTAGTCTAACACGAGAGGGACATCTTAGACCATGCAGCCACCAAAGCAGGTAACCTGCAATTAAATTTTCATTACTTTGTTATTTCTGTGTTACAGACATCAAAAACGTTGCCCATGTGGTCAATTTTGATCTCCCAAAAAGTATTGATGAATATGTCCATCGCATTGGGCGCACTGGGCGTGTTGGCAACAGAGGAAAGGCCACCAGCTTTTACAACCAGGAGCAAGACAGCCCACTGGCTCGAGATCTTGTCAAAATACTCAAACAAGTAAGGGGACATTAATTAAATAAACATTTTGATTCCAAAATAAATACTGAAAATACCCTATAACTAAACAGTTTGAGGAACAAAGGAAAAATGGCGCCAAAGGGCTGTGTCAACTTAAACATTAAAAGGCAGATAGAAAAGCAAGGCTTAAACACTTAACAGAAAACTTTAGGTCTAAAAGTTCACAATCTAAAACACAATAAAACACATAATTTGTAATTTTTCAGGTACATCAGTCCCCCTCTTTTGCATAATAGTAAAACACAGCACGGGCTGTTTTACTCTCTCCTGCTGAAGTAGAGAACTGATATACCTGAAAAATTACAAATTATGTGTTTTAGATTGTGAACTTTTAGGCCTACAGTTTTCTAGTGTGTAAGGCTGCGGGTACATTGGATAAGAATTCATGTGAAAAATGCTTCGTAAGAAATATTACGAACTCTCATTAATTCTTACGAAGTTATAATAAGTAAACAGCTCAATAGATTTAAATGTGCATGGTTATTTTTCCATGCGAACAAAATATTTTGTTTTATTATTAGATTTTGTAATAAGATATAAGTGTTTGGTGTCAAACTAGATTGTGAGGAGCTAATATAATGGTTGCTGATAGATAATTATGGGATTAAAAATGTAAGCTATACTATAATAAAGAGCTGAACAAGAAATTATGGAATGAAGTGGTGGCGAATATGAAATTAACATGTAAATAACAGTGTAAAATAAATTTTAAATGTGCATTGTAGAAAGGAACAAAGTTAAAAGATGCTACTATGTGTTTTCTTGGATCTGATACATTTCTAACAGTGACATAATATATAAAGTCAACAAAATGAACAACTGAAAATTGTTTATTGAAGCATGTAAAAATAAAACACTTTTTTTTTCTCTCTCTCTCCTTAACAGCACAATTTATTAATTATAGTTTACGATTAAAATATTATACAAACTTATTTCTAATTTCATAGGCTGTTTTAGTATAGCCCTATTGAAACATCGTGGTCCATTGCTTTTGTTTTGAAAGGGGTGTAGACTTTCATTGTTTTCAAAAGCATTTGGTACGCCTTGTAAATTAATAATAATGTTAGAAATGCCAAGCCTCCACCGTGGTTCGGATTCCACGTTAAACTGTTAAACTTCCTTATTGTAAGTGAAATTGTATTTAAGAACAACATGAAGTGTTGTCAATAATTTGCTTCTCTCTGTGTCCAAGGCGGGACAAGAGATTCCAGACTTCTTGGAGTCAGACTCATCTGGAGGTGGAGGAGGCCAATACACTCGAGGTTTTGGGGGCCGTGACGTTCGTCGGGTAAGTCGGGATATATAGATTGAGCCTGGAAAACCTGCGATTCTCAGGGAATTTATCTTGGCGTGGATAATCAGAGGCTGACATTACTATGAAGCATAATAAGATTCAAAAATGAGGTGGCCCAATAAAATTATGAAGCATAATAAAAAATCACTCAAGTTTATCACCTCATTCGATAGTTGCCTCCTCCCCCCCCCCCCCCCCCCCCTTAAATGTCAAGTACAATTCCATTAATGATGCCAAACAGCTATATTAAATTAAACATAGAAAAGAAGATGGAAGGGCCAGGCTTACATACTTAACAGAAAACTGTAGGCTTCTACGTTCACAATTAAAAACACGACAAAACATAAAGTTATGAAATTGTTGGGGTACATCAGTCTCCTCCTTTAACACTGACTGGAACATGGCAACATGGCTAGAGGCAGATCATGGTCTCTTCGATACTGTTGTGGTTGATGTGCCCAGGAAATTTCATAATTATGTGTTTTATTGTGTTTTTAATTGATGATTGTGGGCTGTTTCCGGCTACATTTGTTTGCCACTGTAAATTAAATCAAAACTTATTTGTTATTTGTTTTAGGCTGTTTGGAGTTCTTTCTTTCTTTGTATTCACCTCATTACTGTCTTTGTTGATCGTATACGTAAATTGGATGTTGTATTGGATTGTGTGTTCCAGTTTGACGATGCAGGGGATGATAGTGGTTTTGGAGGTGGGAACTCTGGCGGAGGCGCTCAGGAGGCTGAAGAAGAGTGGTGAGGCTCTGATGAGCGCTCTGAGAGAGAAACTGATCTGAGAGATGGCTGTGCACTACTAGCGTAGAATACCATCAACTTCTTATTTAGTGTTAAGTGGCTCAGAAGGAGCAGTTCATCAAGACAGTTACTTTTTTGTATTGAAATAAGTGTTTTTTATAACTATTATTAATTTTATCTTTTCGCTCAGTGCTAAAGAATGTTCCTATTTTACTTACCTTAAATACAAATGTTAAATGTTTTTTGCTCTAATTTACTTGTTTTGATTTGTATGGCCCACTACTTTTATCCCCTCTTTAGGGAACTTCTTTTCATCCCAGTTTTGATAGAACTCAACCTAGGTTGAGTGATCAAACATATTTATTTATATATATTTTAAAGTGCCTTAATATTCTATCGGACTATACGCTTATGTACTGACACTGTGTTGGGGACTAGGAAGGTTGAATTTAGAGGTGTACCCACATTTGTGTGATAGAAGAGGGAAAAACTGTTTAGGGAAATCACCCTTTGTACACCCTACAGGGTTCAATCTCCGCTCTCCCATTCTTTGGTAGTCTAGTTTATTGCAAGAGTTGCACCTTAGACCATATGGTTGAAAGGAGACTCTTTCAAGTGGTGACCATTAATTTGTTGTATGATAGCAGCCATGTCAAGTGGGAACTGTTGGAGATAGTTTTGGTGTGGCTTAACAAAATTGGCTGTGAAAGAAGTCAAATATATTTTATTGATATCAAACGTTAAGGAAAAGTAGATAGAAAATAAAAAGAACACGGTTCACACTTTACATCACTACCACCCGATCCTCGACCTAGGTTTCATTCTATCAGAACTCATCATGAGGGAGAGTGAAATGTGCAACACGATCTCAAAAAAAGAATATTCACATCCAATGTCTATTTTCTGTATGTTGTTATTTGTTCCTTTCACATATCTAAGTATCCTATTATTTTTTACCATTTTCCCTTTTCTAACTTTTGTGTTTTTTGGTTTCCGTTTTTTAACTCCTTACTGAGGAGTTCTGATAGAATGAAACTTAGGTCACGGAATTGGGTGGTAACAATATATTTTCTTCAAGATTCGACCATTATCACTTGGCAGTGTAATGTATAAACTGTGGTCTTCTTTTTATAATAAAATGCATATTGTGTCTGTTCCCTTTAATGTGATTTATAAGGGATGTAAAACTCGATACCCTAGATTTTTACTGATATTGAAAGAATCTAGAATTGATCAAAATATTAAGATTCTCATTACTTTGATTCTTAGCTCTCAATTATAGTACTGGCAACTAAGTAAAATGGTGAAATCCAAAATATGTAATAATGGATTATCTCTCATTAGTGCCATTTCACTTAAATGCTGGCAAATTGTAAATGTACTAAAAAAAACTCAACCGGACATTATTTATCTTGCCCAGATAAAACACCATTATTTCAGGATGTCTACAGGTCAAGGAAGTCAAGGAAAATATTGAAGTTGTGGTTTCAAGTTTTAAAAAATCTCTTTATATTTGTTTATAAAACGTCTCATAACAAGACTTGATGTCAAATTCTGTAGTGTCTGCCCTCTATTAACTATTCAAGGATTTCACAAGTAGAATTAAATACTTTTTGGAGCACTGGATCGACAATTTTTCCACTTGAGATTTTGTGTTATTATGCGAGATGAATATTCTAAGTCATCAAACAAGTACTTGTAATGATTTCATTTCTTCATAAATATGTGGAAGCTGTTGAAAGAAATCCACCAGCATAAACAAAGTGGTCAGGGTTTTAGGCCCTTAGTTCTCCACCATTTCTTGTTTAAATTTACATTAGTTGGTCTTTGTTTATATATTAATATAGAGTACTAAACTGATACATACATTTTTCACTTCCCATTCGTCTAGGCCTAATTTAATTATCTTTATTACTATTAAATGGTTAATTATAAGTCATGTAAATCATAACCAAAGGTGTAAGCAATGCATGTTTTAAATTTCAATTCTTTAACTTCATTTTCAGGCCTTTAAACTTTTAATCTTATACTTTTTCATTATTTGAAGTCTTTGTTGGAATATTAGAATCATCCAAATTTATTACTTTAACTTTTCATTTTAAGCATCGTGCAACGTAGTGATATCTGAACCCGGAAGCTGGGAGATGCACCTGTGGTCTTTCAGTGGGAGGGGGAGGTTTTGGCGCGTACTCTTGGCCAATCAGTGCTTTCGCTTGAGCGTCTGGGTTTCGCATTATATGGAAAGGGAGCATGAGACAGGCCTGTTAACACTAACATAGAGTAGACCTGTAGAGATGGGGGAGAGGAGATCTTGCCCAGGTGGCTAAAAAGTTGTCTTTATCAATGTAACTTTCTCGTTAATCTAATTAGCCGTATTACAATCTTGTAAAGTTTTGGTTAAATTAAAACTTCAAATACTACACTACCTCATATGTTTTTAATCGGCTGAGTTCCTCTACCCCACCATTATACTTATAACTCCGAGATGCTCTACCTAAACAACTGACTGCCGTGGACGACTCAGTAAGAAGAAGAGATGAGAGACAGCTGACTGGGTACAAGTTGACAAGCTGCTGGAATGTATCATTTGCCTTTGAATTTGAGCCATTTTTAGTCAAAATGATGCTCTCATCCCATTTCT
The DNA here is from genome assembly GCA_039000515.1 of Timema cristinae. Lineage (NCBI taxonomy): Eukaryota > Metazoa > Arthropoda > Insecta > Phasmatodea > Timematidae > Timema > Timema cristinae. The sequence continues at coordinate 3,479,295 of JBCFYV010001001.1, read as the reverse complement.
GAAAGACTGCACATGCATTGTTGCATGATTAAGAAAACCTAACTTAAAGACTAAGACAGGCAAAACATCCAGTCTCCAGCCATTAATCACTGTGAAAGGGTAAACCCACATTTCACATTGATAAATATTTTGACCATGTCAAGAATATAACCTGAGACCCTTAACTCAGTAGACAGATAAGCTACTGACCGAGTAGCTTAAGTTTGATTGTGAAAAACACAATCTTGATGTATTACTCAGGAGTAGAGACAGGCGAAAGGGGAGGGTGCATATTTTTCTCAAAAAGCGATAAATATTCAAAGCAATATTATTTGTCACTATGAACCGAAATAGTATTTATTAATAAAACTATATTTTTCATTCATGTTGTGTATTTAACTATTTCTTAACATATTCTGAGAAAAATAAAAACAAAACATTTCATGATTACTGATGGCAAACTTGATATCTCAGTATAATAATTACCTTTGAGTTTTACAAATAGCAATATTGAAATTAATTGATTTTCAATTTGTCAAGATCAAATAATAACATTGAAACATGTATTCATAGAATACTCAACTACTATCAAATAAGGACAAAGGAATACAAATAAAGAAGATATAATTTGGACAAACATGACCGCCTATATCAAGGTCCATGTATATTAATTTCCTTGCTTGCACCTAGTGTGAAACCTTTTAAAGGCTCAAAACAAAGAATAAATCTATTAAATTGTAAGTATCATAATGTGTAAAAGTATAAATCGTTATTCTTAATGTCAACCTAAAAAATAGCCTAAATATCTGAAAATACTCATATCCGGTGATCTGTTTTATACCTTTAAAATAAGCAAAACGGTTTATAACTTTTTTCTACTATTTACAAACGTTTGATTCAGTGAGGCTTTATTTGTAGGTAAAAAATGCATGCTTGTTTTTATTACTATTTACACTTTAACCTTCTTTTTTCTCCTATGCTTTGAAGCTGAATAAATATTTTTTTATATCAGGCCAGATGCTTGGAAAAAATAATGAAATGAGGAATCAGAATAGAGAAAACATTATTACATCTCTAGTTTTTATCCACCTTTCCTCCATATTCTTCCAAATACACCAAAATACCTCAAAAATAAAAACAATATGGCCATTACAATGAAAAGAAGAACACAGTTCACACTTTACACTGCTGCCAATGGACAAAGAGGTAATGGTTGCCTCTTAAAGAAAATTGATAGTCACCGCCCAGTCCCCCGACCAGGTTTCATTCTATCGGAACTCATCAGGAGGAGTGTGAAACATGCAAAAGTTGTGGGACGTGGGTTCAAGACCCTTGATCATCATTATAACACCTCTAGGTAAATTAACTACCACCAATTTATAAATTGCATACATTATTATTATTAGCACCGCGTCTTACTACCCGTTCAGGTTATACGCACTTACGCTAATGTGTAATGGTAGGGTGATTGTGAGATGAAATGAGGACCTACAGTTTAACGTGGAATCCGAACCACGGTGGAGGCCTGGCATTCCAACATTCACAAGATGAACTTGTCAGAGGTGAAGGAAGGGTTTGGAATCAGATAAATCTGTGCCGGGACCGAGGATTGAACCCCGGCTGCCAGCACAGAAGTCTGACACCTTACCCCTAGACTGACAGGTCACCTACAAAATTGCATACAAAACCATTGTTATAACTTTGAAGTTACACAAAAAAAAGTCTATAATTATAAAGTAGGCAAAAAGAGGGAGGGGGAGATTGGACATTTGCTCATCTTTACTTATGAAGGGGTCCAAAATGGCAAAAACTGTACCTATTACTTAAACGTTCAAAAAACTTGAGATAAATCTTACACATTTTAAATGCAATTAACCAAATACTGATAGTTGTGGTGTATATTATTTATAATTTAATTTTGTAAGTTGCAACATTTGTTACATATTATCAAGATTGTAATAATATTAAGCCTTTTATTTTTGTAAAGGCTGTTTTTTTTATTAGGAAAAAGGTCAAGCTTATGTTTTGGGTATTATAAAATTATAGGTATGCTAAGTACACTTTTTTAAATTCAAAGTGAATTAGAGATATGAAATATTCTTGAAGCCAAATCACAGTTTGAATAACCTGGTTCTGTGGTCGTGTGGTCTAACGCACTACTCTCGCAGTAGACTAGACTGCCGGTGACTAGATCAAGTTCAAATCTCGATCAGGTCTGGACCCATTTAATTTCATTTGCAAACACTTCCTGCAGCTCTCCTTGTGAGATGTTTCTTATGTGCGCAGTCATTGCAGTTTTTAAGTCACGATCACGATACAGTGCTGATCTTGTTACTCCCACAGATAAAAGTCTGGTGGAGTAAGATCCGGCGATCAAGGGTTTAGGAATGACACCCTCTCCGAAAATCTCATTCATAAGTTTGATAGAGTTGCTAAGCTGTGTGCTCATTAGCGCCATCTTGCTCGAGCTGGCCGATGAAATCATGGCGCATTGGACAGAAGCGTACACTGTTCACTGTTCACAGTTTCCTCAAAGAATAAAAGGACGACAACGCGCCGTCTGGATATCGCAACCAACATGGCAAGTTTCGGGTCATACACCGGTGTTTCGTCCACAGTATGAGGGCTCTCCGTCGTCCACAGTCGTGTGTTTAACATAACCCGAGAGGTGGAACCAGTCCACCTTGGTTCGGATTCCACGTTAAACTGTAGGTCCTTCATTTCATCTCACAATCACCCTACCATTACACATTAGCGTAAGTGCGTATAACCCGAACGGGTAGTAAGACGTGGTGCTAATACTATAATAATAATAATAATAATACTAATAATAATAATAATCTAAATTTTGGAAATATATACATTTAAAATTAACTTACTCACTTACCAAAATAAATAGTCACACGAAAGAATCTGTTCAAATGGAAATAATTTCTCAGAAAAATAAGAACCATTTAAGTCTCACCTATAATAATCATCAAGAAACGGCCAAAGTCGTGGAAGCTTCATATGAACTTGCTTTATTAATAGCCAAAGAGAATAAAGCTCGTACAATAGCTAAACTAGCGAAACAGTGTGTGTCAACAGCTGCTAGCATTGTTCTTGGTGATGAAAGCCGACAGAAGTTATCAAAAATATCTCTTTCTGACAATACAGGGAAGTGTAGGCTTGATTACCTTGCTGACAACATAAAAGCACAACTTATAGAAAAAATAAAAGCTTCACCTTGCTTTTAATTCAGTGTGATGAAACCACTGATTTGGATCAGCGCTCTCAATTGGTAGTTCATTGTCGATTTGTGGACGGCGGAGAATTTAGAGAAGAAATGTTGTTTATAAAAGCTTTGGAGAAAACATCAAAAGCTTCTGACATCATGTCTGCTGTTTGTGAGTTTTTAGATTAAAATAGACTTTCATGGGAAATAGTTTTGGGGGTTTGTGCACCAGCTATGCTTGGCTCTCGTTCTAGATTCCTTAAGGGCCGGTCTCATGACTCTCGGATAAATATGGCCATTGGGATGTTAAAATTAGCTACTAAGTAGAGGTTATCAGACACTTTAATATTTTACGCGTATTATGAACTGAATTTATCTTCCAGATAGTTATCTGTAGGATAACTATATTTTTATATATAAAACGCAAGGTTGGTACTGTTTTTACTGATGCGCGCATGCGTACAACCTGGCTAGTAGCTATAACGCTCAATATTTTTAAAATAATGGCGGCTAAACGAGTGCGATTAAACAGATGGGAGGTCACGTGGGCGCAGAAGCTAGGTTGTCTTTCAAGTTTAAACCTTCTTTTAAAAATGTGATGGATAAATAAATTTTATGTCAGATAAATGCTATCTGGCAGTCATAAGACACACTTTTAACCTATGGACCAGATAAAAATATTTATTGGCCAGATTAATATTTATTCAGGAGTCATAAGACCGGCCCTAAGTCGGTAAAAGATAAAATTCCGACTATAATAGGAACCCACTGTGTACATTCACAGACAAGCTTTGGCAGCTAAGACATTATCAGATGAACTTAACCACTCACTGAAAGTATCATAGAAGTAGTGAATTCTGTGAAGGCGAGTGCTTTAAATAATACTTTTTGAAGGTCTTTGTGCTGATCTTGGAGCTGCATACAAAGTAATAGCGGTGTAAGAATTGATCATGAATAAACGACTCCGTTATCGTGACTGGCTTACAAATTTTATTCAAACGAAAATGGTTGATATTCTTGATATCACCTTGTTCGCCGATGAGGACTGGTTCCACCTCTCGGGTTATGTTAAACACACGACTGTGGACGACGGAGAGCCCTCATACTGTGGACGAAACACCGGTGTATGACCCGAAACTTGCCATGTTGGTTGCGATATCCAGACGGCGCGTTGTCGTCCTTTTATTCTTTGAGGAAACTGTGAACAGTGAACAGTGTACGCTTCTGTCCAATGCGCCATGATTTCATCGGCCAGCTCGAGCAAGATGGCGCTAATGAGCACACAGCTTAGCAACTCTATCAAACTTATGAATGAGATTTTCGGAGAGGGTGTCATTCCTAAACCCTTGATCGCCGGATCTTACTCCACCAGACTTTTATCTGTGGGAGTAACAAGATCAGCACTGTATCGTGATCGTGACTTAAAAACTGCAATGACTGCGCACATAAGAAACATCTCACAAGGAGAGCTGCAGGAAGTGTTTGCAAATAAAATTAAATGGGTCCAGCCCTGAATAGACGCTCGCGTACATCACTTCCGACACATTTTATAGGGGTCGTCCATAACCCACGTAACGCTTGGAGGGGGGGAGCCCTAATGTCTACATGGTGTTACATGGGGGGAGCCCTAATGTCTACATGCTGTTACATGGGGGAGCTCTAATGTATACATGCTGTTACATGGGGGGAGCTCTAATGTCTACATGCTGTTACATGGGGGGAGCTCTAATGTCTACATGATGTTACATGGGGGAGCTCTAATGTCTACATGCTGTAACATGGGGGGAGCTCTAATGTCTACATGCTGTTACATGGGGGAGCTCTAATGTCTACATGCTGTAACATGGGGAAGCTCTAATGTCTACATGCTGTTTACATGGGGGGAGATCTAATATCTACATGGTGTTACATGGGAGAGCTCTAATGTCTACATGCTGTTACATGGGGGAGATCTAATATCTACATGGTGTTACATGGGGGAGCTCTAATGTCTACATGATGTTTACATGGGGGAGCTCTAATGTCTACATGCTGTTACATGGGGGGAGCTCTAATGTCTACATCTGTTACATGGGGGAGCTCTAATGTCTACATGGTGTTACATGGGATAGCTCTAATGTCTACATGCTGTTACATGGGGGAGATCTAATATCTACATGGTTTACATGGGGGAGCTCTAATGTCTACATGATGTTTACATGGGGAGCTCTAATGTCTACATCTGTTACATGGGGGGAGCTCTAATGTCTACATGGTGTTACATGGGGGAGCTCTAATGTCTACATGCTGTTACATGGGGAGCTCTAATGTCTACATGCTGTAACATGGGGGGAGCTCTAATGTCTACATGCTGTTACATGGGGGAGCTCTAATGTCTACATGCTGTAACATGGGGGAGCTCTAATGTCTACATGCTGTAACATGGGGGGAGCTCTAATGTCTACATGCTGTTACATGGGGGAGCTCTAATGTCTACATGCTGTAACATGGGGGAGCTCTAATGTCTACATGCTGTTACATGGGGGAGCTCTAATGTCTACATGCTGTAACATGGGGAAGCTCTAATGTCTACATGCTGTTTACATGGGGGGAGATCTAATATCTACATGGTGTTACATGGGAGAGCTCTAATGTCTACATGCTGTTACATGGGGGGAGATCTAATATCTACATGGTGTTACATGGGGGAGCTCTAATGTCTACATGATGTTTACATGGGGGAGCTCTAATGTCTACATCTGTTACATGGGGGAGCTCTAATGTCTACATGCTGTTACATGGGGGGAGCTCTAATGTCTACATCTGTTACATGGGGGAGCTCTAATGTCTACATGGTGTTACATGGGATAGCTCTAATGTCTACATGCTGTTACATGGGGGGAGATCTAATGTCTACATGCTGTTACATGGGGGGAGATCTAATATCTACATGGTGTTACATGGGGGAGCTCTAATGTCTACATGCTGTTACATGGGGGGAGCTCTAATGTCTACATCTGTTACATGGGGGAGCTCTAATGTCTACATGCTGTTACATGGGGGGAGATCTAATATCTACATGGTGTTACATGGGATAGCTCTAATGTCTACATGCTGTTACATGGGGGGAGATCTAATATCTACATGATGTTTACATGGGGGAGCTCTAATGTCTACATGGTGTTACATGGGGGAGCTCTAATGTCTACATGGTGTTACATGGGGGAGCTCTAATGTCTACATGATGTTTACATGGGGGAGCTCTAATGTCTACATGGTGTTACATGGGGGAGCTCTAATGTCTACATGATGTTTACATGGGGGAGCTCTAATGTCTACATGGTGTTACATGGGGGAGCTCTAATGTCTACATGGTGTTACATGGGGGAGCTCTAATGTCTACATGATGTTTACATGGGGGAGCTCTAATGTCTACATGGTGTTACATGGGTGAGCTCTAATGTCTACATGATGTTTACATGGGGGAGCTCTAATGTCTACAGTGGACTTACCACTTCTATGGTTTTCGATGACAGCTAGCAGACGCTAGCAGATGGTATCAGTAACGCCAACATTGTCTAAAATTAACTTTTTGTCACCATATTTGGAAATAATAATTATTTACTAATTACTACTATTATTATTACTAAAAATACTATCAATCACTATTAAAAATACTTCTCCAAAGATTACAGTATAATTTTACTTTCCATAAACAAAATTAAGAAAAAAAAGTCTAGTGATTTCATTTTAGTTTTTCTTTTAATTCTTGTGGTAATAACAGGTTAAATAGAGCCTGAAATTTTACATTTAATGGTATTATATTCAGTTATTAATATTTTTATAGGTGCCTTCGCATATCTTTAACATAAATAAATGGTTTGTGATAATAAATAGGAAAAAACATTCAAAATGTTTGTGAAATAATATAAATTTTGCTGTTTGTAAACATGTGAATTAACACTGCTGCCTCATAACTCTCAAAGGTTTCTTTTTTTCTACGTCATAAACCAGCATATTTTACTCAGTGGCCATATTGTTTTCACCAATAAGGCCACTTTTAACGTTCTCTTGCTTTTAATAATTAATTTGAATTAAATAGCAAAAGAAAACTTCATTATTAATCAACTAACAAAACGGTTATTCTCATAACCAAAATCTAACAATTTTAAAATAGAGTATAACATTGAATTATCGTTTAAATTAAATTCAATAAAACCACGTGCTGAATCAACAAGTTTAAGAACAAAATATTTTATATTTGAGTACTATTGATTTGTATTTAGGCGTGTCTATGCTACCCGTTAATAATTTTATTACAAATTTGAATAGTACAGTGTCTTTTTTGAATGTTAATACGGCTAGTTAGTAATCTGTGTCTTCTTTTGGAATATTATTTTGGTGTGTGAACGTGTTATCCTCGGAAAATAAACTGTTTTTTTGATGATCTTTGAATAATATTTATCTAATATAACATTAAAGCGTGTGATAAAATAAAATAGCGAGTGTTTCTCACTAAATATTCGAAAATTTAAGTCTATCAACACTATAAAATAAATCTTTTAACCCCAAGATTGTGTTGTGTTGCCCTCTAGGCTAAAGATCGTGTTTTAAAAATTTTTATGTTCCGAAAAAATATGTGAAGTGAAATAAAAATACTTGCGAGTCTTTCTCCAGTATTGATTAAATAAATACCAGGTAAGACTTCAAGTTATAAGTTATTGTATTTTATTAGAGACTTTGTTACAACTGTTTAAGAGGAGTGAATCTGAATTAGATGTTTGTCAATTAGGATAGCTTTTGATTTGTCATTGTCATTTATTTTATAGGCCTAAACATATTTTCTAGGATATTGATTTTTGTTTATTAAATTATTTAAAGTCATTATAAATAGGCCTACATATTAAAACAATATAATATAGCATATTGTAAAGGCGAGGATAAGCCTGAGGTTGTGTAAAACTTAGACTAAGTTATTAATCTGTCTTTTTTCCCCAGCATGAGTCTGTCCAAACCCGGGGAACACCTATGGAGGAGGGGCCAAGCTGTTCCAGGAAGAAGAGAGAGATATGCACACATCAGAAACAAGAGGACATCATCAACGTTGCAGCTGTAATTAGACAAGAGATGATGGACGACTTCGATTCATTCAACGTGGCAGAAAAAACAGCAAGATACTTGAAACTCAGTGTTAAAACTGTGAGATGGTGAGGATAAAAAAAAGTTTTATTTACATAATTACAAGCTACATATCTATGGAGTCACTTGTTTTAAGGCTTGTAGTTCCTCTCATCCCTTGGTAGAAGTTCGTTCATGCTTTCTGTGTAGTGGAAATTATAAGGATATTGTACACAATCTATCACTTATAAATATTTTTTTTTCCATAAACAAATGTTCCTACTCTCTGATTTATCTAAATTATTAAAAAATGTAGGCACATCAATTATTAAAAAGAGGGGGTTTTTTTTGCTCGTCTCGCTCTTTTTAAGGCATCTTGATTAGATAGAATGTCATAGTTATTTGCAATTTCCAAACCTGATAAATATCTATTTAATAGGTGTTATTTGATTCGCCATCAACTTGGGTGAATAATTATAACTATAATATATTTTGAAATAGTGATGTTACAAAGATAAAAGTTTTAAATAAACAATACTTTGTGTCACCTTATCAATATAGGCCACAAAATGATTTCTTGTTTTTTTTTTTAGTGGAATTACAATGTTAAACTATTCATTGATCAATGTTTTATCTAAAAAAAATCCCTTATTTGTACAATTTTTGGCACTCCCTCCCTTGTTGACAGGCTACTTTCTAATCCAATCCTTATTCAAGGGGTACGCTACAAAATTACTTAACCGTTAGAAAAATCTGGGAGGAAGCCCTTACTCAAGTTACCCCTGAGAGGTATAATTTTATAAAAGAATGCAATTTTTATTATTCTACCTAGCTCACTATAATTACATATATGATGCTTAGTTACAGACTTATACATATCTAATGTTATCCATGCAAAAAAAAAGGTATGAGTGGGTTGTGTATAGAATCTTTACTATGGCTGTACATTCTAATGTTTCAGTTGGAGTAAGAATTTCGACCATTGCGAGAGACTTATCAAGGAAGATTGGGACAGGGAGATGAAAATGGATGCAAGTGAGACCCACCCACCTATCATCATTAACCTGGCTGAAGACAATGAAGAGGACGATGACGAATATGATGATGTAGACGAAGTTCTTGCGAACCCCGTTGGAAAACACTTGACTGAACCAAGATAAGGATTAGATTTTATAAATAACATAATAATTATTAAATTATTTAAAAACGTTGTAACAAGAACATTTTCTTAACTTTATTAACCACTTCTTTGGCAGATGCTAACCCACAAATTCACTTTTATAGCATAATTACAACACTGTAGATCATTAAGCTTTGTTTTTTTTCACTAATTTGTTGTATCAAAGTTTTGTTACTAAATTTTAATATGTTTTATGTGAATTTTAGACTTGTCGTAAAACCATATTTTTATTCTATTGACGTTAATATAAATTTATTGAAAATTTTTATATATGACATTTTGTAGCTCATTAAAAGCAAAATAAAATCAATCTTTTGAATATTAAAAGTCAATCAATCCATATACCAAGTTTTAACTTTATTACCAGTCCTTACTTTAAATTACTTTAGAATGTTTTCTGATATCTATCATCATCATCATCATCATCATCATTATTATTATTATTATTATTATTATTATTATTATTATTATTATTATTATTATTATTATTATTATTAGCACAGCGTCTTACTACCCGTCCGGGTTATACGCACTTACGCTAATGTTTAAAGGAAGGGTGATTGTGAAATGAAATGGAGAACCTACAGTTTAACATGGGATCCGAACCACGGTGGAGGCCTGGCATTCCACCAATTCACAAGTTTTGATTAATACACATCTTGTCAGAGGTCAAGAAAGGGTTTGGCAATCAAATAAATTTGTGCTACGACCGAGGAATGAACCCCGGACTCCCAGTACAGAAGTCTGACACCTTAACCCTAGAGCACCAGGTCACCAACATGTTGTAATACTCTTAAAAAATTTTGATTGTTTTTTTTCTATGTGTAGTAATAGATATTCAGATTTTTCACATTTATAATGTTAATAATATTAATACTAACCAAAAAAATTCGATTTTATTTATCATTTTCTAAATAATTTTTTATAAGAAAATTGGATTTTTTTAAATAAAAACTTATTTATTTATTACAATAAAAACTTATATGGATTAAATTCTATTTAGAAAAAAATTATATTCTTGAAAAAATTAATATTAATATTAGGCCATCTACATATATATATATAATATATAGAAAATAAAAGTCATATAAGTTTCTTGTTGAGACCTAAAATTTGACTGTCAGAAGTGACAGCTGCTAAACACATGTTTTTGCAGATCATATGGTTCGGCGGAGGGATACATAATTTGGTCTAGTTACTTTTCAGAGCTGTCAGATATCAGCTGTGAGCTGTCAGTCAGCACCAATAAGTGCTGTGGGACCTATACATGCTGTTACATGGGGGGAGCTCTAATATCTACATAGTGTTAAATGAGGGGCGCTCTAATGTCTACATGCTGTTACATGGGGGGAGCTCTAATGTCTACATGGTGTTACATGGGGGGAGCTCTAATGTCTAACATGCTGTTACATGGGGGGAGCTCTAATGTCTACATGCTGTTAAATGGGGGGAGGGTGGGGTACATCAAAGTGTTACGTAACACAGATCTTATACTCAAATTTTAATGTCAAAAATAATATTATTGTTTTCTGCCTGAGACTACGAACGCCAAGCACATTCGAAAACACATATTTTCATGCACATGACAGTGACATGTTTATACTCACCGCACTTGTTTAAATTTGTACAATCTACTGACCGACCCCCTCACGTGATTTTAGTTGGATATCAGCTGTCAGTCGAAGCGGCCTTAGTTTATAAGTTTTGAGTATAATTTAGATTCCTACTGCACATTCTTTTACATAGGCCGTGAATAATCGCTTGTAATTGTACAAAAACAAAAATAATATCTTCAAAAAGAGAAGACTTGTTTGTTGCTTGCGTATAAAAAGCGATATCCAGAAGAAGAAAAAACAGTGTAAGAGTCTCAAAAAGATGTAGTGAAATGGAAAGAAGCAAAAGTACAGACTTTATCTCAGGGCAAGTTTGAGGAGTCCTTCAATTGTGTTATTTCTGTGTTCCAGCAGAATGTTAGGGAACGTAAAGCTTCAAATAACATTAATTAGTTTCAAAAGTTAGGTGATATTGTCTCCCTTCTAATAAATTATTGTATATGTATGTAAATGCAACTATTAAACACCCGCTATGGTGGCCGCATTGTCTAAATTGTCATTCTCTCAGTAGACTAGACGGCTTATGTTGGGGATATGGGGTTCGATTACCAGTCAGATCTAGTGAGGGTTGCTTTTCCTAAATGGTTTCCCGTTCTCCCTTCATGCAAATGCTGGTAGATTTTCTTTAAAATTCAAACACTTTGTAGTATACATTTTGTAGGGTGGTATAGTCAAATTGTAGTTATTCCAGTTATGTTTTAGGATATTTATCTAATGGAGTAGAAATGAGGGTAGAATGTTAGAGGTTATCTACCCTCATTAGCGTGGAGAGAGAATATAAAACCATTTATGAAAAGCCACTCTTAGTTCACCCGACAGGTACTCGAACCCAGATCTCCGTTTCATTGACCATCTAGTATTTTTCGAGAGTGAAGCCAGGATCCAGGATCGATATTGGAACGAAACCTGAGTTTAGGAATCGATAAGTTAACTAAAGCAAAATTGTAGATTAATCCAAAATATAGTTTAGAAAAGTTGTATATTTATGTCTGTATAAATAATAATAATCTCTGAAATCATTTAAAATGGATTACAAGAAGTGTTAATTAAATGTGAATCCCTCCTTTAGTATCACAAAACTTCTCTATGAAAAAATGACATTCATTCTTGATGAGAAGTTACGTAACACAGGTTGGAGTGGGGGCTAGGCTAAATGTCTACATGTGTTACATAGGGGGGGGGGGGGAGGGCTAAAAAGGTAAGAAAAACACGTTACGTGGTTTATGGACGACCCCATAAGTGCCGCGTATCGTAGCTACGTACACAACGACCTTCCGAACGCACTCTATTACAATAGTTTTGTTTTACTAATTCAGTGACGGGTATTGTTCTAGAAAAGTTCAGGGTAGTTTGTTTTCGAAGTTGTTCTGATGGTGTGGTAATTTATTTTTTAAGTTTTATTCAAGCAAATTTACTTTTAATTTTATCTTAAACATGAAAAAAAAGTCTTTTTAATCACAATTCTCGTTTACTTAAATAAAAATGCATTTTATTAATTGGCTTAAGCCCTGATTGCATTTAACTTTTACATTAAATGAAAACTTATATAAAAATGCCTTTAACCCCTTGTTACATTGAGTCTCCCTTCTCCTTCTCTTTTTCCCCTCTCCCCCCTTTGTGCCTCCTGCTGGTGTATTGATCGGTCGCCGCGCGCGCTCCAATCGCTCATACATCCAAGACCAAGTACACGCACGTCACAGCCTTGCAGCCCGGTACGCACGACACTACCTTATTCGACAGTCGGTAAAGTTACTTAGACATACTTTCACGTATTCATACGTCAAGTCATGTGATCTGCAGCTGTCACTTTCGATATATATCACCGTCGACCTTGATGGTCTTGAGGTAAAGTGCTCGCCTCAGTACCCGATATTCGTGGGTACAAACCCAGCTAAGGTCGGCGGATTTTTCTTGAGAGCTAAACAAATATCCGTAGCACAACTTCCTTCGAAATAGAAGTAAAACTGTTGGTCCTATGTCAACTGTGGAATGTAAAATAACCCCGGAAGGTTTGTTAAAATACCCTTCCCGGCAAAATTGGTAGAACCTTTCGCTCTTGCACATAGAAATACTCATGTGCTGATATGATCAGTCGGTTCAGAAAGTTCACGTTAAGTACTTCAAATAAATAATAATAATAATAATATAAATTATCAATACCTATAAATAATAATAATAATATAGTAAGGTGTTATCAATAGATGGGGTAAGGTCTACAGGGAGTACATGAGATAGTGGAGGAATCAAGACTGAGACGGTACGGGCATGTAAAGTATGTAGTAAAAATACCACAAGGGAGGCTACGAAAGAGAGAAGAGGAGCAGATAACAGAAAGTGTGCAAGTGAGAGGAGACAAATGTAAGTAGGTAAAGAAGGAAGAAGGATGGTAGGGAAGAGGGAGACTGACCTAGCCACAGGCTGAACAGAGTTGATGATGTTATCAATTATGTCTGAAAAAAATTATATATGAATTTTTAAAAGTCCTTTCAGTGAAAATTGGAGTGTACAGTAGGCCTATAGGCCTATTGTATAGTGTTAGAACTGTTAAAAAATGTTCATTACCTTAGTCGGGATCACCAATCTAACCTAGATTATTATTATTATTATTATTATTAGCACCGCGTCTTACTACCCATTCGGGTTATACGCACTTACGCTAATGTGTAATGGTAGGGTGATTGTGAGATGAAATGAAGGACCTACAGTTTAACGTGGAATCCGAACCACGGTGGCGACCTGGCATTCCCCACATTCACAAGATGTCTTGTCAGAGTTGAAGGGAGGGTTTGGTAATCAGATAAATCTGTGCCAGGACCGAGGATTGAACCGCGGAACCCAGCACAGAAGTCTGACACCTTACCCTAGACCACCAGGTCACCATCTAACCTAGAGATATTACAGACTTTGTAGTCCACATAAATAAACTCGTTTTATTAAATAACTTAATGTTATATACATAAGTTCTGTATACAAAACATTTTAAGAAAACACGTTAGTCACTCGTTTCGTTGGTCGAATGGTTCAAGGCGTCACACACTCTTAATAGACCAGACTGCCTTTAACGGAGTGATCGGGGGGCTCGGGTCTAGTGAGAGTGGTTTTCTTAAATGGATTTCCATTCTCCCTCCATGCAAATGCGAGTAGGCCCTACACATCCTCCAGCTCCAACACATTACTGTAGCTACAGTCTAGGTGTACATAGTTCTAAACGTGTAACTCGGACGGGTGTTAAGACGCGGAAAAAAAGTCTTAAATTGGCTATAAGCTATATACGTAATCACGATTCACTTTTTTAGGACTTAAGTTACCTACGTGGAGATTTCTAAGCTATTTTGCGAAGCGGGCTGCATCTTAACTTGACGCAGCTAAGCAGTCTAAGCACTAAGTATCACAACTTAGACACCAATGTACGAAATAGAAAGAGAGGGAAGAACATGAGTAGTTCACCATTAGAGGGCTCTTGTATATGTGCTGATAACCTTTCCCCTCTTCCTCTGACGAGTTTACACACTGTAATGTAATTGATTTGCCCTGAAAAGTATGTGAAAGCATTGACAAGAATATCGTCCTAATTTTATAAACATATCTTATTTCATTTAAATTATGTAGTATATTAAATGGCGCCTAAAGCACTTCTTCTTCTAAGAAGGCAAAAGCCACTGAACAGTGACGTCACGCACGTGACATTAGTCAAGTCAGGTTGACAATATATATTTTTCAAATAATAACTTCCTCTTCTCGATGGTTCGAAGAGAGATTTTAAAATGTAACTTGAGTCATTTTCCGGCTCTAGAAGCTTCGAGTAGCACAGAGATGTTTTTGTCTTGTATTTTGTTTTTCTAAACTAAACCTTCTCGAAGCTTCCATGACCGAGGAATATATACAAGGGATGGTGCAACATAAAGAGTGTGTGTTCAGTTGGGAGTTTGGCGTCTAGCAACACCTGTCCGCGCTAGCCCGCGTATAGTTCAACATGATCTATTTTCGCATTAATTAAACTGATTCAGCAATAAAAAAAAACATGTCAAAATGAAAAGTGTATTAATCATAATTTTTCAATAGGCGCCCATCGCGGTAACGTAAATCCAGAACGTTACAACACTCCCTTTAATATTTGGGCCCTGAAAACATTAACTTGCTTTTTAAAATTAGCTTTACCTAGTTTCCTATTCTCGATAGACATATGCTACCAAGGACTTTTTAGTCAACATCCTGGCAGGAAGATTCCTACAGGACATTTTCGTGACCAAGACAAATAGCTTGAGTTGTAGAGGATTTATAAAAATAATTATGTTTAGAAAAAACTACTTAAAGATAAATATCATAATTTTGTGACATTGTAGGGCTATATTTAGAATTATTTAAGAATTTATAGTTTTTGTTTCAACTTAAGGCTATAATTATCTTTAAAACTCGCTGAGTAAAACATAAATTCATGAACATGCCGGCCGTGACGTCACAGGTAGGCAATGTCAAATATTTCCCAAACTAATAAATGCCCAAAGTACGTTCGATCGCTGCGTCATCAGAACATAATGTTATTATATGACCGATAGACCCTGATTTTGGTTAGAAGAACAATTTAGAAAATATAAACATAATTCTTTGCCGCCAACAATAATGAGCATGACATTTTACTTTATTATTTATGGTATATGTAGGCCTATGGATATTGATAATATCTATCAATAGTGACAGCTGCAGATAACATGACTTGACGTATGAATATATTGACATTCTTTTAGTAACCACCAGCTACTGTTCCCCCTACCAAAATCAGGGTATAACAAAAGCAGAGTCATTACGAACGGTTGACGTGGGGTTGGTTCTTTCTGGATTCTTTTGTGTGTGTGTGTGTGTTGGTATTGCTTATTTTAAATTTCTGTTAATTTGTGGGTGAGTGGGTTAATTTAAACAAACGTATAGCCGGTCCGCCGGAAAACTTTCCGACCTTGAGGCCTAGTAGGCCCTATTGAGACCGTGTCCGACTGTCTTACCCCTCCTATACCCGGTCGACAGAAGTGTGAGGGTTAGAAGGGGGTAGTAGACAAGACTAGAATCCCTCCCTTCCTTCCTCCTGAATGAAACCCACGACTCAACAATGCATGATGATGGCGGCAGGTGTCTGCAGGGGATTCCCTCCTCCCTTATTGGCTGAAAGAGGGTAATACATTACTACCTGGTCCCCTTTTCAACCCAAACTTGTAGACAAAAAAAATAACCGCCATTTCCTGTTCCTTTCTCCCCTCCAACCCTAAACACTTAGGGGTGAGGGAAGGCCTACCCCCCACTCTCTGTGTAGGGTGAGTCATTTTTCAACTGCCCCTAATCAGTCCGAGCGCTGGGGGCGAAAGCCGGGTTGTAGGGGAAACTAGTCGCGTTTGGCTGCTTACCCACTGGTTGAAACAATTAGTTTACAACCAATCGTTTTGGACAACTGCTTCGAACAAGTGTTCGATGCTGTTGGATATCATCAGCCAAAACAACAAATTCAGGAAAAAAACAAAATTTCCTATCTAATTTTTTCATCCATCAAAATATAAAATAAGAATTTTACCTGGCAATTGCATTTCCTTTCCAAATATATTCCATGCAAGAACTTATTGGTATCTGTTGAGGTACTCCTTAGATTGATCGCAAATAGTAGAATGGTGCTGAGAATAATAAATTATAGTTTCACTGTCTACTTCTAAAACACAAACACAAGGCTGTGAGTCTACTTCTAAAACACAAACACAAGGCTATGAGTCTACTTCTAAAACACAAACACAAGGCTGTGAGTCTACTTCTAAAACACAAACACAAGGCTGTGAGTCTACTTCTAAAACACAAACACAAGGCTGTGAGTCTACTTCTAAAACACAAACACAAGGCTATGAGTCTACTTCTAAAACACAAACACAAGGCTGTGAGTCTACTTCTAAAACACAAACACAAGGCTGTGAGTCTACTTCTAAAACACAAACACAAGGCTGTGAGTCTACTTCTAAAACACAAACACAAGGCTGTGAGTCTACTTCTAAAACACAAACACAAGGCTGGCTATGAGTCTACTTCTAAAACACAAACACAAGGCTGTGAGTCTACTTCTAAAACAAACACAAGGCTGGCTGTGAGTCTACTTCTAAAACACAAACACAAGGTTGGCTGTGAGTCTACTTCTAAAACACAAACACAAGGCTGTGAGTCTACTTCTAAAACACAAACACAAGGCTGTGAGTCTACTTCTAAAACACAAACACAAGGCTGTGAGTCTACTTCTAAAACACAAACACAAGGCTGTGAGTCTACTTCTAAAACACAAACACAAGGCTGTGAGTCTACTTCTAAAACACAAACACAAGGCTGTGAGTCTACTTCTAAAACACAAACACAAGGCTGTGAGTCTACTTCTAAAACACAAACACAAGGCTGTGAGTCTACTTCTAAAACACAAACACAAGGCTGTGAGTCTACTTCTAAAACACAAACACAAGGCTGTGAGTCTACTTCTAAAACACAAACACAAGGCTGTGAGTCTACTTCTAAAACACAAACACAAGGCTGTGAGTCTACTTCTAAAACACAAACACAAGGCTGTGAGTCTACTTCTAAAACACAAACACAAGGCTATGAGTCTACTCCTAAAACACAAACACAAGGCTGTGAGTCTACTTCTAAAACACAAACACAAGGCTGTGAGTCTACTTCTAAAACACAAAACACAAGGCTGTGAGTCTACTTCTAAAACACAAACACAAGGCTGTGAGTCTACTTCTAAAACACAAACACAAGGCTGTGAGTCTACTTCTAAAACACAAACACAAGGCTGTGAGTCTACTTCTAAAACACAAACACAAGGCTATGAGTCTACTCCTAAAACACAAACACAAGGCTGTGAGTCTACTTCTAAAACACAAACACAAGGCTGTGAGTCTACTTCTAAAACACAAACACAAGGCTATGAGTCTACTCCTAAAACACAAACACAAGGCTGTGAGTCTACTTCTAAAACACAAACACAAGGCTGTGAGTCTACTTCTAAAACACAAACACAAGGCTGTGAGTCTACTTCTAAAACACAAACACAAGGCTGTGAGTCTACTTCTAAAACACAAACACAAGGCTGTGAGTCTACTTCTAAAACACAAACACAAGGCTGTGATGGACTGCAGGACTTTCTAAACCTAGAGGACGAAGGTAGAACCCCACGCACGCGTCTGTTCATTGGTTATTCAAACGTTTTTATCTAACTTTAGTTTTAGCACCGTGTCTTACTACCCGTTCGGATTATACGCCTATGTTATAATTACACTAATGTTTTAGGGATTAGGACGGTTTAATTGAGAGGAAGTGCAACCTCATTTGTGTGGAAGGACAGTGGAAAAACCATCCTCAGTCCACCCAACCGATATTGAACCCCGATCTCCCCGTCTTCGACAGTCTAGTCCAACATGAGAGTAGCGCGTTAGACCACGCAGCCACCGAAGCGGGTTACGTTTAAATAGACTACTAACTACGCCAATGGTCTTAGAGATGAATAAGACTATATTTAGATTCAGTGTCCCTACATTTGTTTGGAGGGAGAGTGGAAATCTTTTGTAAACTCGTTAAGTAACTTATGCCACGCGCCAAAACAGCCACAAAGCGCAGCCAACATCTGCGCGTCTAGCCTGTATATAACCGTACGGGAGTGTCAGAGAAAGGAGGTTGGCGCGGAGTTGGTGTTTGGTTTGTAAATGAGAGGTCTGGCAGTAGATCATTTTAATGGATGCGTTATGTTGGTTTACCTACTTAATTAAGAGACACAATATAGGCTATAGATCTATTTAAATTGTTATTTTATTGCACTAAATTGCTTCTATTTATTTAAATTAATATGTGAAACTTATAATTTATAATTAGGTTATTAGGTTCATTAAATATTAATCATGGAGGAACATTATACATACTTTTTGTCTATCCCGCGCGATAATAAACGAACACAAGTCCTCAACTTGGGACGTTTTAAATAAAAATAATCCGAGCACATGTAATGACCGATCAGAACGAAAACAGAAACCATTAGTGAGCCTCACTGCCGGGCTGCAAGACTTTTTAAAACATTACATACATAAGCTTCCAGGAAATAAAAAGTACAATAAACCATTCCTATTGGTCACCTCCCAAAACATGGGTCAAATAACTGTTCTTCTGTACCGTTATCAAACTTCCCCTGGCCATGGGAACGACTAAAAACTTTACTTAAAAAGCATTTATGTTCTATTGTGCTTATCCCAACAACTCTCAACTTAGGGGTTCCCCAACCACCCATCTAGAAGGTCCTTGCCCCTGGTTGAAAAGCCGCTACTGCCGACATGATCCCTAAAAAACATCAACATTTTATCCTAATAAATAGAAATGGTATATTGAGAACACTCGACCGAGATTCAACCAACGATTTCCCCTTCATCGGCTCTCTAGTCTAATCTGAGAGTGACGTCTAAGACCATGCAGCCATTGCAACGGATCCCGTAGAACATTGACCATCAGACAGTTAGATGATCTAGAAACTAAAATCTTCTTTTAAAACAATTAAGTTTTGGTATGTGCGAACGCTTCAATTTAAATATAATGTAAATTTATTCGTCGAACTGTTTTATTTTCTTCGAATAAGATGTTTTGTCGATGTTGCTTTTGTTTCGACTCGTGGGTAATAGGTGCAAGTTTCGACAGATGCGCTTCGATTTTATATTTAAATAGGACATATTGAAACATTACTTGAAATGGATTTATAAAAACTGGTAAACAAGGGCGGATTTATCTGTAAAAAATAGGAAGCTCCCAACATTAAACAAATAGGCCTAAGTTATCTCTTGAGTTAAATTAATTGGAATGTCTCCCTCATAGGGACATTCCCGTAATTAAAACTATTTACACCTGTAATGATATGGAATTATACATATCAATAATTTATTATTTAAATCTATAATCAAAATTACGATATTTAATATTCGAGCGGGTAGTAAGATTTATTTGTGTAGAACTGTCGAGTTGTAAGGTGTGGTGAAATCCTTCTACGTCTCTATTTAAAAAGACAACGCACTTTCCGTGGAAAGAGACGCACCTGGATGACCTCACCCCTTTTCTTTTAGGAAGCTTCGAGAAGGAAATGTCACTTGATATACCCCTTCAGATGCGCACATCTCCTCACTGCTGGTGATCCTTCCTTCTCGACAAGAACACGTATAGCTAAGATTCATTTAACGCAATAGTCGGGCTTTTATCAAATATAAAATGCGTGTGATATCTAGCTAAAAGTACATAGTTCATTCATTTAAAATTAAAATAAAAGACTATAAAAAAAACACCAGAACTTTTAATTTATAAAATAATATAATTAATTATTAAAATAATATCACCCTTACGATGGCGTAAAGACATTTCTTATCAGGCTAGCGTTTTAATTATTACACACCTTGTGTGTTGATGTTCGCTAAAATTTCTTATTTCAACGTTTAGTCATTATAATTTAAATAAAATAATCATCTGTTAATAGCTTAGTAAAATATTTTATTAGGCCTATTTTAATAAGGAAATAGGCCTATTGTTATCACGATAAATTAGGTTTGTTTAAAACTAAAGTGTATTCAGTTATATAGGGATTTCATTTGTTTTTAGTTAATCTCAAGTACAGAAAATAATGTCAAAATTTTGAAAATAAATATTTATTCTTAAATGAAGGTTCAAAAAAATAACCATATTTGATTTTTTCCCTGCAAGTGCCATTAATAGCCTAAGTAGTAAGTCATATGCTCTTTGCCATCATAAGAGTAGTAAGATAAGATATTACACACATAAAATATGTTGTTTATACTTAATTATACTCTCGGTAATTTACTTAAAATGAATATAACTATTTTATTTGCACTTTATAGTCTTTTAATAACAGGGAACACCATCTCAAACCATTAGGCTCTGCTTAGTCGTCAGTCTTGTCTTGGTCTGGACTGCTGATGATGAGGGGATCGGGGTTCGAATTCCATCGGGTGCATTGAGGGTGGTGTTTCAAAGATGGTTTCTCACTCTCTCTCTTCAAGCAAATGAAGGTATAACTGCACTAAAATTTTACTTTCTTCATACCTGTTCCACTAGCGTAATTAATAAATGTGTGTACCCTAAACGGACTGCGTAGTCAAATATTTTTTATCAATAAATGAATTGTTTCTAGGACTGTTAAAAATTGACCTCAGATAGTCCGAGAGTATCCACTAAAAATATTACGGTAGCCTTTGATGTGGATAGAAGGGGACGCGAGAAAATAGTAGTGTTTTGAGTTTTCATAATAAACACATTTTTTTGGCAAAATAAATCAAATATCTCTTCAGTAGAAGAAACAAAGTTTCATTTTCTTCACATCGTAACCTCAACAGTTCATAAATATCTGTCATGAGCTTATTAGAATTTACGATAAACGTTCTAAATGAATAGAAAAAGTTCTCATAAAATTCTAGGTTGAGATTACTATATGAAGAAAATGAAACTTTGTTTTTGCTGAAAATGTATTTTACTTATTTTGTACATTTTTATTTGCTGTAAAACTGAAAAAAAATACTACCCTTAACTCTCAATTCCTATCATCCCACCTTAACGGACGTATAGAGGAACTGAAAGCCAAGAGAAATTAACAAAACTGTACTTGGCATCTCACTTTTCAGACTGCGCGCCAATATTCTACGAGGCCCTGTAATAAGCATACATATTTCATGTTAATATCAACAGTTAATTTTCTTTTGAGTGAGTATCGTAGAAACATTGATACCCAACATAGAGGCTCTAAAACATTTCGCCAGTATAGTTTGATACATTTGTTTTAAATCAGATCCGTGGTTTAGAGGGCAAAGCTAAGAGAAGATGATCATTTTTAGGTACTTACGAGTTTCACATTCTACCACTCGCTTTCATGCGCGTCTCTTCCCCACCACAACTACAGCAAGGCATTGTGGGTAAGAATAAATTCTCCCGCCAAGCACAAGCCACTCCCATACCAACCAGGTCGAACAATCGCTTCAGTGAAAATGGGCGGTAAAGTCTCCGCCCATTTTTACAAGCTAGAAACGTATATCAGTGTTTCGATAAATTACGAGAGCTGGGAAGTGTTTGAAGGCAAACCGACTGATAAAACAAACCCACTAAATGCTACTGAAGATAATAAACAGTGGTTTAGGTTTGTTTTGTCGAAATAAAGGGTGGAATGACACGTCGTCCTAAGACACGATCTATCTAATTTAAAATCTCAGGTCCGATAAGACACTAGCGCTTGAGTTTCATTATAAAACCGCACCAATCATTTTATGTCAGAAAGATTGTTTCAGACCTATGAGTTCCTATTTAATTGTTGACAGCTTGACAATTGAAAGACTAGATTGCGTCATAGAACGTATATTTTTAAAATAAAATCCCAATGACAAATAAACAGGTTTACATCGAACTTCCTAAAACCCACCGGAATCGTTAAAGCCCTGCGCATAAGGGCGTAGAAAGGGATTGGGGGGCGAGGGGCAGAAACCCACCACCTCCTTTTATGTCTATTGGGTAAAGTTAAAGTAACATTTTCTAGCGGGCCCCTATACAAATTAAAATTTTACAGCCTTGACTACGCGTGTAATTTAATGACATAAATAGAATCCATCTCGTATTTTCAAGGCTATAATCCAGATTTGTATGTCTATCTATATCATGGTTCGAAGTTAGTATACTAGATATTGTAAAATCAAGAATCATTCATGGCCACATCCCCAATTAATTTATAAGAGAACAGTTTATATTTAGATCCTAGACTAAAACTAATCAATAGGCCAATTATTTATTAAAACTTTTTGTACAATTTGTTTCAAATTATTGGAACGTGTGGGAAGGATATTAGATATAATATAGGCCTATTAATATACACATAAAATCAAAACGAGTTATTTGTAACTGTTCGTAGTTCCCTACGTTCCGTTCAAGTCTGTACACATGTATGTATAAACAGAGTCTAGATTCTTAGTCCTTTCAGATCTACGTATAAATAGAGTCTAGATTCTTAGTCCTTGAAGATCTACGTGTAAATAGTCTAGATTCTTAGTCCTTTCAGATCTACGTGTAAATAGTCTAGATTCTTAGTCCTTTCAGATCTACGTGTAAGTAGAGTCTAGTTTCTTAGTCCTTTCAGATCTACGTGTAAATAGTCTAGATTCTTAGTCCGTAGAGATCTACGTGTAAATAGAGTCTAGTTTTTTAGTCCTTTCAGATCTACGTTTAAATAGAGTCTAGATTCTTAGTCCTTTCAGATCTACGTATAAATAGTCTATATTCTTAGTCCTTTCAGATCTACGTGTAAATAGTCTAGATTCTTAGTCCTTTCAGATCTACGTGTAAATAGTCTAGATTCTTAGTCCTTTCAGATCTACGTGTAAATAGTCTAGATTCTTAGTCCGTACAGATCTACGTAGGTCTATAAATAGTCTAGATTCTTAGTCCTTTCAGATCTACGTGTAAATAGTCTAGAATATTAGTCCTTTCAGATCTACGTGTAAATAGTCTAGAATATTAGTCCGTACAGATCTACGTGTAAATAGAGTCTAGATTCTTAGTCCTTTCAGATCTACGTATAAATAGAGTCTAGATTCTTAGTCATTTCAGATCTACGTGTAAATAGTCTAGATTCTTAGTCCTTTCAAATCTATGTATAAATAAAGTCTAGATTCTTAGTCCTTTCAGATCTACGTGTAAGTAGAGTCTATATTCTTAGTCCTTTCAGATATACGTGTAAATAGTCTAGATTCTTAGTCCTTTCAGATCTACGTATAAATAGAGTCTAGATTCTTAGTCCTTTCAGATCTACGTTTAAATAGAGTCTATATTCTTAGTCCTTTCAGATCTACGTGTAAATAGAGTCTTAGTCCTTTCAGATCTACGTTTAAATAGAGTCTAGACTTTTAGTCCTCTCAGATCTACGCGTAAATAGTCTACAATATTAATCCGTAAAGATCTACATGTAAATAGTCTAGATTCTTAGTCCTCTCAGATCTACGCGTAAATAGTCTAGAATATTAATCCGTACAGATCTACGTGTAAAAAGTCTAGAATATTAATCCGTACAGATCTACGTGTAAATTGTCTAGAATATTAATCCATACAGATCTACGTGTAAATAGTCTAGAATATTAGTCCGTACAGATCTACGTGTAAATAGTCTAGATTCTTAGTCCTTTCAGATCTACGTGTAAATAGGGTTAGATTATTAGTCCTTTCAGATCTACGTATAAATAGTCTAGATTCTTAGTCCTTTCAGATCTACGTGTAAATAAGAGTCTAGATTCTTTGTCCTTTCAGATCTACGTGTAAGTAGAGTCTAGATTCTTTGTCCTTTCAGATCTACGTGTAAATAGGGTTAGATTATTAGTCCTTTCAGATCTACGTGTAAATAGTCTAGATTCTTAGTCCTTTCAGATCTACGTGTAAATAGTCTATATTCTTAGTCCTTTCAGATCTACGTTTAAATAGAGCCTAGATTCTTAGTCCTTTCAGATCTACGTTTAAATAGAGTATAGATTCTTAGTCCTTTCAGATCTACGTTTAAATAGAGTCTAGATTCTTAGTCCTTTCAGATCTAAGTGTAAATAGAATCTAGATTATTAGTCCTTTCAGATCTACGTTTAAATAGAGTCTAGATTTTTATTCCGTACAGATCTACGCGTAAATATTCTAGAATATTAATCCGTACAGATCTACGTGTAAATAGAGTCTAGATTCTTAGTCCGTACAGATCTACGTGTAAATAGAGTCTAGATTCTTAGTCCTTTCAGATCTACGTGTAAATAGTCTAGATTCTTAGTCCTTTCAGATCTACGTTTAAATAGAGCCTAGATTCTTAGTCCTTTCAGATCTACGTTTAAATAGAGTATAGATTCTTAGTCCTTTCAGATCTACGTTTAAACAGAGTCTAGATTCTTAGTCCTTTCAGATCTAAGTGTAAATAGAATCTAGATTATTAGTCCTTTCAGATCTACGTTTAAATAGAGTCTAGATTTTTATTCCGTACAGATCTACGCGTAAATATTCTAGAATATTAATCCGTACAGATCTACGTGTAAATAGAGTCTAGATTCTTAGTCCGTACAGATCTACGTGTAAATAGAGTCTAGATTCTTAGTCCTTTCAGATCTACGTGTAAATAGTCTAGATTCTTAGTCCTTTCAGATCTACGTGTAAATAGTCTAGATTCTTAGTCCTTTCAGATCTACGTTTAAATAGAGCCTAGATTCTTAGTCCTTTCAGATCTACGTTTAAATAGAGTATAGATTCTTAGTCCTTTCAGATCTACGTTTAAATAGAGTCTAGATTCTTAGTCCTTTCAGATCTAAGTGTAAATAGAATCTAGATTATTAGTCCTTTCAGATCTACGTTTAAATAGAGTCTAGATTTTTATTCCGTACAGATCTACGCGTAAATATTCTAGAATATTAATCCGTACAGATCTACGTGTAAATAGAGTCTAGATTCTTAGTCCTTTCAGATCTAAGTGTAAATAGAATCTAGATTATTAGTCCTTTCAGATCTACGTTTAAATAGAGCCTAGATTCTTAGTCCTTTCAGATCTACGTTTAAATAGAGTAGGCCTATAGATTCTTAGTCCTTTCAGATCTACGTTTAAATAGAGTCTAGATTCTTAGTCCTTTCAGATCTAAGTGTAAATAGAATCTAGATTATTAGTCCTTTCATATCTACGTTTAAATAGAGTCTAGATTTTTATTCCGTACAGATCTACGCGTAAATATTCTAGAATATTAATCCGTACAGATCTACGTGTAAATAGAGTCTAGATTCTTAGTCCTCTCAGATCTACGTGTAAATAGAGTCTAGATTCTTAGTCCTTTCAGATCTACGTGTAAATAGTCTAGATTCTTAGTCCTTTCAGATCTACGTTTAAATAGAGTCTAGATTCTTAGTCTGTACTTTGTGTGGTCCGTGGCAGTTTAGTTAACTTTAACCTTCAAAGAACAATGATTAGGTTATCTACAAACAAACAATTGATAATTAGTAAGTAGGACCAAACCATGCATAAAAATAAAACTATAACCGCGGTCGACATGTAGGCCCCAACAGCACGTACTGTACATTGGTAGCGAGAATAATTCCGGACAAGCTGGAATTAAGTCAATATTGTTCTGTTTGATTGGATGTCAGAAAACACATGCTAATTTTGCACCCCCTGATAGCCCCGGATTTAGCTCTCATCTTGAAAAAAATGGTAAAAAAATTCATTTCTTAATAAAATTGTAAATATCTCGGTTAATATCAACTTTAGAGAAAAATATGTGGTTGTGAAAGTTAAAGGTGGGTATATTTTCTACAAAAACTGTTTTATGGGGCCTACATTTTTGTCGTGAGAATGCTTGTTTATGAGTAAAAGGCGGTCCAAATATTTAATTTTCGGGCGTTTGCTATTATTTTTTTTTTATTCTAGGCAGCTTACAGTTACACAATTTGTTATTTTTGGTGCTATAGGCCTGAACGATTTTTATCGATTCCAGTCATAAAACATAAATGGTTTTTTACTGTGTACTCGTTTCCATACCACCTAGAGGTAGAATAGTCAGCGCGTGTTTATTTTGCGTGTTATCCCCAAGAGGCTTAATCCACAATGTTAACTTTACGTTTCTTTTAAACTTAATGGTTCATTAATTTTTTTTTTTTCCTTTTGATGTCGATGCTTGGCCATTATATGTCTCGATATCATCTTGACCCGCTACAACATGTCTCATATTCCGTATCTAACTTGGGTAATAAACGTCGTAATATTCCAAACAATTTGCTATTTCCTCGTCTTAATCTAATATTGGAACAAGATCTGCCCTGGCTTAGACTACACATTTCAGAGTAATGCAAACCAGCTTTGTGACAGATAGGGGAAGCACGGGCAAAGCGACCTGCTGGTTATTTCTTGGAATTGGATAAAGATAATATTTGGTGTTTTCAGGTTAGAGCGAGGAGTTGTTAATGACCTAGAAAATAGTAATGTTTGAGCCGTTCAAATGGAAGTATTTATACAGACTTGCTGTGAAATATTTTGATTGGTTCCTTAAATATTTCTTAAGGTTTTTTAATCGTAAACTTACCATTTTGTTTTAAGAATATGTATATTTTATCTTTGCTCATCTGATATAATACCTTTCCTAATAAATTACATTAATATACTTGGTTTTAAAAAAAAACTTTTTTCCAACATATTAGTAGTGAATTTAAAAAAGAGTATGCCTGGTCAAGAGGATAGGGCAAAGATTATTCTGGGCCAAGAGAATAGGGCAAAGATTATTTGGGCCAAGAGGATAGGGCAAAGAGAATAGCCCATCCACTATGCCCGGGTATTCTGAGTTTATTCTTATTTATGTTATTTTTTAAGTTTATATTAATTTGAATAAGATATTAGGCTACTATTCAGTGCTATACGTTTTAATAAACTAAATACGCCCCCATTATTCACATTTAAATATATAGTGTACTTATATGGGCCCTACTATTTATAACCTTTTTGAATAGTTACAACTACAAAATAAAAACAGAACAGGCTGTTTGGTCCGAAGATTCAATGAGAAATACGTTAGAGCAGGCTACATAAAAACACAAATCATATCATATGTAGCAAAAAAGTATGAAATTCCTTTTTCAACCTTTTATCGCCACTCGAAGAAGGGAGGAGGGGGGTCAAGTGGAACAAAAAACTAGGTAGATTCCAAACAGTCGTCACAATTTTTCAGGAGGATGAGTTGAAAAATTATCTTAATTTTATGGAAACAATTTTTTATGGATTAATTAGAGTTTTTTAATAATTAATTTTTGAGTATGCAAAAACTAAACAAATAAAACACTCGTTCAAAAACCTAAGGGCTGGAGAAGACTGGCTGTTCAAATTTAAAAATTGCCATCCTGAGGTTGTGTTACGGTTTCCGGAGCCTAATTCCATTGCCCGTGCAAGAGGGTTTAATAGGCCTCAAATGGAGCGTTTCTTTTCAATTTATTGGGAACAAGTAGAAAACAACCCTGGACCCAGTTATATTTACAATATGGATGAAACAGGTATCCAAACAACCACCAATAGGCCACTAAAGATTCTGAGCACTCTTGGAAAAATACTAGTTGGGTGATATAGTGCTGGGCGCAGAGAGTTAACAACGGTAGTTTGTTGTTGCAATGCAGTAGGTTCGTTTATTCCCCCTTTTTTATTTTTGCTAGGAAAAGGGTGCAAGAAAGACTTTTAGATTGTGCCCCCCCCCCTTTGCCCCCGGCCCCCAAAACTAAAAATGTTGCACCAATAATGGTTGGGTGAATGGACCAAAGCTATTTGTAAACTACTTGCGCCTGCTTATTTAGGAGTTTAATTCAAAATGTTGTCAGTGGTTTCAAAAAAGCTGGCACTTTTCCTTACAGCCCACATATTTTTATTGAAGAAGACTTTGCTCCGGCCACTGTAACAGATTGACCAAATTATTCAGAGGGCCACCCAAACGCTGGTGATGTAAGTTTGGACAAAACTAAACCCACTACGGCGGGTGTTTTCCCTCTCAAGCAAGTAGCCCTGCTAAGTCTACATCAATAGCAACAGTCTTTAAGGTGGAGTGCTAGTGAGCGTGAGTTTAGTGGCATTAATTTTGTAGTTTTTATAGCACAAACATTTTTTGGCCAAAATAAATCAAATATTTCTTTCTATAGAAACATAGAGTTTTGTTTTCTGCACATTCTAATCTCAACAGTTGTTGAATATCTGTCATGAGCATGGCGGCATTTGTGACACTTTTCTCTTTATTTAAAAAGTTTGTCACAAATGCTGCCATGCTCATAACAGATATTCAACAATTGTTGAGATTAGAGTGCAGAAAACAAAACTCTATGTTTCTATAGAAGAAATATTTGATTTATTTTGGCCAAAAGATGTTTGTGCTATAAAAACTACAAAATTAATGCACTAAACTCACGCTCACTAGCACTCCACCTTAAGACCGGAAACAAACAAATAAAACTCTCAGTCCTTTCAACCTACTCCTAAAAGTGACAGTGAAAAAATTGCACTTAGAAAATGAAAATGCCAGAGAGCTGAGGTGTTGACGTCAACTCCTGTTAAGAAACTGAGTACTTATTTTTCGTTTTGGAACGTTATGTTTAATATAGTGCACACATCAATATTTTTAATACAGGGGACGTATTTACTTTGAAAAGAGAATATTGTTGTCATTTTTTTTACATACAATAAATGATTTTATGATTATTTTATCGTATTTTGAAATATTTAACTGAATAAAATATTGTCATCAACTGCGTGTCTGCATCATTGTAAAAAACTTGTTTACCGTTATGTTCAATCAAATGGTTTAGATTCGTCAGTCGCCATTTTGAAGCTATGTTCGTTAGAAGTTTTTGTGAAAGTGGTGTTAATATTTTTTTTAAGGGGAATAAAACTATAAATAAACTTTGTGTCCGACCTCAAATAAATATATAAATAATATTGTCCTAAATTACTGTGGTTAACTATCACATTCATATATTAACATCTGTTTTCATTACAGTCATCCAAAGTGATAAATGTCAGCTGTTGGCGTAGTGATATATTAGGGATTACTTCTAGTAACATTTCGAGCTGTCATCCAGGTAAACTTAGCTCGTGAATGACTTTTATATGTGGTATGTCAGCTAAATATTTTTTTTACTGTTTTTAGATATATACGTAATTTACAAGTTATATAAAGCCAATCCAATATTTTATTTTAGTGAAATTGATTGTATTCTCATCTAATTCTCTTTGCCCGGGTCCATTATTCACTTTGCCTGGGCAAAGCGGATAATTTGCAAGGTTTCATACTTAATAGCATATTATTTAATCTATCCGTCTAAATCAACTAAAACTTTTATTCAAGATATAAAACATACTTCTAAAAAATAATACATATTGATTTATGTAGTTAGCTATAAACAGAATTTCAAGCAATTTGTCTCGCCTAGCATATTCACTTTGCTCGGGTTTCCGCCTACAATCTGCAGTGCAACGTTTTGCACATTTACAAGAAATGATATTGAGTATAATCCTTGCGAATCTGGTTCTTGTAGAGGGTAGGATCGGTATCAACCCAGTCCTTGAATTTTTCCATCCCCAGTCTTGAGATAACTTTTTATTTCCATACCATTTCTGAATTTGGTTATAAGTACGGAACGCGTGCAAATGAGCTGCATCTTTAGCCGGTGGTGTTGATGCTAGATTTGGTAGACATTTGGTAATAGATTGTATGAAGCACTGATGGTATCTATATTTAACTTATTTAATGATTCACAGTTTATTGCTCCATACAGAAGAAGCAGAAATTGTTAACCTGCTTTTTCTATTGCCTATGGAGACACGTTTTTACTTTCTCAATAGAAGCTTCACGTACCTCATTTTTCCCTGCCTGCATAACGTGGAAGTAGTGTCACAGTCATTAAATGCGTGTGGAAACAAAATGTTGTCCCTAAATGACGCATCCAAAACAGTGCCGGGGGTGCATACAACTTGTTATGAGACTTTCCTTTGCCCGGTTTCAAAAAATTAATGTTAGAACAGATTCACTAAGGGCAGTACGAATGACCCCACCTATTATAAAGGCTGGCCACGAAAGCGAGTGTGTTAGCTGGTGTCTGTTTATGCGCGTAGCAATGTCTGACAGGGACAGCACAATATTAACATTCTGATCCTGGTTGGAGGCTGGCCGTTTCTCCACTAATCTAACCAACTAAAGAGAAAAGCGGATAAACCGTCACACATATAAATAACTACTAAGTAATTCTAGACTAGTTTCTGTTATTTCTAATGACGCCTTGGGCCTTTATTATGTTTACCTGACAAATAAATAATATTTACAAACTATAAAGCAATTGTATTGTTGTGGAATGCTAGAATAAAAAAAAGTCAAACACAGAAAAATTCAATATTTCAACCAATTATTACTCAGAAACAGGCTTTCTTACAACAAAAATGAATATAACAGTTTTTGTAGATAATTCACCCATTTTTAACCTATATAGCCACATATTTTACTCTAAAGTTGTTACTACATAATTATTATTTACAATATGTAGTTTACTTATTTTTAACTAATACTACTGAACTTAAAAGGCTGGTCTCATTAGCGTATCGTGTTTTGATATTTTTGGTCCAATTAATGTTATCAAAAACTTAAAATCAGTCGGTGACTTCCGTGTGAAGTTTTTATATAGTCCACTTATTTATTGACACTTTAAATCCGACATTAGTTCTGAACCCTGTCTGTTTTTATAGTTGTTTTTTCCACCAAGGCCGTAGCCAGACAATAATTTCAAGGAGGGTTTTATGGGCATTTCCCCAAGCATTCGCGTTACATTACACCGTTGCTAAAATTACACGTTAAGGCCCCCTTACACGCTCAATATTATTGCACAGTATTGCATATTGCACAATAATATTGATCGTGTGAAGGTAGGGTGAGGTTTGCGCAATATATTGAGGAATCTAAAAGATTTTAATATTTATCGAAGCTTTGTCAATATTATTGAACCGTGTAAGGCGGTTATTGCGCAATATATACCTCTAGTGCTTCTGGTTTCTTTAACCTAAAATACCGGCAAGGTCTGTTTCGGAGAAAAGAGGAACAAACAAAGAAGAAAGAATAACTTATTTCTATTGAAATGCACAAAGGTAACAGAAGTTATTTTATTTGTGTGGTGTAGGCCTATATGTAATAATAAGTAAAGAATGCCAGAGATACGAGTATGTAGTGTGAACATTTGATTTGTAAGGTTTGTAAGTCACTGCCGGCTTTGTGAAAAATAAAATCAGAGACACATAAGAACCGTGATAAGAAAAATGAAGCTTTTTCGCTACATACTTCTCGAACAATTACCGATGCAGACTAAGGTCGATTCATTTTCACGCAATATATTGACAAAATAATATTGCTTCAATAATATTGAGCGTGTAAGGGGGCGTTTACATATCATATATAATATCATATCATTAAATCTTCCTCTGTTAATTCTTTGTAAGTAATATAGTGTCTAAGAAATATTTTTAGTTTACATTCAAGGGAGGCTTTGGCGCTTTATAAGTTATATTTTCTAAAAAATAACTATACCTTTATCAATTCACTCCATTAGCGTACCTATTTAATATACATGTATATATATATACTATAATCCTGATGGATAGGTTACTATATAAAAAAAATCTATATTTTGGTTCAATCCTCGGTCCCGGCAAAGATTTACCTGATTACCAAACCCTTCCTTCACCTCTGACAAGACATCTTGTGAATGTGGGGAATGCCAGGCCTCCACCGTGGTTCGGATTCCACGTTAAACTGTAGGTCCTCCATTTCATCTCACTATCACCCTACCATTACACATTAGTGTAAGTGCGTATAACCCGAACGAGTAGTGAGACGCGGTGCTAATAATAATATATTTTGGTACATATAACGGTAAACTACAGCATGATTCTGGAAGGAAGAAGATCTTAGAAAATACAAACACGTTTGGCTGTGCTCATCATTGATAAAGCTTTACCATAATCCTATTATCATTGCTATTTTATATTTATTGTTAATATTGATCAAAAGTGACAACTGCAGATCACATGACTTGACGTAAAATACGTGAAAGAATTATTTATTTATTTAGCACCGCGTCTTACTACCCCTTCGGATTATACGCTTAAGTACTAATTACGCTAAAGGATTAAGATTTGGGAAGTTTAAATTTAGAGGGAGTGAACCCGCATTTGCGTGGAGGGAGAGTGGAAAACCATTTAGGAAAAACCTCCCCCAGTTCGCTCGACCGAGATTAGAACCTTGATCTCCCCGTCATCGGCAGTCTAACTCAACACGACTAGCGCGTTAGCTAACTACGCCACAAAGGCAGGTAGACCTACATGAAAGTACATCAAGTAATTTTTCTAGCTGTCAGCTATCGATGAAAGTTGAACTGTAGACTACACATTGTTGACTTTCCAAAGGAACAAAATGTGGAACATATTATCCAAGGCTACGGTTATAAGCAGCTCAATCGTTTATTAAGAGCGTGTTTGTGAAAAGGTGTTGCGTCAATACAAGAGTAGGCCTATAACACACCCACTTATTTCAAGGAGCACGTTTAAAGGGGATAATCACGATCAGAAAGTGTAACTAGTTCGTTCTTGTTTAGCTGCTCTCTCTTTCTCTGTTATCCATTGAACGGAAGCTCACCGCTAGATAGCAGCACATCCTGTTTACACAGAGGCTAAGGGGGCTAAAATGCCGGTCCCTACAGTTATAAATTATTATCTGTGACTGAGTGTGGTTTGGAAGGGGGAGATTTTAGAGTAGCTGTACCTGGGAGGGGAGCTGGCTGTTTGGGAAGGTGGGGAAGTGGGGAGGGATGGGATCCACGCACAACTGCTGCTGCCATCTGCCGGCAGCCACGCTATCTCTTCCTTGACACGCACGCTAGACGGTCATTACTCCACTCACAGCAACAAGGACCTAAGTTTAAACTAAGGAAAAATTACAGTTTAAAAGTTAAGATAGAACTGCGTAATGGCTTGAATGAGGGCATACATTGTAGATAGATTAGGCTCTTTTGGGTAAGGCCTACAGTAGGCCTACGTTTAAAAACTATGAGAGGGAGATTTAGAATAGGTCTGTCCGTTACTTTAGTCAATCTGAACATGTTGTCTTAGGTTAAGTTATTCTATTTTTGTCACCGGGTCGTACTAGGCGTTCGCGTTATACGCTTAAATAAGCTACCAAATAATTTACGTAAATAGAATAGGGTCGAGGAAGATACAATTTAGAGGTTATGTACCAGCATTTACGCGGAGGAAGAGGGAAAACCACCCTTGATACAACCAGCCGGGGTTAGAACCTTAGTCTTCCCGTTATCGGCAGTCAAATCTATCGTGAGAGTGACGCCTTGGACAGTTTGACCCCAGAAGCGTGCTTAGGTTAAGTTAATTTCTCAAAACTTTATCAACAGACGGAATCTTTTGATCCTTGAGTTGTTTGTAAGACTAACCATAGACTTAATCGACTTATCTCTCGTTGAAATATTCAAAAGAACTAAAAGTTGCGGTATTACACTGCCTGAATCTGATCTTTGACGAAACAATAAGCCTACTTTTTACAAATCCTCAATAAAAGATCCACCTAGGGTTTAACCAAAGAAAATGGTGGAATCTGAAAGATTATCATGGATATGCGTAAATCAATTAACAGTTTAATCGTATTACGGTATGAACAGAATACATTCTTATGTGACACAAACTCCACGCTTAGGTTAGAGCATAAGACGTGTGTGTTCTTCGTTTTAATTAATGGAAGACTTTGGTGATCAAATTTCTAAGATGTCAGGGCACTAATATTTTATAATAGGGGAGATAGATAGAGAGAGAGAGATGGATAGGTATATATATAGAGAGAGATACAGATATATATAGAGAGAAAGAGAGATACAGATAGATAGAGATAGATAGAGAAGATAATAGAGAGAGATAGAGAGATAGATATATATAGAGAGATAGTGAGCTAGATAGAGAAATAGATGGATAGATAGAGAGATAGATGGATAGATAGAGAGATAGATGGATAGATAGAGAGATAGATGGATAGGTATATATATATATATATAGAGAGAGATACAGATAGATAGAGAGAGATATATATATAGAGAGATAGTGAGCTAGATAGATAGAGAGATAGATGGATAGATAGAGAGATATATGGATAGATAGATAGAGATAGAGATATAGAAAGATAGATATATAACTAGATAGATAGAGAGATAAATAGATAGAGCGATAGAGAGATAGAGAGATAAATAGAGAGATATAGAGATAGATACATAGATATAGATAGATAGAGATAGAGAGATAGATATAGAGATAGATAAATAAACTAAATATGAAAGTGTAATAAAGCTCTGCAAGTGACCCTCCTTGAGACTAAATAACTGAGGAGTTATTTCGAATTAAGTTGAGGTGGAGGGAGCGCGAGGTGACGTCAGGTTTTTTTTAATATCAAAAAACGTTTCGGGCCAAAATAAATAAAATACTGCTTAAAGCAGATACGTTCCGTTTAATTTCTAAACGTATTAATACCAACAGTTTTTGAATTTTTTTTATGAAAATCATGGAATTTGTTTAGAACTTTAACTTTTAATTAAAAATAGTTGCCACGTTACTCATGACAACATACTTAAGAACGGTTGATTACACCACGTATGGGAAATTAAAATAAACGGATCTTCTAGACCATTATTTTATTTATTTTTTGCTATAAAAAGGAATAAAATACTGACTTTAATTCACGCCCCCTCCCATCCCACTAAGTTTGGGTAGAAATGGTCTTTTTTTAAAGTTTTACTTCATAGTTTGCAAAAAAAATTGCTCATGGTGTGTTTAGGCTAGTGTGTTTGAAAAACGAGTTAGGATATAGGCTTATAGACTTGACAAAGTGTCTAATAGTCCATTTGTGCCAAGGACATTCAATTGAATTAACTAGGCATAAAGCTCATGAAGTTATTGTCTGTTGTGACGTTGTATCCACAGTCTACAGTTTCACCTGAAAGCTCGTAGTTATTGTCTGCTATGACGTTGTATCCACAGTCTACTGTTTCACCTGAAAGCTCGTAGTTATTGTATGTTGTGACGTTGTATCCACAGTCTACAGTTTCACCGGAAAGCTCGTAGTTATTGTCTGCTATGACGTTGTATCCACAGTCTACAGTTTCACCTGAAAGCTCGTAGTTATTGCCTGTTGTGACGTTGTATCCACAGTCTACAGTTTCACCTGAAAGCTCGTAGTTATTGTCTGCTATGACGTTGTATCCACAGTCTACAGTTTCACCGGAAAGCTCGTAGTTATTGTCTGCTATGACGTTGTATCCACAGTCTACAGTTTCACCTGAAAGCTCGTAGTTATTGTCTGTTGTGACGTTGTATCCACAGTCTACAGTTTCACCTGAAAGCTCGTAGTTATTGTCTGCTATGACGTTGTATCCACAGTCTACAGTTTCACCTGAAAGCTCGTAGTTATTGCCTGTTGTGACGTTGTATCCACAGTCTACAGTTTCACCTGAAAGCTCGTAGTTATTGTCTGCTATGACGTTGTATCCACAGTCTACAGTTTCACCGGAAAGCTCGTAGTTATTGTCTGCTATGACGTTGTATCCACAGTCTACAGTTTCACCTGAAAGCTCGTAGTTATTGTCTGCTATGACGTTGTATCCACAGTCTACAGTTTCACCTGAAAGCTCGTAGTTATTGTCTGCTATGACGTTGTATCCACAGTCTACAGTTTCACCGGAAAGCTCGTAGTTATTGTCTGCTATGACGTTGTATCCACAGTCTACAGTTTCACCGGAAAGCTCGTAGTTATTGTCTGCTATGACGTTGTATCCACAGTCTACAGTTTCACCTGAAAGCTCGTAGTTATTGTCTGCTATGACGTTGTATCCACAGTCTACAGTTTCACCTGAAAGCTCGTAGTTATTGTCTGCTATGACGTTGTATCCACAGTCTACAGTTTCACCGGAAAGCTCGTAGTTATTGTCTGCTATGACGTTGTATCCACAGTCTACAGTTTCACCGGAAAGCTCGTAGTTATTGTCTGATGTGACGTTGTATCTTCAGTCTACTGTTTCACCTGAAAGCTCGTAGTTATTGTCTGTTGTGACGTTGTATCCACAGTCTACAGTTTCACCTGAAAGCTCGTAGTTATTGTCTGCTATGACGTTGTATCCACAGTCTACAGTTTCACCTGAAAGCTCGTAGTTATTGTCTGTTGTGACGTTGTATCCACAGTCTACAGTTTCACCTGAAAGCTCGTAGTTATTGTCTGTTGTGACGTTGTATCTTAAGTCTACAGTTTCACCTGAAAGCTCGTAGTTATTGCCTGTTGTGACGTTGTATCCACAGTCTAAAGTTTCACCTGAAAGCTCGTAGTTATTGTCTCTTGTGACGTTGTATCCACAGTCTAAAGTTTCACCTGAAAGCTCGTAGTTATTATCTGTTGTGACGTTGTATCCACAGTATACAGTTTCACCTGAAAGCTCGTAGTTATTGTCTGATGTGACATTGTATCCACAGTCTACAGTTTCACCTGAAAGCTCGTAGTTATTGTCTGTTGTAACGTTGTATTCACAGTCTACAGTTTCCCCTGAAAGCTCGTAGTTATTGTCTGTTGTGACGTTGTATCTTCAGTCTACAGTTTCCCCTGAAAGCTCGTAGTTATTGTCTGTTGTGACGTTGTATCTTCAGTCTACAGTTTCATCTGAAAGCTCGTAGTTATTGTCTGTTGTGACGTTGTATCCATAGTCTACAGTTTCACCTGAAAGCTCGTAGTTATTGTCTGTTGTGACGTTGTATCTTCAGTCTACAGTTTCATCTGAAAGCTCGTAGTTATTGTCTGTTGTGACGTTGTATCCATAGTCTACAGTTTCACCTGAAAGCTCGTAGTTATTGTCTGTTGTAACGTTGTATCTTAAGTCTACAGTTTTACCTGAAAGCTCGTAGTTATTGTCTGATGTGACGTTGTAGCCTTACAATTCTGTTGGACGTTGTTTGTGAATGTCCCCCAAACTCCACTTACGCCCTTGTGGCTCCCAGGTCTTGCAAGGCGTGCTGTCATGGCGGCTTGTGGCTGTTGTTGGACTTGTTAGAGGAAACAAAATGGCCACATAGCTCTCTCTCCGAGGCGATAGTAGCGCTGGCGGTGGTGAGAAGCGCCACACCCTGGGTTTGACTGTCTAGCAGACCGGGCAGGAAGGAGCCGCTTTCCTTGCGTGGCTTGTAACGGTGTTGACACACGACTTACAAACCTACTCACTCTTGCTCATACACGGCTCACTATTCTAGTCTCATACGCCAACCAATGCCCCAGAATACGAAAAATAAGCAGTTCAGATCAAATGAGGGCTTGGCTGATACTCAAATCACGACTAATGGAGACCAGGTTTGGTTGTAACTGGGACATGTTGTAACAGTAATAATGTCTGTTTGGTCAAAGTATCTGCAGAGTGAAGATGACACCTTAGTTTGAGTGGTGGCACAACGAGAATCAGACGTTTGATCGAGCGACAAGGGGAAAACAATAGTTTTATTTATAAGTAAAGAAAATATTTGTCGATTAGATAAACGTCCCATTCATGGACATGTTAAGCAAAGCAACTACCATATCTGAGTTTCATTGTCTAAAGAAAAAATGACACAGTGTTACTTGACTTGTTATTAATATAATGCACTTCAGCATACTATTAATTTTTACTATACAAATCGTAAGGTCTTAAATTTATAACCATTTGTTTTATAATACAGATTTTTATAACAACTATACAATTTTCCTATAATGGACACGTCGACAAAACAGAATGTAGGCCTACTAGTAATTGTCATACCGATTAGTCAATAATGGACAGTTAATCTTGAACACCGATTGCAGTGAATTAAATCATATTAATTAATACATTCTGCCAGTAATACTTTTTTAAACTAGTTCTTAAATTTGCACAATTTTCATGTTGCCATAATTTACATGACAAGCACGGAACTCTTCAGATGATTCTTGACATAATATATTGCAGAACCAGCTTTCATTGTTGATGGCTTTCTTAATTTTCTTGGCGTCCATTTTTTTCCTTTCTGATCTTAACTCTTGTCTTCTCTTTTCGCTTTCTTTCTTAAATCTCTTGTTCCTTTTTTTCTTTTTTCTTTTTCAAAAACCTTATCTTTGATTTTAGAGATGCTTGTTTTGGTGTTTCCAACCAAAAAAGTATACTTTTAAATGGACTTGGAATATTTTTTATCAACGTGATGTTGTCGGCTGTTGCGAAACTATTTGAGAATGTTATGGAGGCTTTTATTGTTAATTTTTTCCCTTACCAATGTTTCTGATGTAACATCTGTCACTGAGATCTCATTATTTGATATTTTCAAATTATCTACACCTTCAGTATATATTATTATTAGCACCGCGTCTTACTACCCATTCGGGTTATACGCACTTACGCTAATGTGTAATGGTAGGGTGATTGTGAGATGAAATGGAGGACCTACAGTTTAACGTGGAATCCGAACCACGGTGGAGGCCTGGCATTCCCCACATTCACAAGATGTCTTGTCAGAGGTGAAGGAAGGGTTTGGTAATCAGATAAATCTTTGCCGGGACCGAGGATTGAACCCCGGCCGCCAGCACAGAAGTCTGACACCTTACCCCTAGACCACCAGGTCACCTTCAGTAAATACTTCTTTCGTGCTTGGACCATGTGATTTGCAAGTAACATCTTTATCATTTTCTCCTGTATTTTCTTCAAGATTTACCACAGTTTCATATTTACGAATTTTGCGTGGCCTGTTGAGAACAGGAGCCATTTTTCATTTGTAAAGTAAAAAATGAAACTATTCAAGTATGAAATATTCAAATAAATATTTAAAATAATACTCAAATCTTTTTAATTAAAAATTTTAGATTTTAATTCCATTAATTACTTTGGATGTGTAGTAAATTTTAACGTACAAGTTACAAGACAAGTAGACTACCATTAATCGACACAATTTTAACAATTCATTTTATTTTTAGTTTTTAACTTAGCATATGTCCATTACTGCTCTAAAAATAAATAGAAAATTAACAAAACCAATTATTTATTGTGACTAATATTACTTTCATTCTTTAAATTAAATTCAACTCTGAAGTTTTAACTATTGTGTCTTAGTTATGGACACAAGTGTCCATTACCGGTCACAGTTGGAAAATGTCATGTACCAGTAATAAACATGCATATAATTTTACAAATAAACAATAATTATACTTTTTCATTATTAAAAATGTATATTCTATTTCACCTACCTCCAGTATGAACTATCTTCTTGGGTACAAAAGGCTAAAATCTCGACTAGCATAGTCCAAGGTAGCTTAACGTTTGACACAAGAATCACTGCCACACCAGTGAAATA
Organism: Timema cristinae; assembly: GCA_039000515.1. NCBI lineage: Eukaryota > Metazoa > Arthropoda > Insecta > Phasmatodea > Timematidae > Timema > Timema cristinae. The sequence goes on along the minus strand of JBCFYV010001001.1, from coordinate 3,439,228 downwards.
ACCAACACAGAAAACTAAATGCTAGTTAACAATAGGGAGATTCAAACCACTGTGGTGGTCAATTTGTGAACTAATTCAGAATAATCAAAGCGACACATAACATTAATAGAAATAGAAAGCGTATGTGTTCAGTTTGAGGCTTGTTTTAAGTATAAAACTAACAAATATGTCCATCACTGGAACACTGTCCATCACTAGGACTTACCTTACGTATCCACCTCTAGTTTGCAGTGATTTACATAATTTTTTTAATACTTTCTCAGTTCATAATATTCTTGGTGTGTTCGGCCTTCAAAATATGCGTTTGGCCTTTCTGTTAGAATATTGTTAGGCAATCTAACTTAATAATTTATTTAATGACGTCATGTTAGTAGGTTGTAGCACCACGTTTTGACTGTTGCATCCAAACTCACTTTTTTATTACGAAATTTTGAACTCTACTAGTGTCCTATGACATTTAATGGTAGGTATAGTGATTAAACACATTAAAATACTACTCAAGAGGTTTAAAACAATCTCTCTCCCTCATTAATTTGTGACGGACAGGCCAAACCCAGAGCCTACACCTGTTCCACATAACAAGGTATCTACGAACACGGGGGCTCCCAAACATTTTAGACTAAAGGAGCCCTTGCACGAGAAAACAACATGGTGGAGCCCCCATAAAATGTTCTACTCTAATATTATGAACATTCAAAAACAACAGTTAAATTTTACGAGTATAAAACAAATGGGAAAAAAATTACATGTACTGGCTACGCCTTTGGCAAATGTCCTTTATTCAGTTTAAAAAAAATTGGCAACCCTAATCAGGCCTAATGATGCTATTTTATGCTGTGAAAAACAAAAAATAATATATTCAAAAATTGCGTCATGGAGCCTGAGATAACTATGGTAGAACCCAATGTCTCCGCAGAGCACAATTTGAAAAACGCTGGCATAAACAGATCATCACTTGAGAAACTGGTAGCACCAATTGCTGGTCCATTTAGAGCACCTTAAGGTGGCCGTGGACCACTCTCCTCCCTCACCCCAGCCCCCGGTCAACATCCTTCCCCTAGCCTAGGAACTTCAGGCAACTAAGTTCAATATTATTATTATTATTATATTAGTATTACTAAAAATCACAAATTCTTACAATTCTTATTTCATAAGAAAATATGTTTGAAAAACATGTTAGAATGTTAGATAAAATAAAAATTAAAATTAACTCACTGTATTTCTTAAGATTTTCATTGTGATTTTTGAGCTTAAATTTGTTTCACCAATTGAGAAATTCTTGGGGTTATACTCTTGCCCAAAGCTAATCTCATGTCATTGCTTGCATCCAGCCGATTTCTTTGCTTGTTTTTCATTAAAAGGAAAGTAGAGAATCCCTGTTCACACAAAAAGCTTGTCGCAAACATCATCATATACCGTAAGGTGGCTTGCCGAATCTTTGGGTAAGATAGTGCCTTCTACACCATAACTCTTCCATGCTTGCACCAGATTCAAACGAGTCCCTGAAGTTACTATCGCTTTGAAGTTCGATCACCTCTTCTTGGATTTCATCAGGAAGGTCCTTGGGATTGACACTGAAAGGATTTGGAATTAGTTTCTTAATGCATTAAATTTCATTTTTGCCATATTCTGAAAAATAACGTGTGAATTACATCTTGTGAATGTGAGGAATGCCAGGTCTCCACCGTGGTTCGGATTCCACGTTAAACTGTAGGTCCTTCATTTCATCTCACAATCACCCTACTATTACACATTAGCGTAAGTGCGTATAACCCGAACGAGTAGTAAGACGCGGTGCTAATAATAATAATAATAATAATAATATAACGTGTGAATTCGTCCTTGAGTATTTGTAGGTGACACAACACGTTATGTTGGACCTCATCTGTGACGGTAGCGTAGTTCTTATATTCAGCAAGGGCTTTCAACGTCGGAATTGCTGAATAGTTTTTCTCTTGAACTTTGTCAATCCACAGATCAATTTTGCACAGAAATGCGTGAAGTTTGTCTTCAAACATAGAAATTTTGGCGACACCTTCCAACTTTTCATTTCCAGAACCTTGTAGCTGCAAATTTAGGTGATTAAAATGGGAGAAAATATCCATGAGATAGGCCAGTTGTACCTGAAATTTCACTTGTTTTTGGGTAGGCACTTTGACTCGCGGACCACTGGTTGGGAACCACTGGCTTAGAGCCAATAGCGTTCCTGAAAATCCTGTCAATATGGCTGGTCCATCCAGGGCCAATGATTTCTCACAAAATATGTCCAAGTTTTCCCCGGAGTCGGCTCAGCCACTTCCAAAATAGTCTTCAATAAGAACAAATAAAGAAATGTGCCATTTTGAGACACTCCAGAGAGCACGCGCTTGAGGAAGAATACAAAAAACGACAAAAAAAAAAGGACGTGAGGAAGAAGGAAGGTAAAATTGAGTAGTCCAAGACAAGCTCGGCCCAAAACGTATGGAAAGAAGAAATTTGACCTAAGTATCTTATCATAGGAATAGAGTAAACTTTTCTGTTCAGTGTGTTTGGTTGGAACCAACCTCTTCCGGCAAACCAGGCGAGGGGTGGACTGGACTGTTAGGCTTAATTGTTGTCACACTTTTCTTGTGCAGAAAAAAAAATGTAGGCCTATAATTTTAGCATTGCCAGTCAGATGGACTATAGGAATAGGCTTATATTCTGTGGTTCTGTCGTAGCCACAGGCCCACTAAATATGGACAAAATGCTGTTTAATTTGGGATTTTTGTTTTTTATATATTTTTGTAACTTGAGGTTTTTAACGTGCACTTTCTGAACTGACTGATTTTATCAGAACACGAGAATTTCTATGAGTGAGAGCGAAATTGTCTACCAATTTTACCGGGAAAGATATTTTCACATACCTCCCAGGAGTATTTTACTTGCCACAATCAACATTGGACAGAAGGTTTTATTTACCCTCCGATAAGTTGTTCAACGGATTTTATCGGCAAATAAAAATCCGTTGAACCCGTGAACATCGGTTCTTGAGGCGAGCACTTTACTCCAAAACTACCGAGGTTGACTAATAAGTAAAAAATTATTTCAATCAGACCCGGTCTCCCCTATAGGCTACATATGTCCTTATATCAAGAGGTGTGTTGCCAGGGCAAGTAAAGCTAGTTTTAACAATGATCAGGTATCAACATTTCCATGTGAGGTATATAGAGCAGAGCCTGTATTTGATTGGACAAATGAGGACAGAGAGGGGGAGAACATATTATCACAGGTTCTGTTCGAACAAACTATGCTTAACCTGCTATACACGCCACTGTCTACATAATTTCAGCCACATTATCAACGGATACAAGGTCCCTGATCGGTTATTTAAGACGTATTTTATAAACACATTGCTATATTAATTAACACATGACTTGCAAACTAATCAAGCTATTATCAATCTTTCGTCCCTATCACGTAGAATTGTAATTAATAGGCAATGTTTCCGTACTTAATCCAAAAGATAAATAAACTTGTAACAAAATAATGATGTCAACTATCACGAAATAACCAGTGAATTAGCTACCAATAAATATTCTACAAGCATTTTCAAGGTTGTTTTTATCAATATCTAGGGAATAGTTAATGTTACTAACAAAAATAAAATTACTTTCATAAAATAATTTGTGTATCTATAAATTTAATGTTTAATAAATACGATCTTTAGAAAAAATCCGGAATATTTTTAAGTATCTATAACTTATAATATATTTAATTAAAACCACTTCCCTAAAAACTATTTTTCATAATAGAGATATTTTGTTTTCCTCGCTTTAGGAGATTCTCTCTTAGCCGTAACTTCCTTTCTCTTTGTGTTGGAGACTTAGGGGACGCGAGAAAAGGCCGGGTTTTTTTTAAACCGTTTTTAGAGCAAAACTTTTTTTTTTTTCAAAATAAATCAAATATTGCTCCTGTAGAAACAGAGAGTGTAACTTTATTCACCTGGTGATATAAATAATTCTTGAATATTTGTCAAGGGTGTTTTGGAATTAAATAATCTTTTTCCTTCAGTTTAAAAGTTTCGCATCTAATGCCGCTACGCTTATGACAGATGTTCAACAAGTGTTAACATAACCATGTGAATAAAATCAAACTTTATACTTGTAATGAAGTAAAATTTTATTTATGTTGACCAAAAATGTGTTTTCTTATTTAAATATTATTATTAGCACCGCGTCTTACTACCCGTTCGGGTTATACGCACTTACGCTAATGTGTAATGGTAGGGTGATTGTGAGATGAAATGAAGGACCTACAGTTTAACGTGGAATCCGAACCACGGTGGAGGCCTGGCATTCCCCACATTCACAAGATGTCTTGTCAGAGGTGAAGGAAGGGTTTGGTAATCAGATAAATTTGTGCCGGGACCGAGGATTGAACCCCGGCCGCCAGCACAGAAGTCTGACACCTTACCCCTAGACCACCAGGTCACCTTCTATATAAAAAAAAAGTGGTCTTTTCTCGCGTTTCCTACATCCTCACCACAGAGAGACGAGAAGTTACGATGAAAAGAGAGTGTAACATTATTGAATTAATCACCCCGCGTTGGGCGTCGATTGTAACACTACGGATTAATTCCTGATATAATAATGCTGTGATGAGTTTAGGTTGTCTATAGCTCCGTGGTCGAGCACTAATTAGAACGGTATAATTAATTTAATGTAAGAAAGAAACTATTGATGGCTGTTTATTCACACACGGTTTATTTAAACGACATCTGTTAATTACTGATAATACTCCAATTAAATACGTTATATCAATGCACACTTGTGATATTAATGTAAATTATCGTATTCTGTGTTAGAGCGAGAGCCAGTGAGTCCCTGACTGCGTTGCTTGTGTGAGCGTGGGTGCGCGGGGAATGCCTTAAATATACGCACAACGGCTTATATATGACATACCCCTTGCCTCTTGGTCCCTCGTCGCCAGTGTGAAAAACTAACTAATAGAAAGAGTCCTGGTGACAGGTGTTGTGAAGGCTAGCTTCTTATTGGTATAGGGAATTGGCGTCTTTGACAAATTCTGCGTAGTTGTTCCTTTAACAGGAAAAATGGTATAAAAAATATATTTTAATGGTGTGATCCTTTTCCTATATTTCTGAAAAGCGCGTGTTTCTTCATGGATGAATCATAAAAGGATACTCTACATATGTTACTTTAAAGAAAAATTGCCTTCATCCATGGCTTTTTATATATTTTAGATTGATCTGAATCAATATCATTACAAGAGAGAGAGAGCTGAATCTCGGAAAGAGAGAAAACAAAATTTCTATGTTATGAAAAATAGTTATAATAGCTTTACTCCAAAAGCGATCCTCGTAGATGACTCTCAGCGTTGTTCTATTCTATTTCAGACCGCTCTATTTCTATATTCTGCAGACTCCACGCTGAATTTGGTAATACTGTTGTCTCTGCTGTACAATGTTGCCGATGGTAAGTTAAAGCAGGTATGCCAAACTTTCGGCCCACGGAACGCATGTGTGGCCCGATCAAAGATTCTGTGAGGCTTAAATCATCTTTTATAAACTTTGCAGAGATAAATAATTTGTAAATATGGTATTTATAAATTGGTTACTATTTGGTGAATTCTAGCAAGTGAGGTTGGTGCCCCAAATTTTAAATATTTACTCACCAGAGTTAAGTTCCCAAAAGTTATCAAATTTACTCACGAAATACGTGCAATGTTAATTGTCAGCACATGAGTGTGTGAAGAATTTTTTCTCTATTGAAAAGGAACAAAAGCCTCCACGAGATCACGGTTTAAGTGTCATTCGACCATCAACATTTTATTGCACAATTTTAACAAGAGTATACTTATAAGCTATTAATAGTGATTCAATTATTTAAAATCATTAGATTCACTAGTTATAAGAGGTGAAACTTGCTATTTTATGCTTTTTTCGCACCATTATTAGGTAAGGTAATGAATGTATGGGTCTGGAATTTAGCATAACTAGACATGCACGAGTCATAACAGTTTTATATTCAAGTGGATTGTGGTCCCACAGCTCTCTCAATATTGATAATAGGGTGAACTGGTGGTCTAGGGGTAAGGTGTCGGACTTCTGAGCTGGAGGTCCGGGGTTCAATTCTTGGTCCCGGCACAGATTTATCTGATTGCCAAACCCTCCCTTCACCTCTGACAAGACATCTTGTGAATGTGTGGAATGCCAGGTCTCCACCGTGGTTCGGATCCCACGTTAAACTGTAGGTACTCCATTTCATCTCACAATCACCCTACCATTACACATTAGCGTAAGTGCGTACAACCTGAACGGGTAGTAAGACGCTGTGCTAGTAATAATAATAATATTTTGACAAAAATCACAGAAATACTGATCTTTTCTCGCGTCCCTTTCATCCCGACCTTAATGTTCAACTTGAAGATAACATGAGATAACCAGATAACCACTATAACGTTACATAGATAAGATAAGAATAGAGCCTATCTGACAGTTACCATCGTACTCTGAACGCGTTCAAATTATTGACAATCATTCGAAGAGTTATCAAATCATTCCTGTGAGATTCTCTCATGTAAAGTACATAGCAATTATCCATGGTTGTAATTCTCTTCACGCCATCCCCACCATGAAGTCATCTCAACTTAGGTATTCGATCTCAGGTATCCAATTGTTACCAAATAACAGTTTGGGCCGTTTTATTTGAATTTCTGTCAATAATAATTATCGAATAAAAATTCAAAAGGTATAATACATTAGGTGAGTTTGAACAAATATAATTATCAGCAGAGCATCCAGAAACACTTCCATTTAAAGAATTACAAATACCTTTTATGATAGTGTATTAAAAATGTTTTACCTTCGTTTACCCTGAAAGGTGGGGGTATTACCTTGACTGATTACACTATGGCTCTATCTTATAACCTACACCATGGTGGTCAACCCGGCTCCTTGTGGGGCCAGTACCTTAGCTGTATCACCAAAGTCCCAACCGACCACCACAGGAAGCGCGGAGTTATAATACAACATAAAAGAAGGGTAATCACAAGGGACCTATATTATCTATTTTCTGCAAGCCCATCAAAACCCTACTCTTACCAGAGATATTATGGCTAAGCCTAAGGTAAAATACCATGAGGTAGTCTGGGTACAGACAAGAACAAGCGAAGGTAACAAATACAGCCCAAGGGCTCGTTTATTTGGATGATTATTAAAATTGAATAATAAGTACAATTTAGTATATCCAACTTTGATAGATATCAATACTCGGGTACGAATAACAAAGTAATACTGCTCATAATTGTAGATATACAACAGGATCATTATTTGACATCGACAGGGAAGTCGTCCCTAATAAATAAACTAAACAAGGGGTACATATAATTTACCTCCCTATATAAATATAACACTCCCAAAACTGTAAGTTAACTTTACAACCAAGCTAACTAATTAATATGTCTCGACGATTGTAAACATAACATATAAGATTAGAGTCATCTGACCGTTAACAATATAAATAACCTAATACCTAATATTTCCCATGAGATAGTAAATAAACCAACAAGAATTAAAGTCATCTAACTGTTGCAAAACAGGGTAACTCCTTATTACTCGATATACATTTAACAACTCTAGATAGACTCACTTCTTATGACAATGATTCCAACCCTGACCTGAATATAGAAAGATTATGGTCAAAGTTTAATCTCCCACTTTCACAATAATTTTCCTAAACTCCACCATGACTTGAACCCTAACCTGAAATATACAATGTTCATGGTTAAAGTCTAATATTCCTTTTTTACTATAATTCTCCTAAACTCCACCATGACTTGAACCCTAACCTGAAATATACAATGTTCATGGTTTAAGTTTAATATTCCACTTTTACAATCATTTTCCTAAACTTCGCCAAGCTTTGAACCCTAACCTGAAATAAACAATGTTCACGGTTAAGTCTAATATTCCTTTTATACTATAATTCTCCTAAACTCCACCATGCTTTGAACCCTAACCTGAAATAAACAATGTTCATGGTTAAAGTCTAATATTCCTTTTTTACTATAATTCTCCTAAACTCCACCATGACTTGAACCCTAACCTGAAATAAACAATGTTCATGGTTAAAGTCTAATATTCCTTTTATACTATAATTCTCCTAAACTCCACCATGATTTGAACCCTAACCTGAAATATACAACGTTCATGATTTAAGTTTAATATTCCACTTTTACAATCATTTTCCTAAACTTCGCCAAGCTTTGAACCCTAACCTGAAATAAACAATGTTCACGGTTAAAGTCTAATATTCCTTTTATACTATAATTCTCCTAAACTCCACCATGATTTGAACCCTAACCTGAAATATACAACGTTCATGATTTAAGTTTAATATTCCACTTTTACAATAATTTTCCTAAACTTCGCCAAGCTTTGAACCCTAACATGAAATAAACAATGTTCATGGTCAAAGCCTATGAGTAATATCCATCTATTGCAATAGCTTACGTTTAAGGCAATCCTAGGGGCCTACATAGCGCCCAAGTGATCCTCACACCTAACCGGCACCAAAGAGTGCCATTCATTGCAGGCCATAGGCTTATATTTGATTCTGCTCAGCGGGGGAAACATGTTAGGAAAGAATTACATCATCGAGTCGTCACCAATATCCAATCACACAGTTCCACACTTCCACAGCGCAGTTGAGACTCACATAGTCACGGGGGTGGGGGTGACCTCGGACACTCGAGCCACTGATGTCCACTTATAATTGCACTCTCGCGCATGCGCGCGTTGAACTGATTGTCTTGTTTTGGAGAAGAGATGGGTAAACGGCTGACTTCCCATTCAAAGTTTTATGCAGTGCGTACAACAAGGTCGTTCCGTGGCGTGATTGTTGTTATTGTACGAGACCTCGGCCGTTCTGGTGAATAGGGTGAGTAGAAAACTTGTTGTTGGTGCCGGGTCAGTCTGTATCCACGGTACAGTGGAACAAGTAAAGTAGCAGTCTTACCTTGACTGATTACACTATGGCTCTATCTTATAAGTTACACCATAGTGGAACAAGTAAAGTAGCAGTCTTACCTTGACTGATTACACTATGGCTCTATCTTATAAGTTACACCATAGTGGAACAAGTAAAGTAGCAGTCTTACCTTGACTGATTACACTATGGCTCTATCTTATAAGTTACACCATAGTGGAACCAAGCAAGGTAGCAGTCTTACCCTGACTGATAACACTATGGCTCTATCTTATAAGTTACACCATGGTGGAACAAGTAAAGTAGCAGTCTTACCTTGACTGATTACACTATGACCCTATCCTATAAGCTACACTATAGTGGAGTAATCCAAGGTAGGCCTAAGCTTGTTACCGTTCAGGGTAAGCGAAGGGTATGATCAAATAATATGTTGTCTTTTTTTTTTTTTTTAAGTTTTGGGAAATAATAGAATGATTGGAAAGATGAATTTTGCTATTGAAGCATAGTTTATGAATTAATATATTAAATGAATGTGGACCAGCCTGCAAGCCGTAGCAATCCGCGACCTTATTTATAGAGAAGGTTGTAACACCCATCTACATTATCAGAAATCTTCCGGAACAAACATACACAGCCATCTTGTACTTGTATACTGGCTCTAAGTACTTGCTACTTGTTTATTACCAACATTATATTTATTTATTTCCTTTTGGCCAGCCATGTTTGCTGCATTTTGCAGATCGGCACGTCGGTCATCCAAGGTTGGATATCACGATGGTAAATTGTTAAAATTGATAACAACTAAGTTCGTCTAGTTACATATTCCTATTACTAAGCTATTCGAACACGGGGTCAACAACTGGTCGATATCGTAAGAAAACCATATCGTCATTAAAAGTCGATCTTTGTCTTCAAACACGCGGCGCTCAGTCTTTGAAAAGATTTCATCTCGAGACGTAACCAGGCTCTGGTGCTAAGGCCCCAACAGATTTAATAAAAAACACAATTCCTCCTGAAACGATGCACAATTTCCTTTTAGGGATTAGAAAAAAAACATATCAAATGGGACTAAAAATCAAATAGGCAGGATTGCGACATTCTGAGGACATAATCTATGGTAAATAACATCAAAGAGTGGGAGAGGGGAAATAGGGGCTCAATGACCTTGAAAGTTAAGGCCTTTTACGTGACGTTGGTACTTGAGGCAGGTGGGACTACTGTGACATGCGCTACATGATCGGCTACATGTTCTAAGAAAATGAAAGTCTAATATGTAAATACACATTTTATTTTTTATATAATTGTTTATTAGAAGGGTAGAGGATGAGGATATAAATATTTGAGGAAGGTGGATTTTAAGGAATAAACATAATATGTTGGGTATTGTAGGCCTATAACCAACACAAAGTGATCAAAAATAGATGAAAGAGTGGATGGGTGATCTCTTGCCAGCAGCGGGGGAGAAGAGGACCCATTATTACTCTTGTCAGAGAATAAAGCTTAGTAGTTATCTGGACGACCTTAAGTCCCACCCTGAATCAAGTAAAACTGTTACTAAAACACCTAACGTTCAAGGTCATTGACCCACTATTTACCCCCTCCCCTCTCCGGGGTTTTCCCAGTAACGTTATCCTCCTATCCTCCAACCTGATATAATTAAGCTTACATGACGTCATGTTATAGCCCTGCCCATTTGATTTTTCACCCCATATTATTTTGTCTATTTGTTCTTGATATTTGATTTTTGCTTTGATATTTTTAAACCCTTTGAGTTCTTGGCTAGGTGAAGAATTTTGATCCCAAATATCTTCAGGCTTTTGGCTAGTAAAAGTTTTGTTGTTCCAATAATTTGCGTTGGTATATAATTTTGGTTTGAATTGTCCCAATGGGATGTTGCCGTTTTGGGTGTGTACGTTGTTTCGGGAGGAATTGTGCCCATATTGGGAGTGTTGGTCCCATTTTATTAAGAGGATATTGTGCCTGTTTCGGGAGGAATTGTGCCCATATTGGGAGTGTTGGTCCCATTTTATTAAGAGGATATTGTGCCTGTTTCGGGAGGAATTGTGCCCATATTGGGGCGTTTGGTCCCATTTTATTAAGAGGATTTGTGCTGTTTCGGGGGAATTGTGCCCATATTGGGAGGTTGGTCCCATTTTATTAAGAGGATGTTGTGCCTGTTTCGGGCGGAATTGTGCCCATATTGGGGTGTTGGTCCCATTTTATTAAGAGGATGTTGTACCTGTTTCGGGGGAATTGTGCCCATATTGGGGGCGTTGGTCCCATTTATTAAGAGGATGTTTTGTTGCCTGTTTCCATGAGGAATTGTGCCCATAATTGGGGCGTTGGTCCCATTCTATTAAGAGGATGTTGTGCCTGTTTCGAGAGGAATTGCTATTTTTTATCGGTTGGGGTCTTAGCCTCAGACCCTGTGGAGCGTGCAATGAACGCTGGACTTGACATCGGACTGAATACCTTCTTTCACTGTGACGTAAAGGGTAGAACCGACTTAACTGTAATTAATGTAATTAATGTGGCATATTCCAGGCGGGTAGTGAAACATTAAGGCTAAGTGTAGTGTGCCCTGAAGTTTCTTTGAACCTCCGCTGCTACCAGAAGTTATTGATGGAGTTAAGTGGAGTGCGCCCTGAAAGTTTTCTTTGAACCTCCGCTGCTACCAGAAGTTATTTGGAGATTGATTTTGTGTGGTTATTAGGGAGGAAAGTGCAAATAATGCAGGTCTTGTTACTATAGAATAGTTGTCAAGAAAACTATACAGATTAGACCCAAATAAAATTAATTTCACCTTTATGAAACAAAACATTTATTATCAAATTTTAAAGTATCACAAATTCTTACGTATTAATCTCTCAGAATTAGTGTTGAATCCCCGCAACTAAATATACTGTACCATCCCAAGGCTCATGGGAGTATTGATAAAATAAATAAAGAAAAAAGTTTGTGATCAAATAATAAAGTATGGTCAAATATTGAATTATAATTTTGATAAGGTTAGATAATATTTCAGTGAAACATTCGTTTACATTTACGCATTAAATTTATATATAATCACATTATGTTAATGTAGAATAAACGAGAATATAACTAGAATTTATTTTTACGTAACTATCCAGATGTTTTGGACCATGCTGTTAGTAAACAAATAAACAAAGGTAACGCAAATGTAGGCGCCTGTATAAGTCTTGTGGACCACAATTTTTTCATTTGATATAGCAATTAATTTTATACAAGGGTATTTTGAGGATATAAAACATAGATATTAAAATAATTATTTCAAAACATATTTACCTGAAAACTACCAGTCCCATAAAATCGAAGTGCTGTAATCACCTTTATTAAAGGTGGCACTGGCAAACCGCGGGCGTTTTGGTTTGGACCAGTCAACAGTGGGACGATGACGTTCACCACTGTATCTTTACTGAATCGGAATCTTCTGATAAATTCCCTGTCGGAATAGAATTCAAGATAGTTTTCCGCATCCCACAACTATCTCTTGGGTTCAGGTAATTTATCGATGACACCGATAACCTCAACCAAATCCACTAAATCATCATCAAAAACCAGATCGTCATCCATCTTTAAAGTTGAATAGTGTCGATTTAGTGTGCTCGCGGCGCTGCTAAGGTTTAGGTCGGACCGATACTAAAATTTAGTGAGAAGCGCGACTAAGATGGACTATGAAACGTACTTCATTCGGTTTTAGGGAGGATGGGCCTAAACTTTCATTAGGTTTAAGGGCGTTTCTAGTCAATTTATAGCTCAGTGGGCGACACTAATCATGCGACACCTACTAAACTCGAGGAATGGCACGTCTCGCAAGGAAATGCCATTCCATTCTGTTTAGGTAGGTGTCCAGTTTTAGTAGCGCCGCTTGGGGTACTAATTTACTATGAAACTGCCTAGAAATATTCTATTACAACCGGATACTGCACTGAATCAATATCAATCACTCTTCAGTGGCCGCATGGTCTGAACACGCTATTCTAGCAATAGACTAGACTGCCCATGACGGTGAGATCGAGGTTCGAATCTCAGTTGGATGTACTGAGGTTGTTTTTTCCGAAATGGTTTTCCATTATCCCTCCACACAAATGCGAGTACACTTTACTCTAAATATAACCTTCATAATCCTTAAAACCATTATCTTAATTAGTAAGCCTACATAAGCGTATAGCCGGAACGGGCAGTAAGACGCGGTGTTAAAAAAAAAAGATAGTCAACTTCATATTCAAAGTCTGATTCTTTTGAGTCATTCTTAGTATTCCATAATATATCGTCTTCAGAACCATTGAGAGAATGAGTTGAGAACTAACTGCAATTCTAAGAAGTCATCGATTTTAAGTCGCTCCCCGTTTTTAGAGACATTTAAATGGAATAAAACTTGTCTTATAATCGAAGAAATACGGTAAGTAAACACATTTTAACATTATATTACATTGTGTTACAATAGGACCCGCCCCATGCTGACATTAATGCATAACTCTCAATAAATCATACTACCCGCTCCAATTATACCGACACTAATAGGATCCCTACAATGGTAATCTTCTCTATTGTAGTTCGCGTAGGTTAGTACGAAATAATAAAACATTGCCGAACAATATATTTTCACTATATAATCCAATTCAATATAATAAAACTGTTCATGTACTTACCAATTGAATCTTCTAACACTAGTAACCACCAAGGCTGGCCTTCATCTAGCATCCTAAATTGACGGGTGGGCCGAGTGAGCTACGATGTTCCTACAAGACGTGTCCTCACACTCCGATTCTGCTAACGTGTAATGGCCATCCAACATTGAACACGACTAGAGAATAACTATTCACCTGCCCTCTGATGGTAGAAAGATGAACTCCTTTCAAAACATCAGATGATTGAAGAAATAGGCTGGAAATCTGATGGAGCCATATCAACAAGATGTGTACGTGACTTTTTGAAGCCACCATTGACGTCACCAAGCGTGTGTTCAGTTCTCCCACCTTCTTTATATTGCGACGAAACCCCACTATATAATAGGCTGTGCATGTATGCCAACATGACTATAGGGTAACTACGACCGACGAAGGATCATTGTCTTGGACCTGGACAATGGCAGGATAAACATTTGTATTGTATCGGAATCGTAACTATGGCGATTCGTTTATTGGACTCTGATTTATTTTCAACTTTTAGTCATATTTTTTAATAAAAATTAAAATTCTTTTTTCTGAATCTAACTATTTCTTTACCTGATCATTCAATATAAAATGAGACTATATTTTGTATGTCGCCACTTGGGCGCTAGAGTCTTTTGGAGAGTTCAATCATTTAGGTAGCCACAATTATTAATTGTTTTGAAATTGAACGAGTTAAATGTAAAGGGTTTGAAATTGTGGATAATAGTATTTCTATTTTGTAAACATCGAGGTGAGATTTCTTAATTTTATTTGCATATAGAAAAATCGTAAAGTAAAGTAACCTTCATTATTATTTTTGTATTATTATTAATTTAATTAACTTTTGTATATTTAATAATCTTTTTTCTAAGTTTGTTCTGAATAGGACATTTACATTATTGTTTATTAAAGGAAGTACTGTTTAGTTTCCTAATTCTGAGTCGGATCTGATAGTCCCGGGGAGTTTGACTAAAGTCTGTTAGCCAAACTCTCGCGTTATGTAAATTCTCTATATAAGATTTTCTGGTAACGTTAACGTAATTGAAGCCTTGTTCTTTGTATATAAAGACACTTTTTGTAACAGTTTCAAGGTGCCCATTAGGTGACCTGGTGGTCTAGGGTAAGGTGTCAGACTTCTATGCTGGCGGCCGGGTTCAATCCTCGGTCTCGGCAAAAATTTATCTGATTACCAAACCCTTCCTTCACCTCTGACAAGACATCTTGTGAATGTGAGGAATGCCAGGTCTCCACCGTGTTCGGATTCCACGTTAAACTGTAGTCCTTCATTCATCTCACAATCACCCTACCATTACACATTAGCGTAAGTGCGTATAACCGAACGGTAGTAAGACGCGGTGCTAATAATAATAATAATAATAAGGTGCCCATTAGGCCCTTATATAGAAGTTGTGTATCATCCTGACGGGTGATATTATTATTAATCTATTGTATTAAATTCAACCCGTAATGTTGTTCTGTCTCCTAAAGACTGAACCATCAGAATATTGAATATATTACAAATTTATAGCTTTCTTGTAAATATCTGCGCAACTTTAGAGATATAAAGATATTGTCTATTAGTTTGATTTTCAACGTAACTCATTTTGATATAATGAGACCTTGTAAAGTTTTCTACTCCATTGTTATTGTTTTGAATAAACCGTTCATATTGTTGCTTTAAAATATCACTAGTAATTTCCCTTGTCACTTGTTCCTTAGATTTTACCCACTCCCTTTTATATTATTTAATGGTCGTAATTAAAAGGACTCAGAGGGGGGTTACAACATTAACTATCAATTAATGTATACTGATAGGTATATTTATAAAAATGAAATTACAGTCCAATTCTCATAGGAAGAACCTTTTCTGATAGCTGGAAAAGCTACTAGATCTACTTTGACGTATTCATACATCAATTCATGTTAACTTCAAATGTCTCTTTTGATAGATATCATCAATAGCTATAAAATAATAATAATAATATAATAGTAAAATGTGATCAATGTTAACAGTAACACAAGTTTGTGATTTCCCATCCTAAGAATATTGTACTTCACATCCATTCTAGGTAGAATAGGGAAACCCGGAGTACCCGTAGTTCGACCTATGACCATCATCAGACTGACCACGTGACACCCAACTCAAAGATAACACAATCAAACCAAGATAACGGATGTTACACTTGGTTATGCACACAGACAGATTTTTACCAACAATTTCAAATTAGTATTTCAACTAATTACCGTTATTAGTCATCATTTCATGGCGCCAGTGCAGACAATCTGGTTCAATTTGCCTCTTAGTGTGTGGGTCTATAGCCCCAAATAAACTTTAGTGGGGAATGTAAAGTGAACTGTAAGAAGATGCCCAAAATTAATCAAATAGTGCTTCAGTAGGTAGTATGTTTATTTTGATTTTCTACACTAGGATAATATCATCAGTTCTTTAACCTGCTTCGGGGGCTGCTTGGTCTAACGCGCTACTCTCGTTCTAGACTAGACTGTCGAACACAGGGATATCAGAGTTCGATTCCAGTTGGGTGCATTGCTCTCCTAAAACTCAATTGCGGGTGCATATCCTCTAAACTAAACCTTCCTTACATATTATTGTAATTAGTATATAGGCGTATAGCCCGAACGGCTAGTAATACACGGTGCTAGAAAAAAAGTTATTTAAGATCTTAGTTATCAGCATTGTGGCATTTGACAGAACTTTTTCTCTTTATTTACAAAGTCCTGGTTTAATGCCCCAATATTCATGAAAAATAATCAAGACCAGTAAGGTTGATCTTACTAAATTTAGAAAATTAGACTAAACAGATCTACTGGAGCAATATTTTGTTTATGTTTGCCCAAAACAAGTTTTTTTATAAAAAAAACTGGTAAAATACTTAACTTAACTCGCATTCTGTTTCAAAACATCTTAAAACTTTTTATTTCTACTAAATATTTATTTGTCTGGGTCAATTTTGGACCAGGGGATTCTGAATGTTCAATGTCCACATTTTACATTTTAAGTTTTTCTTTGTGGCTTATAAAGTCTTCAATATTTTCAAACTTCATTCCTTAATTCTTAATTTTCCAGGGTTAATTTGAGCAAAGATATATAATTCTAACTGTAGAACAATTATCAAATCCTTAAGTGGGCCACCATTGCCGCCAACACCTTACAAATAAAATTGAAGATAAATAAGTATCGATTTGGTAAAATACAAAATTAATAATGTGTCTTTTTATAATACAAAGACACTGTAGTAGCCTGCATTTTATTTAAATACAGTTATTTTTAAATAAATAATATTATAATCTAACAAAGTGTTTTACATACTAGTAGTAATAATAGGTGTAGTCGAGATGTTAGCTCTTGTGAGGGAAGTTTGTGGAGTAAGGTTCTTGGAGCCTAAAGGAAATAAAAATTAAAATAAAGTAAAATTGCAAATATTTAGTGAATATTGTTGTAAGTTTACCCTTATGGTATTATTGTGCCGCCATGTTGTAAGCTTGCTATAGGGTGTTAATAATCAGACCAGCGTGGTATTCCAATGGGTGAATTATTGATATGTTAGTAGTTTGGGGAATAGGGATATCGTTTGATGATTTTCTAGCTTAGATTAATTAAAGACAATTATAGGAATAATAGCGTTGTGCCAAGTTCACTGTTTAGATGCAAAGCAAAGCCAAGTCGAAGCGAAGCCTGACACACGCGAAGAAAAATTGAAGCTGAAAATAAAGTTTTTGTTGATGTCACCTGACACTACTTTTTAAATGACCTATTAAGTGCATAGAGGTAAAATAAAAGGATTTAAAAAAATCTCAATATATTATTTTATGCTGACATATCTGAATCTATCTCTGCTAGCTATAGGTGTCATTTAGTCAATATTTGTTGTTAAAGTACTGTTTAGTAGCTGTTATAAGAATGATTATATTATGTTAAAATATGTCACGGAGTGTATTACGTCCATGAAGTTGCCCTCCCTACTAGGGGTAAGCGAACCTTCAAAAAATTCGAAGCTGAAACGAATCTTGGTGTACTTCGTATTCAATTTGAACCCGTGTTTGGCTTCGACAGCTAATTGAAGCATCGTCTATTATTCGAAGTTTAGTGATTATGTTACGCTTATTATTTTAAATCAAATAAAATTGAACTGAAATTACCTCTAGCATTTTTTAAAATATTTTTGAGTTTTAGAACAAGTTTACTTTATTTTCTTGGTGGAGCTTGGAAAATTTTGAATTTCAAGATGGCCATAATATTAAACCTCTGACCCCCTTGATCACAAACATTAATTGGTACCAACTGAAGATGGATTTATTCCTGTTGAAAGTATAGATTAAAATAAATAATGAAAGTTATTTTATTTTCAGTGTGTTTAATTAAACCTTTGAGGTGTTTGTTAAATATTGAAAATATTTTTTTATGATTCTAAAATTCCCACACGCAGCAATTTCAGTTGTTTTACAATATGAATCAGTAAGTTCAATTCGAATTCCTGTTAATGTGAGGCTAGTGGCAGACTTGAGAGATAGTTAAGCAAATAAGCGAGGAACTTGTCATTCCTTGAATTATTCTTTAAAAAGTACGCAAATAGTGAGTACTTATAAACTAAAATTGCTGTTAATTAAGATACAATCTTAGGTATTTTACTAAAAATAAAATTAAATAAAATCTACAAAAAATTGCTTTTTTTATACAGATTACATGAAGAATTAATTTATGAGTAAAATTATTATCATCAAGGTCGTATTATTTTCTAGATGGCTATAGGCGCTTTCAAAATCAAAACTTTTTTTTTTACTAATTCACATGACAAAATTTAAATGGATTTATAAAATCAAAAGTTTCCTTGTTGATTTGTAAAACAGAAAAACTAAAATTTTGTAACACTAGACTTCTCAAACCAATAAACACACCCGCCGAATTAACTTAAAATCGTATTTTTCTATAACGTTGTTCTTGTTCTCGAACGTCCGTTAACTCTTGTGTTTTGTTAACTCGTATCTTGTGTGTGAAAGGTTGGTAAAACACCGTCCAGGGAAAATCCAATGAAAACAAAGAAAATGCATGTTTTTTTAAACTACTCACTCAGGCTGTACACATGTTTTTAATACAAAGATAAAATGAATATAACATTTATAGGTTGGCAATAAGTAACAAATATTAGTGTTAAGATAAAATAAATTTAATATTTAGTTTGATGTTAGATAAATATAGGCCTACTCAATGTCAACATAATATTTTGACTCAAAATTAAATAGAAACACATTCGAACTTCGATTTGGCTACGGTGGCTCGGTGGTGAAGTTGGCTAACGCGCTAGTCGTGTTGAGCTCGACTGCTGAGGACGGGGAGATCGAGGTTCGAATCTCACTCGGGTGAACTGGGGGTGTTTTTCTTAAATGGTTTTCCACTCTCCCTCCACGCAAATGTGGGTACACTTCCTCTAATTCAACCTTCCCAACTCCTAATCCATTAGCGTAATTAGTACTTAAAGCGTATAACCCGAACGGGTAGTAAGACGCGGTGCTAATATTATTACTTCGATTTGGCTACCGGAATATTTCCCATATTCGACTCGACTCCGCTTCGAACCACTTTAAAAAAATCATGTTTTTTTATGATTGCAATCGTTTGTTTCTCGTTTGTACCGTATTGTTCCGCGAATTTTTTTGTCTGTGCCGTTTTGATAAGCCCAAAAATTAGAGGTTTACATTGAGGAGGGGGGTGTCTGGGATAGCCCCCCACTTTTTAAAATTGACATTTTTATGATTGCAATCGTTTATTCTTTGTTCGTATCGAATTGTTCAGCAAAATATTTTGTCCGTGCCGTTTTTATAGGCCCCCAAATGGCATGTTTACATTGGTGGGAGGGGGCAACTTCACGGCAGCGCCTCTACTTTTAAAAATGGACATTTTTATGGTTGCGATCGTTTTTATCTGGTTTTAACCGGTACCTAAGGTTATTGTGGGTGTCTCAGTCGAAGAGAATGTGACTATACCCACGACCTCAACTTGGACATTTCGAAGCTTCGCACTCCCATAGTGAATAGGAATTATCTCTCTATTTCAAGTGACTTGGGAAACGTGTGTTGAGAATCAGTGTTACTAAAATGGTGCTCCACGAGCTGGTGGGAGCTGGTCCGTGAACAGCAACCAAGACAATTTTTTTTATTACAAGTTAAAACAATTTAAAAGCTCCATGTCAAGTTGCGAACAGTTCAAAAATATAATAACAATAAAATAACAATCATTCAATTCAAATACAGAGCATCAAATTGTTTTATGACTCTTACGACTTAGGGGATTAGCTGGTGGGACCAATGAAAACCGAAGAAAAAACAACCACATCATTATCTAAAATAGGTCACACTTGCTTTACTCGTAAAAATGATCCCTATTATATTCAAGTTGGATTTATTATCATGGATGATGATGGTAAAGATGGTACACAAAAACCTCAATGTTATTTGTAGAGACTTTTTCTCTAACGTTGCGATGAAGCCCTCGAATTTGAAACTGCATTAAATACCAAACACAAAGATGTGACTTCAAAGTCGAAAGAGTTTTTTCAGAAAAAGTGTGTTGATTTTAAAACCTCGACATAAAAATGTATTTAATGCATCACACACAAATAGTATTACTATGCACGCCTCGTGTAAAGTTGCCCTTTGTGTGGCTAAGGTTAAAAAACAACACAATTTATACATGCCTTACCCACGCTGGTGAACACGTGGTCTTAGCGCAAGTTCATCGATTCTAATTTGCAGGTCACGGGTAGGTCGACGTTTGAAGCACGGTTGGGCATATTGGGAATGTTTTTTTTACTGAACAGTTTTCCACTCTCCCTCCACACAAATGTGGGTACGTTTCTTCTAGATACAATCTTCCTTTCTCAATCTAATTTTTTTTTTTTTAAATTTGAAGTGATTGTCGTGCACTTTCTTAATAGACTGATTATATCAGCAGCACATGACTTAAAAAATAATTATATAATAGACACAACACCCAGCCCCCCGGTCGTTAATTGACCACTGTGAAAGGAAAAACACGTTTCAATAATGATACATTTTTTTTGGCCATGCCAATAATTGAACTCATGACCCTTAGCTCAGTAGGTAGACACGCTACCAACTGAGCTAAAGTGCTGGATATTAGTGTAATTAAATGCGTGTGGCCCGGATGGGTAGTAATACGGGATGGGTAAAAAAAAACAGTCAGTTAATGTGGCGACAGGAAAACATTTGAAGGTCCCCAGTGAACTTGGACACGGACTGAACAATATTCGAGAGCATGGAGAAAGAAATAATTTTATGATTGGTCAACATTGGCAACACACTTCTACATTAGTCTCATTATTTTACAGGTATTGGAGACAGTAGCAAATTACACGACTGGACGTATGAATATACGAACCGCCAAATGGTCTGGAAGAGAAAACTTTATGAAACAGATCCTTTGTCATAATGACTCAATAATGACTCAATGACTCCACAAGAAAAGTTCAACAAACACTTTAACCTCAAAAGAAAGTGTTACCACGGAACAAAGAGTCCCACGTGCGAAGTTCAAAGTGTTGGTCATGATGAACAATCCTATCTTACAGGGACACGTCATGTCCCAAATTTGATGAACTCATCAAGAGGAGGGGGTGTACAACCAAGGACATTTTATGGTAATTAGGAGTAGGGATTTAAATAATGTAAGTGGCCTTGCATATATTTCTGTATTTTTACCCAAATAGGAATGTTAGGGACACATTTTTAAAGTAAAAAGTTGTAATACTATACAATCAACACATATTCAGAAATCATAGTTTTAGCTCTACTTCATATATTTTCAGCAGTGTGAGAGTCACAGCAGAACATTTTAAGATAATTGAGGATTGTTTTAGGGGTTTTGAAGCTTCCGAACTGTAACTACCATAAAAAAAATTGCGCAGTTTAAGGGTCACAATATACCATTCTAAATTTATTGAGGGTGGTTTTAGTTGTTTGAAAATTTCAGAACTGACATTACTATAATAAATACATAATTATGAGAATGTTTCCCTTCAAGTAGGGAGTACCCTTAAGGAGAAAGTAAAAAATAAACGAGGAAAACTTAACATTATACTATGTTGTATAAAACAATCAATTCATAAAAATGTGATTTCAAAAAAAAAAAAATATATTTTATACAGATTATCTTCTCTATGAGTTAAAACAATATAAATTTGTACTAATTTTCCTAGTTAAAATCTTGTTCACGTAGCACTATGTTCAGAATTTGTGCGGCCTTAGTATACTTAAGGCAATTGGCCCTTTTCATTTGGCGTGGAAATGCCGAGCCGTGGGAACAAACGGTTCCGTTCAAGAATTTTTATTGTTCTGCAATTTTCTTTTTGGAAACGGTTTGTTCAAGAATAGAAGCATGTTGATTAAGTTATACTTTTTATATACACACCTTCTCTATAATTTTAACAGTGATCAAATATCGATAGAATTGACATTTTTCAATAGAAAACTGCCGGCTGCATAACAAAAAATAAGAAAATGTAACAATTAATAAACATCGATACATTATCTTAGAGGGGGTGTTGAAAATATGAACATATAAAGTTCACTTGTTCTCAAGAAAACTGATATTTCTAAACGTTTGACTTGTCAGCAAGATCTGCCCGGTAGCTTGCGCCACCTACGGTTTTCATGATCCATCTGTTCTTGTTGGCGCGGAAGGATACCACACCACGCCTCTCACCCTCCCACCTTCCATCCCACAAAATAGCTTTTAGACTTGTACGCAATAGGACCAAGGGCCTTAAGCCAAAAATTATATTTAATTTTTTATTTTGCTTAGTTTAATTTTTTTTAATATTACTAATGCTTCAAGCGTACCCCGCCAAAAAAAATCTTTTTCGTCTACTTTGTTTTATTTTCATATATTTTGAATTAAAATTTAAAATTATATTTTAAAAATGTTAAAAATAGTTTTTTTCCACTTTGAATATTAGTTTAGAAAAACATCACAACCATTATTTTAGGGATTTTTCAATTCTTTCTCTGCATACTCTAAATGCAAATAGTTATCCCTTGCTATTCCTTCATTAGAGCAATGTTAAACTATAGTTCTAGAATGTGACACTACGTAGCAACACGGTCGAGCTTAATCTATGCAACTGGGATGTCTTCAAGATTGTTAATCAACTTTCCTCTGCTCCACCCTCCTTCCTCTCTTTACCTTAGAGAACAAACAAGTCCCACTCATTGTCCCTTTCCTCACCTCCACCCTTCCTTCCTCCCTTTACCTTAGAGAACAACACAAGTCCCACTCATTGTCCCTTTCCTCACCTCCACCCTTCCTTCCTCTCTGTACCTTAGAGAACAACACAAGTCCCACTCATTGTCCCTTTCCTCAGCTCCACCCTTCCTTCCTCCCTTTACCTTAGAGAACAACACAAGTCCCACTCATTGTCCCTTTCCTCACCTCCACCCTTCCTTCCTCTCTTTACCTTAGAGAACAACACAAGTCCCACTCATTGTCCCTTTCCTCAGCTCCACCCTTCCTTCCTCTCTTTACCTTAGAGAACAACACAAGTCCCACTCATTGTCCCTTTCCTCACCTCCACCCTTCCTTCCTCCCTTTACCTTAGAGAACAACACAAGTCCACTCATTGTCCCTTTCCTCACCTCCACCCTTCCTTCCTCTCTTTACCTTAGAGAACAACACAAGTCCCACTCATTGTCCCTTTCCTCACCTCCACCCTTCCTTCCTCTCTTTACCTTAGAGAACAACACAAGTCCCACTCATTGTCCCTTTCCTCACCTCCACCCTTCCTTCCTCCCTTTACCTTAGAGAACAACACAAGTCCCACTCATTGTCCCTTTCCTCAGCTCCACCCTTCCTTCCTCCCTTTACCTTAGAGAACAACACAAGTCCCACTCATTGTCCCTTTCCTCACCTCCACCCTTCCTTCCTCCCTTTACCTTAGAGAACAACACAAGTCCCACTCATTGTCCCTTTCCTCACCTCCACCTCTCCTTCCTCTCTTTAACTTAGAGAACAACACAAGTCCCACTCATTGTCCCTTTCCTCACCTCCACCCTTCCTTCCTCTCTTTACCTTAGAGAACAACACAAGTCCCACTCATTGTCCTTTCCTCACCTCCACCCTTCCTTCCTCTCTTTACCTTAGAGAACAACACAAGTCCCACTCATTGTCCCTTTCCTCAGCTCCACCCTTCCTTCCTCCCTTTACCTTAGAGAACAACACAAGTCCCACTCATTGTCCCTTTCCTCAGCTCCACCCTTCCTTCCTCCCTTTACCTTAGAGAACAACACAAGTCCCACTCATTGTCCCTTTCCTCACCTCCACCCTTCCTTCCTCTCTTTACCTTAGAGAACAACACAAGTCCCACTCATTGTCCCTTTCCTCACCTCCACCCTTCCTTCCTCCCTTTACCTTAGAGAACAACACAAGTCCCACTCATTGTCCCTTTCCTCAGCTCCACCCTTCCTTCCTCCCTTTACCTTAGAGAACAACACAAGTCCCACTCATTGTCCCTTTCCTCACCTCCACCCTTCCTTCCTCCCTTTACCTTAGAGAACAACACAAGTCCCACTCATTGTCCCTTTCCTCACCTCCACCCTTCCTTCCTCTCTTTACCTTAGAGAACAACACAAGTCCCACTCATTGTCCCTTTCCTCACCTCCACCCTTCCTTCCTCCCTTTACCTTAGAGAACAACACAAGTCCCACTCATTGTCCCTTTCCTCAGCTCCACCCTTCCTTCCTCTCTTTACCTTAGAGAACAACACAAGTCCCACTCATTATCCCTTTCCTCACCTCCACCCTTCCTTCCTCTCTTTACCTTAGAGAACAACACAAGTCCCACTCATTGTCCCTTTCCTCAGCTCCACCCCTCCTTCCTCTCTTTACCTTAGAGAACAACACAAGTCCCACTCATTGTCCCTTTCCTCACTTCCACCTCTCCTTCCTCTCTTTACCTTAGAGAACAACACAAGTCCCACTCATTGTCCCTTTCCTCACCTCCACCCATCCTTCCTCTCTGTACCTTAGAGAACAACACAAGTCCCACTCATTGTCCCTTTCCTCACTTCCACCTCTCCTTCCTCTCTTTACCTTAGAGAACAACTCAAGTCCCACTCATTGTCCCTTTCCTCACCTCCACCTCTCCTTCCTCTCTTTAACTTAGAGAACAACACAAGTCCCACTCATTGTCCCTTTCCTCAGCTCCACCCTTCCTTCCTCTCTTTAACTTAGAGAACAACACAAGTCCCACTCATTGTCCCTTTCCTCAGCTCCACCCTTCCTTCCTCTCTTTACCTTAGAGAACAACACAAGTCCCACTCATTGTCCCTTTCCTCACCTCCACCCATCCTTCCTCTCTGTACCTTAGAGAACAACACAAGTCCCACTCATTGTCCCTTTCCTCACTTCCACCTCTCCTTCCTCTCTTTACCTTAGAGAACAACTCAAGTCCCACTCATTGTCCCTTTCCTCACCTCCACCTCTCCTTCCTCTCTTTAACTTAGAGAACAACACAAGTCCCACTCATTGTCCCTTTCCTCAGCTCCACCCTTCCTTCCTCTCTTAACTTAGAGAACAACACAAGTCCCACTCATTGTCCCTTTCCTCAGCTCCACCCTTCCTTCCTCTCTTTAACTTAGAGAACAACACAAGTCCCACTCATTGTCCCTTTCCTCACCTCCACCCTTCCTTCCTCTCTTTACCTTAGAGAACAACACAAGTCCCACTCATTGTCCCTTTCCTCACCTCCACCTCTCCTTCCTCTCTGTACCTTAGAGAACAACACAAGTCCCACTCATTGTCCCTTTCCTCACCTCCACCCCTCCTTCCTCTCTGTACCTTAGAGAACAACACAAGTCCCACTCATTGTCCCTTTCCTCACCTCCACCCTTCCTTCCTCTCTTTACCTTAGAGAACAACACAAGTCCCACTCATTGTCCCTTTCCTCACCTCCACCCTTCCTTCCTCTCTTTACCTTAGAGAACAACACAAGTCCCACTCATTGTCCCTTTCCTCACCTCCACCTCTCCTTCCTCTCTGTACCTTAGAGAACAACACAAGTCCCACTCATTGTCCCTTTCCTCAGCTCCACCCTTCCTTCCTCTCTTTACCTTAGAGAACAACACAAGTCCCACTCATTGTCCCTTTCCTCACCTCCACCTCTCCTTCCTCTCTTTAACTTAGAGAACAACACAAGTCCCACTCATTGTCCCTTTCCTCAGCTCCACCCTTCCTTCCTCTCTTTAACTTAGAGAACAACACAAGTCCCACTCATTGTCCCTTTCCTCAGCTCCACCCTTCCTTCCTCTCTTTAACTTAGAGAACAACACAAGTCCCACTCATTGTCCCTTTCCTCACCTCCACCCTTCCTTCCTCTCTTTACCTTAGAGAACAACACAAGTCCCACTCATTGTCCCTTTCCTCACCTCCACCCTTCCTTCCTCTCTTTACCTTAGAGAACAACACAAGTCCCACTCATTGTCCCTTTCCTCACCTCCACCCTTCCTTCCTCTCTTTAACTTAGAGAACAACACAAGTCCCACTCATTGTCCCTTTCCTCAGCTCCACCCTTCCTTCCTCTCTTTAACTTAGAGAACAACACAAGTCCCACTCATTGTCCCTTTCCTCACCTCCACCCTTCCTTCCTCTCTTTAACTTAGAGAACAACACAAGTCCCACTCATTGTCCCTTTCCTCACCTCCACCCTTCCTTCCTCTCTTTTACCTTAGAGAACAACACAAGTCCCACTCATTGTCCCTTTCCTCACCTCCACCTCTCCTTCCTCTCTTTAACTTAGAGAACAACACAAGTCCCACTCATTGTCCCTTTCCTCAGCTCCACCCTTCCTTCCTCTCTTTAACTTAGAGAACAACACAAGTCCCACTCATTGTCCCTTTCCTCAGCTCACCCTTCCTTCCTCTCTTTAACTTAGAGAACAACACAAGTCCCACTCATTGTCCCTTTCCTCACCTCCACCCTTCCTTCCTCTCTTTAACTTAGAGAACAACACAAGTCCCACTCATTGTCCCTTTCCTCACCTCCACCCTTCCTTCCTCTCTTTACCTTAGAGAACAACACAAGTCCCACTCATTGTCCCTTTCCTCACCTCCACCTCTCCTTCCTCTCTGTACCTTAGAGAACAACACAAGTCCCACTCATTGTCCCTTTCCTCAGCTCCACCCTTCCTTCCTCTCTTTAACTTAGAGAACAACACAAGTCCCACTCATTGTCCCTTTCCTCACCTCCACCTCTCCTTCCTCTCTTTAACTTAGAGAACAACACAAGTCCCACTCATTGTCCCTTTCCTCAGCTCCACCCTCCTTCCTCTCTTTACCTTAGAGAACAACACAAGTCCCACTCATTGTCCCTTTCCTCACCTCCACCCATCCTTCCTCTCTTTACCTTAGAGAACAACACAAGTCCCACTCATTGTCCCTTTCCTCACCTCCACCCATCCTTCCTCTCTTTACCTTAGAGAACACAACACAAGTCCCACTCATTGTCCCTTTCCTCACCTCCACCTCTCCTTCCTCTCTTTAACTTAGAGAACAACACAAGTCCCACTCATTGTCCCTTTCCTCACTTCCACCTCTCCTTCCTCTCTTTACCTTAGAGAACAACACAAGTCCCACTCATTGTCCCTTTCCTCACCTCCACCCTCCTTCCTCTCTTTACCTTAGAGAACAACACAAGTCCCACTCATTGTCCCTTTCCTCACCTCCACCCTTCCTTCCTCTCTTTACCTTAGAGAACAACACAAGTCCCACTCATTGTCCCTTTCCTCACCTCCACCCTTCCTTCCTCTCTTTAACTTAGAGAACAACACAAGTCCCACTCATTGTCCCTTTCCTCAGCTCCACCCTCCTTCCTCTCTTTACCTTAGAGAACAACACAAGTCCCACTCATTGTCCCTTTCCTCACCTCCACCTCTCCTTCCTCTCTTTACCTTAGAGAACAACACAAGTCCCACTCATTGTCCCTTTCCTCACCTCCACCCATCCTTCCTCTCTTTACCTTAGAGAACAACACAAGTCCCACTCATTGTCCCTTTCCTCACCTCCACCCATCCTTCCTCTCTTTACCTTAGAGAACAACACAAGTCCCACTCATTGTCCCTTTCCTCACCTCCACCTCTCCTTCCTCTCTTTAACTTAGAGAACAACACAAGTCCACTCATTGTCCCTTTCCTCACCTCCACCCTCCTTCCTCTCTTTACCTTAGAGAACAACACAAGTCCCACTCATTGTCCCTTTCCTCACCTCCACCCATATTAATATTATTATTATTATGTATACTAAGTTTAGTTTAAATAGGCTAATTAAAACATTAGGCTGGTCTTTAGTGACTCAGTAAATATAGGCTCCAAATATAGTTTAATCATTTTGAGTGACCTAATTTTGGTAATAAAGAAATGTTTTTTGAAATACTAAAATTTAGAAATCATTAATATAGCATTATATAGATAGCAAAGGTAGGTATATATTTTTGATTCAAAAATGACTTACACGATTCCGTTATAATAAGGTAATTTTTTTAAATTGGCCGTCTTATAACACTTCTTTTAGTTTGATTAAAAATCGGTCTTGTGGACAAGATATTAATTTATTACGTCCTATGTCACCAATTAAGTGTAATTAGATTTGTACCGATGCATTGTTTTCATCCTCTAAAAAGTTTGCCAAATTTGGGCAAGCCACCATAAGATCAAAATCAATCTAATGTATTTGTTTTAAAGGGAATGTGTATTTACAGAGTTTGGTCAAAATCATATCCAATCGGTTAAAATTAATATTTTACCAAATTTTGATATATATGCTGATATGAAAAATTTCATAATACATTAAATATGAATGATCTGAGTGATTAGTACATGCGTTCCAAGTTTTGTCGAAATGGTTGGTATAAATTGTTTGTTTATCTACCACACCATTCTTCTATTCTGTACCAAAATATTTTAGACTAGTTTCTAAACATTAGTTTTAATATTAGGTTGCTAGAATAATACCCGTTACATTTATTCATTGTATCGAGTAGAGTTGTGATACTTTTATAACTTCAAACTTACACAAAATAATTTACTATGTATGTACTACAGATGTAATATGTGTGATTACATTTTGGTTGAAATCTACAAATAAGTTGGTAAGTTATGAGTGATACACAGAAATAAATATTCTTCACGTCAGATCTTTTCCCTATCAAAAACTTGGTTTTTTGATTTTTTGAAACAAAATGACACATTTCTATTCAGTATTGGATTTCACTAAAATATCACCAAAGATTACCGAGTTCACTTTGATGTAACAATGAATAGCTAAGATCACTTCTACCAGATATCGTAACTTTTTTAGACTCAACACATCAAATTGTAAAAGATGTTCCTGAATACGAGGCGAGCCAGGATGACCAGGTGAGAGCAGTGGAACGCGAAGCCAAAAGTCCCGTGTTTGATTTCTGTGAATTGTAATATTTCATATGATTTTTGAAACCATATCTCACTATCCGTTCGGGTTTTACTCACATAAACAAATTTCGCAAATGTGTTAAGAATTAGGAAGGTGTTTTTTGTTTTCACCGCGTCTTACTACCTATGGAGGCTATACTCATATATGATATTTTTTATTATTATTTAGTACCACGTCTTACTACCCGTTCGGGTTATACGCTTTGAGTACTAATTACGTTAATGGATTAGGAACGGGGAAGGTTGAATTAGAGGAAGTGAACCCGCATTTGCGTGGAGGGAGAGTGGAAAACCATTTAGGAAAAACCACCCCCAGTTCACCCGACCGAGACTCGAACCTTGATCTCCCCGTCCTCAGCATTCGAGCTCAACACGACTAGCGCGTTAGCCAACTACACCACCGAGGCGGGTCACATTTTTTATCATCATATTTTATTACCCATTTGGATAGTACGCATTATTTACTTTTAATTAACTAATTAATTTGGTTATCTTATGTAACAAAGATGTACAATTCGGCTAAGTGTAATGTGCTATATCTCAAACTTCGAGAAACCCACTTCAGTGGCCAAATGGTGTTAGGTGTCACTCTCGTGTTAGGTTATTCTACTGATGACGGGGATAGCGGTGTTCGGGTCTACTTAGCGTAGGTTTTCCCTTAATTGTTTCCCATTCTCCTGCCACGCAAATGCTGGTAGATCACTTCTAAAACGCTTCCTTCCTCCTCACTGCCTATTAGAGTAATTATAATATTTGAGTGTAAAGGTAACAATATACGTGATATTTTTTTAAACGCCTAAAATAAAATAGATATAGAGTTCAACATTCTCTTTTTTTCATGTCTGAATGGTCTGAAAAGTGGCAACAGCGCTCGAGGTTTTCGGTAGCAGGGTTGTTGTTGCCTTTCGTGGGAAGAGGACATCCTTCTGAGAAATAGATAGTGGATGGAACAGAGGGTGGATGAGTAAATACAAGTTTTCTGACCATTCACCAGGCAAGTGTTTCGAGTGAAAGGCATTTAACCGCCCGCCACCTTAGGTAGGAGAACAAGGCTCGTGTGTGCAGGTCTTTCTGTCGGTCCCCGGCTTCACTAGTACATGAGAGAGAGAGAGAGAGAGAGACACGCATGCGCATGAACGACTCTTCCTGAGGTCTAACTTGACTAATCGATAGCCCGATCGATACCTCGTGTTGCCGGAGCAAGGGACCGTCTCAGGGCTCGTTCTCAGGGAAATATAATTCTTCAGTTGAGGAAGTTCTTCGATTAAACGGAAATAAAAACACACACACACACACACTGAGTAACCGTGCAAGGGGAGAGGAATAACTTTTCCCTCTTCTTCTTCCTCTATTCATCAACCTACTTGCTTCCTCCTGTCGTTCCACCTCCTCCCACAGAGGGCTGCCACCCTACACCCCCGGGGTGGTGAGCATTGGGGTTGCCATGGTAGTTGAAGGGGTGGTTTGGCGAACTGGGGGAGGGGTGATGAGGGTGTACAGGTTTGCTCGTGACACTGCGGATTATAAATCACGCGATGAAACCACCCCGAGGTAATTAATCCACAAAACAAAACTACGAGTTCGTGTAGTGACCAGCGTTGATTGAATCCATCAGATTTAACGGGAGCAGGATTAGAGATATGAATATCACGAAAATATATCGATTTTTAAACCACTTAGAGTGGGATGGAAGGGGACGCGAGGAAAGACCAGTGTTTTTGCAGTTTTTATGACCAAACTTTTTTTGGCCAATAAAATTTTACTTCAGTAGAAAAATAGTTTAATTTTCTTCACGTGGTGATATTAACAATTGTTGAATATCTGTCATAAACATAGCGGTATTAGATAACAAACTTTTTAAACGAAGAGAAAGGGTTGTCATTAAATTCCAGGACATCCTTGACAGATATTCAAAAAATGTTGTGTTCACCCCGTGAAGAAAATTAAATTCTCTGTTTGTACTGGAGCGATATTTTATTTTTTTGGTAAAAGAAAGTTTTGCCATGAAAACTGCCAAAACACCGTCGGCTTTACTCGCATCCACTTTCATACCATCTCAATCCTCTGATTCGGCGGTTGACTGGTTCAAGGTGTCACTTTCGTAACAGACTGGACTCCTGATGACAGCGGGATTGAGGTTCGAAATCCTGTCGCGTGTACTGACGGTGTTTTTACATAAATGGCTTTCCACTCTCCCTACACGCAAATGCAGGTGCATTTTCTTTTAGTTCCAACTTACTCATTAATATCACATTTTTATCATTAGTATATATGCGTATAGCCCGGACGGTTAGTAAGACGTGGTAATTACTAACGATGATATTGAAAATGGAGGGCTTATTCAAGGTCCAAATTAGGCCAACTTTTAGATAAAAACTTTATAATTTGCTGCCTACCCATGAGGGTAGATATAACCTGATTTTAGAAACACTGGCAGACAAAGAAGGTGTAAACTGACCACACGTTCGGGGCTTAAATCCCGCTAGCCAAATTTGCGTGGAGGGAGACTGGTAAAAACATTTGAGACAAACACCTCCAGTACATTCGAGTGAGATTTGAACCCTGGTTATGTTGAGCCAGACCAGACAATGTTAGCCTACGTGCCCAACGATGGGGGTGCTATTATTATTACGTAGAGTATAGACTATAAGAGGAGAATGCAGGATGACAGCTGTACTTTGATTACCTAAATAAAAGAACATCAACATTTTAAAAACAAACACAAATAGGCCTATGAACGAGCACTCGTAATACATGCACACTTCTGGCCAAAATGTTTTACTATAAAAATTGCAAAAACACTACCCTTTTCTCAATCTCCCTAATTATCCATTTTAGCTTAATATAATCGTACAATCTGCTAAATATTATATGATACACACAAATCTTCTTCAGAAGTAATAACTACACCCTCTCAATCCTACAGTAGCCCTATAACTTATTTGGTGCTGACTGATAGTTCTGAAAAGTTACCAGACCAAATTATATATCCCTACGCTGAACCATACAATCTGCAAAAACATGTGTTTAGCAACTGTCACTTCTGACAGTCAAAATGTAGGTCTATACAAGAAATATGTATGAAAGTTTTATTTATTTTTTTATTTAGAGTGTTGACCTTGATATGTTGATGTTAGGCCTAGTATTAATTATTAATTTTTTGTAAAATATTAAACATTTACATTTTTTTAGAATTTAATCCCATATTAGTTTTTAATATTATTATTAAATTATTTTTACGAATGTATTTTTTTAAATCTATAATAATTATTTGTTGAAATTGTTATTACTAACATTATAAATGTGAAAAATCGAAAGGTGTATTCATAGAGAGAAAAAAACACTGTCATAAATCTTTTTAACACTATTACAACAAATAAGTTATATTAGTTATGAACTGGCTTGTACCTTTAAGTGTTTTCCAACAGGGTCGCAAGAACTTCTTCTACACGGATTATTTAATAGAGAACGCATGGATTTTTTTATTCAGTTTTTTCATGTATAAACACCTAGCTATAATCGTACTGTTGCAAGTGTAAACTATTTGCGATTATTAATGCCAAGTTAAAAAATTAAATTTCATTCTCAATTAATAGTTTAAAGCTCAAACGCATTTATTAATTTATATCTAATTTATATCTAATCATTCCATGGTTTTATTAAATTTTGGGTCTGGTATAATCGTTTGGCACATTGATACCTTAAATTTGACACAATAAAATTTTATTATCATTCATGATAGTTGAGATATCATCAGAATAAGAATAACCTTTGGGTAAATGGGTGAAATGCGGGTTGTGGGTTGCCCCTTCAACTGTAAAGCTCCTTCTTCATAAGTTTCTCGCAATGGTCAATTTAACAAACAAAAATCAATATCCTAGAACATATGTTTAGGCTTACAAAATAAAAAATACAATGTAGGGCCTACTGACAAATCAAAAGCTATCCAAATTTAAAAAATCTATTTCAGATTCACTACTCTTAAACAGTTAAAAAGTCTATAAAAAAACTACAATAACAATAACTTATAACTTGAAGTCTTAGCTTGGTATTTATTTAATCATCACTGGAGAGAGACTCACTACTATTTTTTATTACACTTCACAGATTTTTTTGGAATTCTATAAAAATCCTAAAACTTGAGGCTTAGTCTAGAGGTCAACACAACAAAATTTTGGCGTTAAAAGATACATTTTCTCTTCTTGATACACAGTCTTGAATTTTCTAATAATGTATATTGATCACTGAGAAACACTCGCTTTCTTTTTTATCCCGTGCTTCAATGTTATATTAGATAAATAATGATTTAAAGATTACTAAAAACCCGTTTATTTTTCAAGGATAACACGCTCACACACCGAACTAATATTCACAAAAGAACACACGGGCTACTAAGCATCCGAATTAATATTCAAAAAAGACACCGTATTTTTAAAATTTGTTGTAAAATTACCAACAGTAGCTTAGATACGCCTAAATACTCAAACAAAAAAATCTTTTGTTCGCTTCAACTTGTGGGCACACGCACTTGGTTTGATTAATTGTTTGTAGGCCTATACGATAATTCACTGTTATAATGTATATTTAAAATGGTTAGATTTTGGTTATGAGAATAACCGTTTGGTTGCTTGTATAATTTTGAGGACTGCCTTTGTTGTTCAATTCAAATTAATTATTAAAAGCAAGAGCTCGTTAAAAGAGGCCTTAGGTGCAAAAAAACAAATATGGCCACTGAATAG
The DNA here is from genome assembly GCA_039000515.1 of Timema cristinae. Taxonomy (NCBI): domain Eukaryota; kingdom Metazoa; phylum Arthropoda; class Insecta; order Phasmatodea; family Timematidae; genus Timema; species Timema cristinae. The sequence goes on along the minus strand of JBCFYV010001001.1, from coordinate 3,405,357 downwards.
AAGCTGTGCTGCCAGTTGGTGACGTAGGCGACCTTGTTCCTGGTTGGATGGCGAATTGTATTAATACTCGTGTTTATAAAATTTAAACTATATATTATTTCACAAACAGTTTTTATGTCTTTTCCTCTTTATTATCAAAAACCATTTACTTATGTTAAAGATATGCGAGCCCATTTATAAAATTATAAATAGCTGAATACCATTAGATGTTAAAAAAAATTCGTTCTATTTAACCTGTAATAGCCACAAGAGATAAAAGAAAAACTAGAAAGAATTTACTAGATTTTTTCTTAAATTTGATCATTGAAAATACAATTCTACTGTAATCCTCAGGGAAGTATTGTTAAAAATGATTGATCATTTTTTTATTGATAATAATAGTAATACCCAGCAAATAATTATTATTTTCAAATATGTTGACAAAAGTTACTTTCAGACAATGTTGGCATTACTGATAGCATCTGCTAGTTTCTTCTGCTAGCTGTCATGTAAAACCAAAGAAGTGCTAAATCCACTATAGTTGCAGTCTCGCCGGGAGATTGTGTTTCCCAACCAGACAAGCAAAGAGTACACATAATTCATTACTAACATAATCTTCTCTTTGTGTTGAGAAATCTAAGCTTGAGTAAATACTTTATATCCAGAGTGTATTTTAATTTATGTCAAATATTCTAGGGGCGTTTTCCCATTGACTGAACATTAAAAAAAAAGTTCATATAAACATGGGTCTAGAAACGCTTAGTTTTAGAGTTATTTAAAGTTTTCCTCAAAGATGGAATTAATCATGGTGGTCCATTGAATAGCCTGCTCTATCACCAGATTTGAACACAACGCGTTTTTTAATCTCTGAGGACATTTAAAGTCCATTATTTACGCAATTCCTGTGCCTGATGTTCACGCTTTAAGAGATCCTGTCGTAAATAGATGTTAGCAAATATGTAACACCTCAGGTTTAGTCAACAGATATCGAAAAAGCATGGAACGTAGTAGTATCAGAGGATGCATTGAAACAGGGACACCATTTTGAACAATGTTTGCAACAAAATGTTTTGTTTTTGTCTTAAATCTTGTCTTATTTAATTGCTCTACACCTTTTGTTGGATTGCTTATTAATATAACGATTAAACTCTTCCTTTCTCAGAAACTTAAGCGTTTCTTGACCCATATTTATATTCACTTTTATTAGTGTTAGCTCGATGGGAACACACCTCTAGAATATTTTACACCAATTGTCCTTCAAGTCATCCTTCCTTCCGTATTAATAATTGTTCGAGCACTTATAAACGTCCTAAAAATCTTAAATTTTGTATGCAGATAGAGAGACACCTCCCCTCCTACCCCTTTCCATACAACCAAAAAAGCCTAAAAATGGAACATTTCGGAATAGGGTACCGGGAATGGGGTCTTATATCTAGATAAAAACCTACTAGAAAAGGTTTATAAATTAACTTTGGCAGGCAGAGAGAGATCAAACAAATCTTAAAATTTGAGATATAAAATTTGAAGTTGGTGAAATGTGGGGAAGGGCGTTCAAAACTTGCACACTAATAGAAACAACTACATAAAAGGTTAGTATAGTAAAACTTAAATTCGGCAGGAAGGTTAAGGGGCCACTCAAAATACATAACTACAAAAGTCTGACAGTTTTAAATATTAAAATGGGACTCTAGGAGAATTGTAGGGGGGTATTTTAACAGAAAATAACACTTTTAGGTGAGATAAAAAATTAAAATTCACCAAGAATGTATTAAAATAATTCTTAAGCATTTGACATTTTTGGTTGGGGGTTGGTGGAATGGAGAGAGGTGTTTTTGATATCTCCAAAACTTATATAAAAGCTACTTTTTAAAATGGTAGAAGATTTCAATTTACAGAATGGTTTGTGAGCCACACCAAGCAACCTAAAATCAAATAAAAATGAAGTAGGCCTATCTGAAAATAGGGGGAAGAAGAGTTCCCCCCGAAAAAATGACTAAACTAATAGAAACAAACACTTCCCGCATGGTAGAGAATTGAAATATTTACATAAATTTAAAGGGGAAAGCAAATAGGGGTATGAAATCATTCAGCCATAGTAGTTTAAATATGAGAAATTTTAAAATAGTCTCCGGGAAATTGGGGAAAGGGGGTAAGGGGCTATAAATATACAAATCACTTTATGTGAGATATATTTCACATTTAAACATTTAAATTTGGCATGCAAGTAGAAATACTTCTCGAGATAATAAATTAAGTCTTAAAATATGAAATTTCAAAATTGAAATTGGTGAAACGGGATAGAGTAGGTTCAACATTTTCAAAACTTATCGAGTGTGGTATGAAACAAAATTCAGCAGAAAGACAAATGTGCCACTACAATTAAATAATATATAAGTCCAATAGTTTTAAATTTTAGAATGAAATTGCACCGTTAAATAAGGGGGAGAAAGGGTTGGTATGAACAGAAAATAGTTTTTTTAGATGGTCTGAAAAGGGGGATCATAAACAGCATTGCCTGTGATGTATAAAAAAAAAAGATGATACGTCATTAAAACCGGGCTCTGCTGATAAGGATTTTTTGTATGCCATTTGTTTTTGGATTATGGAGAGTGGGGGGACGACCACATGTTTGAATAGTTAGGGAAAGGATGGGGGAAGGGGGGGGGGTCATATAATGCCAAGTTTTGAAAGTGTTAGCAGAACCGGCCCTGAAATACTGTTTGAATGAAGGTTTCTTAAGCCTGGTTGGTCTCCAGACTTTGCGACCGTAAAGTCCTTAGTTCAGAGTCCATATAAGAAGTTAACTCCAACATAATATTGTCACGACACGTAAGTCCATAGTGAGTAGCATTCAAAAAAAAAAAAAAAAATGGAATCGACTTTCCCAAGGACTGCCGTTATGGGCGGCTGTGGAGGACCAATCACAAGTAGACAAATATAAGAAGATCGATCGATATATGGAAGGTAATAAAGGCATCAATGATAGTAAAGGAAACAGTCCCCATTTTCTAAACATAGGCCCTATTCTATTTCCATTTCCATACATAAATAGCTACTCACGCCGTTCCCTCACGGGGTAGGCAAGAAACTGTGCATATAGCTAAAAAAACAACTTCATACTTAATACATCCTCACTAACTTTCTCCACACTTCCCTATCCTTGCATACTCCCTTCGCTTCAACAATATCCATACGCAAAGTCATACGTGCTCTTTTATTCTCAAAACTCTTAATGTTTCTCTTTTTCACACATTCATCTACAGCATATAGCCACGTCTTACATGATCCAAAAACTCTACCTTCATATATTTGCCTTGTCACTCGATTCACATTCAACTTCTCAACATGCCCAAACCAACGTATAGAAATTCATAGAAAATTTTGATAACTTATATTAAAGCCCACTTTGGTGGACACATGGTCTAAGGCGCAACTCTCACAGTAGACTAGACTGTCGATGACGGGGAGATTGAGGTTCGAACCTCGGTCAGGTGTACTGAAAGTTTTTTTTTAACATAGTTTTTCATACTCCCTCTACGTAAATGCGGATTCACTTCCTCTGAATACATTTGGACAAAGTATTAGCTGTTTAATTGGTTGACACGATAACACGTGAGGTCACGGAGAATGCACGCAATCAGAAATCAAAAGGAACTATGGATTACAGTATTAGGATCAGGAGTTATGGCTTATGTTGACGAGGCTTTAACCCTAACGTGGTGGAAAAGCTGGTTTATGTGGTGGTGGACTAGGAATTATTCCGAGTTCAGAAGCGCTGTTCCAACGTGGGCTAACAGCACCAAATATTTATAAGTAAAATGTGTTTCAATATCCCTAAATACGGGTGTAATTTAGTTGGCAAATATAACATAAGGAATTTACATGAGGATGGTCACACTGTTTAGGGCGTCACCCTCACAATATACTTACCATGGTCGTGGTCGTGATTTTAGTCCCAGCCTAGTGTACTGAGGGTGGTTTTTGATAAGTGGTTTACTCACTTCATTACAGGAAAATGCGGGTACTTTAATTATAAATTCAACCTTCTTCATTCTTACGCCATTTCCTTAATGTATATATATATATATTATATATATATATATATATATATATGCGTATAGCCAGGGCGGTTGGTGAGACGTGGTGAACAAAATAAATAAATAATTATCAACCAAGCCCCGACCTTTTTTTGTTTGAAATGTCGACCACTTTAAAGCTCAAATACGTTTAGTAGGATCAACGTAATCTGTTGAGGGTAATTATGTCTGAAATTATCAGTCGAGGTAATTATGTTTTGTCACTTTAACAAAAGTCGTAACTCGGCTTCACTCATGTTGAGATTATCTATCTGTTGGGCTGAGGAACACAAAGCCGATTACAGTGATGTTTAATTTGTCGGAAAAGAATGAATTACCGCGAGCTTACCAAACCAGGGTTGTAAGACCTTTTAAGAGTGCTTGCCCAAGTTGTCGATAATTTACAAATAAGTTCTTGCGCATGCCGATAGGGGTTTTGAGTAGCAAAATCATAATTATAATTATTACATTTAAAAAAATTATTCAAAAATGGAGAATCCAATAGTTTTTATTTTTACGTAGGTCTACATGGACCTTTTTCTTGGCACCACGTCTAGGTACCTACCCATTCTGGCTGTACGCTAATGGGTTAGGGATGAGGAAGGTTGAATTTAGTGGAAGTGTACCTGCATTTGCTTGGAGAAAGTGGGGGAAAACATTTAGGAAAATCATCCTCACTACATCTGGGATCGAACCACGATCTCCCTGCCATTGGCAGTATAGTATATTGCGAGAGTAGTGCTCTAGACCACGTGACCACCGAAGCGAGTTACACAGATATTACTACAAGGGGTAGAAACTATAGACCTACATCAATATAAAATATATCGACTTATTTATATCAATATGTCGATCAATAACTATCGATATATTTCAAGTATCAAACTACTATTTAAGGCTTGTGTATCAAAATTAATTGAACAATTCTTTCTCTATTTTTATTTACTGAGTTGATTTTTTCCCATTTTTATCAAATTTATTTGCTATTTGGTGAATAAAACATTAAGAAAATGAAAAGCATGAGGAATATCATTACAGAACAGCGGCCATCTTAATAACTAGGAAACAGCCGGTATATCGAGATAGTTTGATATATATAAAGACATATATATATATATATATATATATATAACGATAAATATGTAGCTATATTAGGGCAAACTGCCTTCTATACTAAATTGTCCGTCTGGGCTATCCGTAGGAAAATAGAAGCGTTCTATGTAAACTTATTAGTGAATACTTTTGAATTATTGTCATAAGAAATATTCACTGACCAAGTAGTCCGGTAATAGTGATGATAATTTACTATTTGTACAGCTTCATCGGTCAAATAAAGCTAACATAACTTGTGACAGCAGTGAATGCCGCGCCAGTCTAGGCACGCGGGCCACAGGTTCTTCAGCCATGAACTCTACGAGGCCCGCCTTAACAATGTCAACAAAAAATATTCATCAGAAATGTTATAAGACACTTTATCGTGTGTCACATCTTAGTTTATTTTGTTTCAACTGTATCTGGCGTCAGTAATCAACACTACGGGCAGGATTGGTTATGGAGGTCCACCAATTGGAAGCTATGCGTACTGAGGAACCACCGGGTCCTGGCATAAAGGGGGAGAGGGGGTGGAAAGTTAGACAGAAGAAACCTTATTCATGCAACTATAGATACAAGACATGCATTAATTTATAAAATTAAATCTCAAAACAAAATATCATGTATTTAGGCCTACACTGGACTAGTTAGTAGGCCTAGGTCCTAAGTAATAGTTTGATTATTTCTAACACTTTAAACCTATAAATTTTTGGTAAATTATTATTAGCACCACGTCTTACTACCCTTTCGGGTTATACGCACTTACGCTAATGTGTAATGGTAGGGTGATTGTTAGATAAATGGAGGACCTACAGTTTAACGTGGAATCCGAACCACGGTGGAGGCCCGGCATTCCCCACATTCACAAGATGTATTGTCAAAGGTGAAGGAAGGGTTTGGTAATCAGTTAAATTTGTGCCGGTACTGAGGATTGAACCCCGACCCCAGCACAGAAGTCCGACACCTACCCTAGACCGCCAGGTCACCTATTTTGGTAAACATTTGTTCAGATTTGTTGACTTAAGGTTGGTGCCGACTTTCTTTATATGTGATTTGTATCTATCGAGAAAGGAAATAGAGCATAGTATGGGTATTTTATAATTATCATTTCAAATTATTGTATTAGTGTAAGAAGGATATATGTGATCGACTTCTTTCCTTCATTTTTACTACAAAACTTCTTGGGATCCTAAAGACCACATGAAATGCCACCACGAACCACCAGTGGTCCGAGGACCACACTTTGAAAAATACTGAGCTGGAGGTTATTACAAATTACATTTCAGATCTTATTAAATTAATTTAGCCTTTCCTAATGAGTGATTAAACAAAGGGAAAAGCTTTCTTTTTATTTAATTTACAGTACAGTACATTTGAAGTTAAGTTGCAAAGTAATCGTCTTCTTCTATATTCTATATTTTTTCTCTATCTTCTATCCTCTATATCAGTGGTTCTCAATTACTTCTAAGTGCGGGCCGCGGCTGGCTTATATCTTTTTTCATGGACTGGGCCAGAGGGTGTGAAAACTTAATTTGGATAATCTACACAATGTACTCAACATGAATAATAATAATATTTAGCACCGCGTCTTACTACCCGTTCGGGTTATACGCTTTAAGTACTAATTACTCTAATGGATTAGGAATTGGGAAGGTTGAATTAGAGGAAGTAAACCCGCATTTGCGTGGAGGGAGAGTGGAAAACCATTTAAGAAAAACCACCCCCAGTTCACCCGACCGAGATTCGAACCTCGATCTCCCCGTCCTCAGCAGTCAAGCTCAACACGACAAGCGCGTTAGCCAACTACGCCACCGAGGCGGGTCTCAACATGAAAACTAATTAACTTACCTCATAATATTATGAATACTATTTTTACTTTAGGATTTATAAAATATAAATTATAAAACAAACTTTACGTTAATTATCAAGAAACTAATGAGAAAAATGAGGGTGATTTCTTCAACAATTTGTTTAAAATCTGGAGTGTATATATATATAGGATGTGGTTGCTAATCTGGGCGTTTTCAACATGAACATCTGTTAATTTGTTCCTGTAATAATTTTTTATATTGTTCATGTCAGAGAAGCTAGATTCACAATTGTAGGTAAACTCAAACATTGTTAAAATTAGAATTGCAAGTTTATTACAATTTGGATAGCTAGTCATATATATTTTTTCAATTTAATTTTTACCGCGGCCCAGATTTACATACTTCGCGGGCCACCTATTGAGAACCACTGATCTATACTAATGAAATGAAGGGTTTGTCTGTCATGACTATTGGACGATATCTACAGCACGCAAAGGTCTGAAATTTAAAAATTAGGAGCCCCTATGCTCGAACACGTAGCCGGAATTTTAAAATTTGTCTTTGATTTGTCAATAAATTCTCTAAATCTGGGTCGGTATAAATAAAATAAGAGTTGCCAGGTGTAACCACGTAAATACAATGTGTGGTTACCTAGGACAACGTCGGGTACTTCTGGTCTTTTGATAATAGTGCCAAACCCTTCCTTCACCTCTGACAAGACATCTTGTGAATGTGGGGAATGCCAGGCCTCCACCGTGGTTCGGATCCCACGTTAAACTGTAGTTCCTTCATTTCATCTCACAATCACCCTACCATTACACATTAGCGTAAGTGCGTATAACCCGAACGGGTAGTAAGACGCGGTGCTAATAATAATAATAATAATAATAATAATAATATATGTATTGACTTATAATCGCTATGAACACTTACAGTATATATTTACCATCAACCACAAATTATTGAACAGTTGGAAATTTCTTATTAGTTTATTACTTTTTCTTGACTTCACTTCAAGGTGTGGTTAACTTTTCAACCGATAGTTAATTTCTAAAATTAAAATACTAAATTACACTTATAATTAGAACATACTTTTTAAATTTACATATAAATGAGTGATTGTGTACCACGCACGCACACACACACACACACACTCACTCAAACACATTTCACATTTTATTTAATAAATCATTTTAGAAAACATTCTAAACTTGAAAAAAGTAACGAGCAGTTATAATACAGGTTAAGACTTCGAAAAAATCTAAGGTCAATAGTTTTAATAGTCTTTAATTTCATTTTTACAGCCCCATGAATATGGTACACACGCACCGAAACATGTCGGCCAAAGTTTAATCGGCTTCTAAATTGCTGACACTTGCCCAAAGACTAACGGAATTCAAATCAAGTTAAAGACTTCATATCTCTATTTAAACACTGAACATTATTAATAGCTTGTCACGTATTAAGCCTTATGTCATATTAATTATATTTCCTGTAATACAATACTTTCCCTTGGTTACTCCATTCAAATTTGCCATCTTAATGTTTAAATATTAATTGTATTGTTCCTCAATTCATTTCTGTTATTAATTATTTTAATATGTTTTCATGTATTTATTCTTCTGGTTGATGGTCACCATTTGACTTGATAATGTTATGTCACGATTATTTTTTAATCATATTATTTCTATCTCATATATTTTAATGTTATCGAAAGCGCTGCTTGAATTTTTATCAATATTAAATATTTATGGTTTTAACCTGTTAATTACTTTAAATTTTTAATATTTTTTATTTTCTTTAGTATAATATCCTTTTACCTCTTTATTGACCTTAGATTTTTTCGAAGTCTTAACCTGTATTTTATTTAATAAATAAAATGTTAATCGAAGTGGTCACAGCTAGATTATTTGTACAGATGTTTCTTTCCTTTTGTAGAGTTTATTAATTTAGGTTTTAATACTCTAACTAAAATACATAAACTAATTTATGTTTCAGGCCACATGACATGTCACAGGCTACAAGATTTGTGTTCGCTCGATAATTTGGTCAGTAAAGAGCATTAATCGCCATCTCTTTAAATGGCCTTGCTGGCAACAGATTTCAACGGAGAGATTTTTGGGCAATTTTTACTTAGCGAGTCCTAAACTATTTTGTATAGGTATATTCATACGTCAAGTCATGTAATCTGTAACTGTCAATTTTGATAGATATTATCAATAAATATAAAATAACAATAATAGGTCTAGACCTACTATAGTAAAATATTATCAATATTGACAGCAACAAAATATGTTTGTATTTTCTAAAAGCTCCTCCCTAATTAAATTTTAGTTCAATATATTTATGAGAATGGTCCAAGATATGTATGCAAATTTTATCTCTAGTAATTGCCCGTTTTTTGTAATATTAGACTCTTCTTCTCCTCTTGCCTAAAGCCTTGACCACATATTACTTATCCGTAAGTTCGTAGTCCATAACACTCTCATAGAAGTTAGATCAACTTTAACTTTTGTAATGTAACTGATTTGCCCCTAAAAAGTATGTGAAAGCATTGACAATAATATCGTCCTAATTTTATAAACGTCTTATTTCATTTAAATTATATAGTATATTAAATGGCGCTTAAAGCACTTCTTCCTCTAAGAAGGCAAAAGCCACTAATCAGTGACGTCACGCACGTGACACCAGCCAAGTCAGTTTGACAATATATATTTTTTCAAATAGTAACTTCCTCTTCTCGAAGGTTCGAAGAGAGATTTTAAAATGTAACTTGAGTCATTTTCCGGCTCTCGAAGCTTCGAGTAACACAGAGATGTTTTTGTCTTGTATTTTGTTTTTCTAAACTAAACCTTCTCGAAGCTTCCATGACCAAGGAATATATACAAAGAATTGTGCAACTTAAAGGCAGTTGGCAGTTGGTGTCCAATACTGACAGAACTCACTTGGCGTCTAGCAACACCTGTCCGCGCTAGCCCGCGTATATATTTCGATATGATCTATTTTCTCATTAATTAAACTGATTCAGCAATAAAAAACATGTCAAAATGAAAAGTGTATTAATCATAATTCTTCAATAGGCACCCATCGCGGTAACGTAAATCCAGAACGTTACACTTTCTCAAAGACCATTATTACAAAATGCCAAGGAGAATCAATCACAGGTAGATAAATAAAAGAACTATATTTGAATCTAAATGATAGTATCAGTGATAGTAAAGGAAACAGTCGCCATTTTCTAAACGTAGACTACTATACTTTATTTATCTACCTGTAATATCAATTCATAGACAACTTTAATAGTAAAGTTATCGTTATTTTAAATACAAGCAACAAGTAAAAAATAAAAACAAGAATATGTTGATTGTATTTATAGCACTTGATAATTTTTTTAATTCGGTGAGTATGATTGGATAAAGTCTTCTACGTTCCCATTGTTTGAAACAGAATCACGTGATTAAGGACATTGAGAGTACAATAATATATTAAGGACTAAACGTGTGTTAAGGACTATAAAGTAAAATAGTTATGGACTTTTAAGGCAAGGAGTTAGTCTACACCCTACGGACTATAAAGTCAAGGAATTAAGGACTAAAGCTCGCTGCGGTGGCCACATGTTCTAAGATACTACTATCGCAATAAACGAAACGGCCGATGATAGGGAAATCGGGATTCGATCCTGGTTGGGTGTACCAAGGGTGGTTTTTACTAAATGGTTTTCCCACACTCTGCACGCAAATGCGGATACATACACTTCCTATAAATTCAACACTACTCATTCTTAAACCATTAGCGTAGTTAGTATTGTACATAAGCATAGTATAACCCAAATGGTTAGTATGACGTGGTGCTAAAAAAATTACGACATTTAAAGTCAAGGAACTATGGATTATACAGTCAAAGATCTACAGACCATACATTCAAGGAGTTACAGACCATACATTCAAGGAGTTACAGACCATACATTCAAGGAGTTACAGACCATACATTCAAGGAGCTATGAGCTAAGCAATCAAGATATTACGGACAATACAGTCAAGAAGTTATGGATTATACAGTCAAAGAACTACAGACCATACATTCAAGGAGTTACAGACCATACATTCAAGGAGTTACAGACCATACATTCAAGGAGCTATGAGCTAAGCAATCAAGATATTACGGACAATACAGTCAAGAAGTTATGGATTATACAGTCAAAGAACTACAGACCATACATTCAAGGAGTTACAGACCATACATTCAAGGAGTTACAGACCATACATTCAAGGAGTTACAGACCATATATTCAAAGAGTTACGGACCATACATTCAAGGAGTTACAGACCATACATTCAAAGAGTTACGGACCATACATTCAAAGAGTTACGGACCATACATTCAAGGAGCTATGAGCTAAGCAATCAAGATATTACGGACAATACAGTCAAGAAGTTATGGATTATACAGTCAAAGAACTATGTACTACGCAGTCAAGGAGTTACAGATTGTACAGTCAAAGAGTTATGGACTATGGAGTCAAGATATTATGAACTATACAGTAAAGGAGTTACAAACTATATAGACAAAGAGTCAAGGAGTTGTGGATTATACAGTCAATAAGTTACAGACTATACAGTCAAAAAGTTATTGATCAGGCTATGTGTAGGAGGTGATAGCCGTAAGAACATAAAGTGCAGTGAATGACATAGGCCTACTCTACATATTCAAAATGGAATATGTGCATGGCTATTCTTTTGTAAAGTTTAGTTAAAAACTGTTTTGATGCATAATTTTAAGTATGTTTTTTATAACGCATGGCTTATTTAAAAGTGTAATAAATCTTATTACTTTTAATACTTGGTTTTGTGATTGACTGCACTCGATAGAAGAAGCTTCGAACATGAAGTTTTCTTTTCGAAAGTTGATCCGATTCTGAAGGCTGTATACGTAGGCCCACGGTAAAGCAGTGAGACGAGTTGTAGACGTTTAAAAATCCAGCATTATTTTAGAAGGAGTTTGAAATGTTTTAATATTGTTTTCCGAAAATTATCAGCTGGTTGATGACGACTTAAAAACTATTAATTTTGAATTTAAAGTTAAAAAGAAAAATTCAATGACGATTTACGCAAACATTTGTACTTCTGAGCTTACATCAAAAGGTTATGAACCTAGGTACAGCGTTTCTCAAGTAAATAGTCTTGTTTTGTTAAGGTCACAACATAACATTTTAAGATAATGTGGAATTGTTTTATAGGCTTTTATGTAAATGATCACGGTTTGTAACAATTTAAACTTTTTAACTGGTCAAAACTTTCACCTACATTTTGTTGAAAAGAATATTTTAAAATATCAAATCACTTCTTAAATAAACCGAGATTTCTAAACGACACCCCTTTGCTGTGAATTTATCATAGTTTAATTAATCAAGTTTAAATCAATTACTATGAATTTGTTGAAAAATTTAACTATTATATCCCTATTCAATTAGAAACCTTATTTTTTCATATTGTGATGTATGCAACATTTTCAATACTACCTCTATCTAAATGCATTCAAGATATTTCATCTCCAAAATGACTGATTTTGTGTTTAATTAAATTTTAAAGACTTGGTAGCCAATTGGTGACCAGGAAAAGGTTAAATTTATAAGAAGTAGTTCTTATAATATTAGAAATGAACTTAGTTTTGTTGAAAACCTGGATACAGACAGCTCGCTCTAATTAAAGAAACTCTTTGTAATGTTAATAAAAAAGGGGAAATGAATGGAAACAAAGACTAAACATTTTGTGATAAGAGTAGCGTTTCTGAAAATTCTATAAGCTTGTTTAGTTCATAGAACTACCAAAATATTGCTATAGGGTGAACCATAAACTACGTAACGCTTTTTTCTTACCTTATAGATTAGAGCTCCCCCCCATCAACAGAGTTACATGTCTATGCATGAGCACTGTGACCACTATGACTGTCTCATAATACTGAATCCACTATTTACATCTCTATGAATCTTTATATGACCAGCTCATTATTCTAAATCCACTATTTACATCTCTATGGATCTTTATATGACCAGCTCATTGTATTGAGCCCACTATTTACATCTCTATGAATCTTTATATGACCAGCTCATTGTTCTGAATCCACTAATTACATCTCTATGGATCTTTTTATGACCAGCTTATTATTCTAAATCCACTATTTACATCTCTATGGATCTTTATATGACCAGCTCATCGTTCTGAACCCACTAATTACATCTCTATGAATCTTTATATGACCAGCTTATTGTTCTGAATCCACTATTTACATCTCTATGAATCTTTATATGACCAGCTCATTGTTCTGAATCCACTAATTACATCTCTATGGATCTTTTTATGACCAGCTTATTATTCTAAATCCACTATTTACATCTCTATGAATCTTTATATGACCAGCTTATTGTTCTGAATCCACTATTTACATCTCTATGAATCTTTATATGACCAGCTCATTGTTCAGAATCCACTATTTGCATCTCTATGAATCTTTATATGACCAGCTTATTGTTCTGAATCCACTATTTACATCTCTATGAATCTTTATATGACCAGCTCATTGTTCTGAACCACTATTACATCTCTATGAATCTTTATATGACCAGCTTATTGTTCTGAATCCACTATTTACATCTCTATGAATCTTTATATGACCAGCTCATTTTCTAAATCCACTATTTACATCTCTATGGAATCTTTATATGACCAGCTCATGTTCTGAACCACTAATTACATCTCTATGAATCTTTATATGACCAGCTATTGTTCTGAATCCACTATTTACATCTCTATGAATCTTTATATGACCAGCTCATTGTTCTGAATCCACTAATTACATCTCTATGGATCTTTTATGACCAGCTTATTATTCTAATCCACTATTTACATCTCTATGAATCTTTATATGACCAGCTCATTGTTCTGAATCCACTATTTACATCTCTATGAATCTTTATATGACCAGCTTTGTTCTGAATCCACTATTTACATCTCTATGAATCTTTATATGACCAGCTTATTGTTCTGAGCCCACTATTTACATCTCTATGAATCTTTATATGACCAGATTATTATTCTAAATCCACTATTTACATCTCTATGGATCTTTATATGACCAGCTCATGTTCTGAACCACTATTACATCTCTATGAATCTTTATATGACCAGCTATTGTTCTGAATCCACTAATTACATCTCTATGATCTTTTTATGACCAGCTCATTATTCTAAAATCCACTAATTACATCTCTATGGATCTTTTATGACCAGCTTATTGTTCTAATCCACTATTTACATCTCTATGAATCTTTATATGACCAGCTATTGTTCTGAATCCACTATTTACATCTCTATGAATCTTTATATGACCAGCTTATTGTTCTGAATCCACTATTTCATCTCTATGAATCTTTATATGACCAGCTTATTGTTCTGAATCCACTATTTACATCTCTATGAATCTTTATATGACCAGCTCATTGTTCAGAATCCACTATTTACATCTCTATGAATCTTTATATGACCAGCTCTTTATTCTAAATCCACTATTTAAATCTCTCTACGTTCATGTATTTTGTCGAGTGCGAGCCGCGGAGAAAGCTACGCTCGCTTGTTTGTAGTTTCCACCCTCTCCCCCCTTGTCAGTTGATCGACCGGTCCCGCTGTCCCTGATATTAGAGATGCCGAGTGTTAGCCTTGCTATCTTCGGCTGTTTTCGACTCAGTTCGGGTCAAATTAGGGAAGCACGGAGATACCTTTTTTAGTCCCGCGACACGAGCTCGTTGACAGAGCCACGTTGATATGATTGTGACTCATGCTGGTTCATTTTCACGAGCAAGCGGTGAAAAAAAAACAACAGCCAAGTCAGCTCGCAATACTTGATTTCAATAAAACGAGGGTCGAGCAAAGCAAACACAAATAAAAAAAATTGAACCGGGATGTTGAAACGTGACCTAGTGAGGCGTGACGTAAAAGCGTGTCAAAATTGATGCCAAAGAAATGGGTGGTTGGAAAAATATGTTTGGTTGTAACGTGGTGGCAAACATGGGTGTAGGTATAGCCCGTCTACGGTAGCTTGGACTCTTTATGATTAGTTGGAAAGTTAAAACAAATATAGCTTTGGATTCCTTCACATCGAGGATTAATTGTTGTTATATTGATTTTATTGGTCGATTTAACAAGACATATTTGAGAAACAGGGAAACTTTTGAGTAACTTTTGAACTGTCAGGAAAAGGTAAAAAATAGTTCACCCAGTGATGAGTTGGGAGGGCGAGGACAGTTGGAGAATTTACCGCAACACTCCCTCAAGTGCCGCAAATAGTTTTACAAAAGAAAAAAAAAACATAATTAGTAGTAGAACTATAATATATAAAGCAGTGAAGATGTGTCGAATGCATGAGACTACATAAGATAGCACTTATGGCGGGATCAAGATCAACTTGACGTTCACTTGACGTAACAACTATCCAGGGGAGAACGTACCCGTTACTGAAGGCCACCACGTGTTCCAGAGAGCTAATCATATTGATAGCAATGTCAATAGAACTATTTAGTACTTGGTTTGTTTACAGATTTGGAATAGAGATAACTTTTACCGTTTAGTTTATTTGCCCTCTTCTCACGAAGATAAAAACTTCGTAACTTCTTGTTACACTCTGTTGTGTGACTCCAGTAAAGTTTCTATTACGACTACTTAAAGTATAATCAGCCCTAAATGATTGGGTTCCATTGTGGTGAACCATTTATTTTCAAATTCTACACATTCATTGGCTCTGTTTTGCTTGAGTTATGTTACGTTACGTGAATCCTTATTACACGTTGGTTTCTTTACTTCAAGTGAACATTACGTTACGTGAACGTTAATTCGATTGTAATCTTTGCATTTATATTCAAAAGATGTACCGTTACGCGTATTAAAATTATCCAAAAAATTACACGCTACAGTAGGTCTAATAATAATTGCATTGATGCGTTCGTTCACTGCGGATTCCCTGATTTACCATAAAATAAACTCTTAAGTAGCTTCTAAGTAATCCTACTCCTAGGATTGTTGTTCTGGCTGCTGCTTTGATTGTCTGCCCCTCAAAGTGAATGTCTGAGTATTTGAGTGGAGGACAATTGGGAAACAATTTGGGTTAAACCATCCTCAATACTTACACCCAGTCGGAACACGACCTCCAAACCTCCTCGTCACCGGCAGATCAGACAGGTGCTTGACATTAGGTCTGTCTGTCCCCCGATGAAGGGAATATATAGGTATAAATATTATTATTATTATTTGCACCGCGTCTTACTACCCGTTCGGGTTATACACTCTTACGCAATGTGTAATGGTAGGGTGATAGTGAAATGAAATGAAGGACCTACAGTTTAACGTGGAATCCGAACCACGGGGAGGCCGGCATTCCCACATTCACAAGATGTCTTGTCAGAGGTGAAGGAAGGGTTTGGTATTCAGATAAGTCTGTGCCGGACCGAGGATTGAACCCCGGCCGCCAGCATAGAGTACAGTATCATGTTTCTAAGAGGGGAGAAAGATGGGCCAGGACGGAAAATAGCTGACTTATAACTATGAGACCAATAATTAGATTAATAAACATAGGTCTACTCCCGGCCCTATCGTATCCTAGTAGTAAAATACTCAGCATCTTCTTGATTCGAACCCGGGTACGCAAGATTCATGGCTGACTACTCTACTGATGGGAAACCTGACCAGTTTGCATTATGACCCTATCTTATAACCTACACCATAGTGGAACCAAGTAATAGAGTCTCACCTTGACTGGTTATATATGACCCTATCTTATAACTTGCACCATAGTGGAACCAAGCAAGGTAGTAGTCTTACCTTGACTTATTAATTATGGACCCTATCTTTAACCTACACCATAGTGGAACCAAGCAAGGTAGCAGTCTTACCTTGTCTTATTATATTATGACCCTATCTTATAACCTACACCATAGTGGAACCAAGCAATATAGCAGTCTCACCTTGACTGGTTACACTATGACCCTATCTTATAAGTTGCACCATAGTGGAACCAAGCAAGGTAGTAGTCTTACCTTGACTTATTACACTATGGCCCTATCTTATAAGCTACACCATAGTGTAACCAAGCAAGGTAGCAGTCTTACCTTGACTGGTTACACTATGACCTTATCTTATAACCTGCACCATAATGGAACCAAGCAAGGCAGCAGTCTTACCTTGGCTTATTACACTATGGCCCTATCTTGTAACCTACACCATAGTGTAACCAAGCAAGGCAGCAGTCTTACCTTGGCTTATTACACTATAGCCCTATCTTATAAGCTACACCATAGTGTAACCAAGCAAGGCAGCAGTCTTACCTTGGCTTATTACACTATGGCCCTATCTTGTAACCTACACCATAGTGGAACCAAGCAAGGTAGCAGTCATACCTTGACTGGTTACACTATGGCCCTATCTTATAAGTTGCACCATAGTGGAACCAAGCAAGGCAGTAGTCTTACCTTGACTTATTACACTATGGCCCTATCTTATAAGCTACACCATAGTGTAACCAAGCAAGGTAGCAGTCTTACCTTGACTGGTTACACTATGACCTTATCTTATAACCTACACCATAATGGAACCAAGCAAGGCAGCAGTCTTACCTTGGCTTATTACACTATGGCCCTATCTTGTAACCTACACCATAGTGTAACCAAGCAAGGCAGCAGTCTTACCTTGGCTTATTACACTATGACCTTATCTTATAACCTACACCATAATGGAACCAAGCAAGGCAGCAGTCTTACCTTGGCTTATTATACTATGGCCCTATCTTATAAGCTACACCATAGTGTAACCAAGCAAGGTAGCAGTCCTACCTTGACTGATTAGACTATGACCTTATCTTATAACCTACACCATGATGGAACCAAGCAAGGTAGCAGTCTTACCTTGGCTTATTATATTATGACCCTATCTTATAACCTACATCTTAGTGGAACCAAGCAAGGTAGTAGTCTTACCTTGACTGATTACACTATGGCCCTATCTTATAAGCTACAGCAGGGAGGAACTAAGCAAGGTAGTAGTCTTACCTTGACTGATTACACTATGGCCCTATCTTATAAGCTACACCATAGTGGAACCAAGCAAGGTAGTAGTCTTACCTTGACTGATTACACTATGGCCCTATCTTATAAGCTACAGCAGGGAGGAACTAAGCAAGGTAGTAGTCTTACCTTGACTGATTACACTATGGCCCTATCTTATAAGCTACACCATAGTGGAACCAAGCAAGGTAGTAGTCTTACATTGACTGATTACACTATAATCCTATCTTATAACTAACAAAGTTGAATCTAGCAAGATACATTTGCTACCTCTTATGAATAACTGAGGGTACATAATTATTCATAGCAGGCATTTGTTTATTGATGTTACTAATATAGGCTTATGGTCATTTTTTGATTTCATAATTTATTTTTATTTTCATCCTATTCATAAAAATTCTCAATTATATATTAAAATATGAGTTTAATAAATCAATACAATTGTTTGTGTAGAAATAGCCCATAAAAATGGGCTGTTGTGCAAAGATTTTAACCATGTATGGGTTGGTCTAGCTAGAGTGTTGGCAGTCAGTGTAAGACTGTTTTGAGTAATGTTGTACATCATCTGGCTATCAAGACCCCCAGCAAAAACACTCACGTAAACCGTTGTCGAGTAACAAACACTCTGTTGCACAACACATGATCATACACACGTTGACATAATTGTTGCAAACATCAGTAAGAGGTGAGTTACAAGGATTGAAACATGTCCAAAGAGCAGTGTTTAGACTTCATTATTGCTTGTGTTTCCGGTGAGGATTAAACGTGAAAACTGTAGCAAATAATTTAATTTATTTGATTCTTTTCCTTTTAGTTCTTCATGGCCCGCGTTTTTACAATTGCAACTCTTATGAACTTCACTTGCCAAAGATCCAGAAGATTGTGGTATACATACCTACTTAAGGATGTTACTTATCTGTGACGTCACGGCCGGTAAAGATAGGATTTACCATGTTAGTGAATTTACGTTTTACTCGGCGAGTTTTAAAGATATAACGTTAAAACAAAAACAATAATATCTTAAGTCCTACAGTGTCACAAAATTATTATTTTTATCTCTAAGTTGTTTATTTGCGTAAGATAATAATAATAATAATAATAATATTTAGCACAGCGTCTTACTACCCGTTCGGGTTATACGCTTTAAGTACTAATTACGCTAATGGATTAGAAATTGGGAAGGTTGAATTAGAGGAAGTGAACCCGCATTTGCGAGGAGAGAGAGTGGAAAACCATTTAGGAAAAACCACCCCCAGTTCACCCGACCGAGATTCGAACCTCGATCTCCCCGTCCTCAGCAGTCGAACTCAACACGACATGCGCGTTAGCCAAATACGCCACCGAGGCGGGTTATTTGCGTAAGTTTTTTTTATTTATAAATCATCTACAATTTAGGTGGCTTGGACACGAAAATGGCCTGCAGGAGTCTTCCTGCCAAGACGTAAATGACAAAAGTCAGTGGTAGAAAATGTCTATCTAGAATAGGAAACAAGAAAAGATTAAATTAAAAATCAGGTCAATATTTTCAAGGAGCAAATATTAAAGTGAGTGTAAACTCGTCAGTGAAGAGGGGAAAGGTTATCAGCACATAAACACGAGCCCTCTCAGGCTGAACTACTCATGTTCTTCCCTCTCTTTCTATTTCTACATTGGTGTCTAAGTGTGATAGTGCTTAGACTGCTTAGCTGCGTCAAGTTAAGATACAACCCGCTTCGCAAAATAGCCTCGAAATCTCCACGTAGGCAAAAATAACGAAGTGGACTGTACGGAAGTTGAACCTCAAATGACCTTCAGTTGAGAAACAACTCTCAAACACCAATAAACTGGGACTGTCAATGACGGGTGTATTGGAATTTGAATACCAATCGATTGTACCGTTTTTATAAATGGTTTCTCACTATTCCACCATGAAAATGCAGGTATACCGCCTTTAAACCCAACCAAATCCATCCGTCCTCATCTATAACTCACTATCGTAATCAGTACTTATCCGTGTAACCCAAACATGTAGTAAGACGCGGTGCTAAAAAAATACCCCCCTCAAACCAGCCCATACACGGTCAATATTTTGCACAAGTCTTTGTTTTACCATTTATTTGATAACGTTTGTGGCAGTCTTTAGAGGATCAACTTTTAAAGAGTCTAGTTCATTCATTTGGATCTTTTAGGGTGTCAACATACTCAGATAAAGTGTTCAGGATATAATTTATACCGCAACCTTCTGGAGTTTTGGAAATATAAAAATGAAGTGTGAACTCTATATAAACCACAATCTGCTTACTAAGCTATTTTTGAAAAATTTGAAAACATTTTACAAGCTTATTTTCCGTTACCATTTCCATGTTTTATTGTCATCAGGAATACGGACTAATGATACTAAACACTGCACTTTGGACATCCTTCAAACTCTAATAGGACTGTGGGGTCATCCTTAAACACGTAACGCTGTTTATAGGGGGGGGGGGGGGATGTAATGTCTACGTGGCGTTACATAGGGGAACCGGGTGCAAAAAAAAAAAGTACGAAAAAAGCGCCAGGCTTACGTGGTTTATGGATGATCCTTTAAGTTTGCAACAATTCTGTTATACAGAGTGTGTGATACGTATTGTGCAACAGTGGTTTGGTTGTGTATTGGATCGCTTATGTTTTTTTTTATAAATCATCTACAATTTAGGTTATTTGGCTTATACTATACTAAGTACATGGCACCAACCAACACCAGAATGGAATGGGCCGGTTTTATATGTGATGGAATGGGCTAATTCCATGCGAGTTTAAATAGGTGTCGTCTTGTATTTAGTATAGTACCGCACTTAGGCCCGGTGTCCAAGATTAACGTGCGTCATCTTTGCAGTCGCATCCTGTGACGCTGCGTCACCGCTAATAGCAGTGCACACTAACTACTTGCGTCTATTTGGACGCAACTATCGGCCTCAGTCGGTTTGAAGCCATGGCCGTGACAAGTACACTCCGGGAGCGGAAAAAAATTAGTCAAACTTATATTTGCTGTACATCACAACTCTAATACCCTGACACGAACTTATAAGTCATCTCTACTCATTATTTTATAAGTTGACAGTGGTTGTGATATGTTTCAAGTATTTTATAAATATTTATTATGAAAATAAATGGTAGGTAGTAATGTATGTTGTTTTAATGCACTTTTACTATATTTCAGGATAATCTGGGTAATCCAGTTGACACATGGTCCCAGTTAGTCCTTATAAACGAAGTTACACTGTATATACAAATATTTTTTCTCAATAATTCATAAAAATTATTAGAAAAAAAAATTGAGTTAAAATTCGCCAAGTTGCTTTAGCATTATGGCTTCTATTTCATTAGTATTTAGATATAGCGTCGTGCATATCTCTATCCATGGTGGTTGTGTTTTATTTCTGTCATGGTATACATCTAGGGACGACCTCCAAATGACATGTGTATCCCGCACCTCATTAATAAACAGTTGTGTGTTTATCTCGTCCTCCATTCTGACTGTACACTGATTACTGTCACGTGACGCACGCTGTCCGTATGCACTGTTCTGTCTTCACAGGGACTGACAGAACACGCTGAGCGGTAGTGTCACCGCTGCGTTTTGCAGAAACCCGCCTCACTAGTTTTGACGCAACAATGGCGCCAACTTGACGCCAGACCTCGCGTCCCGTGTGAACTCCATCCATCGTTCGAATCAAAGTATGGCTGCAAAAATGACGCGCGTCGCTCGTGGGCACCGGCCCTTAAGGAGCACCTACTCAATCTGAAAATTAAACTCGTCCTAAGATTCGGATCTAGGATTCGTAAGTAAAATGAAAATAATATCAGTTATATTAAACTACCTACTTTGCAGCAGGCGCGTGGGTAGAACGGGGGCTGCCCCCACGTAAATAATCTCCCCCCCCCCCTCCCCATCGCTCGCTCCAGTCTGGCCACCTCTCATTACAACCAGTGTGTTCTACTTTATTTTTTAGTCGCTCGCTCAGTCTGACCGTCCCCTACACAAATAAGGTTTCATTGCAAGTATTTATTTGGGTCGAGCGTCTGTGAAAAGGTTGTCCTGTCTTGTTCGAAACGAGAGTTAGGTTTTTAATGAGTGAGCAGGATAGATAGACAACAACAAATGCAACGAGAGTCTAGCGTCCTAGGGCCCACACATGGTCAGTTCAAATTGTCGTGTGTATACAAGGATGACTGACTGATCAATCCGAACTGACGGACTCGTGACTTTCCATCAAACTGGACTGTGGACTGGCCATCCATCAGTCCGAACTGACCGTGTGTGGGAGGTCAGTCCAAACGATCAGTACAACAGTCTTCTGCCGAGGGTCGTGGAGCAAACAGCATTGTGTGTAGGTCTCCTATGTTTATTGATACCATTTTTTAGTGAGAAGTCAAGTACTATATTACATTTTAATTGTTTGAATAAATTAATTTGTATTGTGCATTTTAGCTTGTGCCTGTGAGTGTTCAATGGATTCCTGGTCGAAAGACTTTATTTTGGAAATTATCAAGGCACATGGCGAGAACAAAATTGCTTGTGGAATGTTAAAACTAAAGAATATCGTGATAATGTAAAGAAAAATACTGTCCTCGCTTCAATAGCCAATAACCCGCCTCGGTGGCGTAGTTGGCTAACGCGCTTGTCGTGTTGAGCTCGACTGCTGAGGACGGGGAGATCGAGGTTCAAATCTCGGTCGGGTGAACTGGGGTGGTTTTTCATAAAAGGTTTTCACTCTCCTTCCACGCAAATGCGGGCTCACTTCCTCTAATTCAACCTTCCCAATTCCTAAATCCATTAACGTAATTAGTACTTAAAGCGTATAACCCGAACGGGTAGGACGTGGTGCTAAATATTATTATTATATTATTATTATTATATTATTATAAAAAGCCAATACTTCATCCACAATTTTCTTTTCGTTTACACTTTCTAACAATAAGTGCAATTGCATCACACAATGTTTCTTCCATATTAAAACCTAAAAAAAAAAAAAAAAAACACGTCCAGCACCAACCACGCTCTATTTCAGACTGACCGTGTGTATGCCAACCTTCAGTTCAGTCCGAACTGACCGTGTGTATGCCAACCTTCAGTTCAGTCCCGAACATTACCGTGATGTGTGCCAACCTTCAGTTCAGTCCGAACTGACAGATCAAACTATCAGTCCAATGAGTGGCCACCTCTGAAGGTTGAGTTCAGTTAACTCAAGGTGAATCGTGCATGTTATAAATTGGGCATGGGCCGAAATGAAATCAAAATGAGTAAATATGACAAAATTACTCCCTCCAAGAAACCCTTCCCCTCCCAAGACACTGAAATATATCTGCTTTGGTTCTCAAGAACTCACTTGTGAGTAAATATTTCCGGGGTTAAGACCTATATATATATGAGCGGCTGCTCAAAAATTGCCATGCAATAAAAAATAGGTACTTGATTCCTTTTAGCACGCTAGAAAAGTAAAAAAATGTATCTCTTATGAGGTAGACCGCAATGAGCGGGGTGGGGAAAGAGTAAATTGTTATGACAAGGATAGCACAGTTAACATTCACCCTGACCCTTCAGGTCAGAGCCACAAGTTTTGTTTGAAGAAACTAAACAAACAAATTGGAGGCACGTGTTTAAATCCCAGCTGGAGACACTTGACTTTTTTTTCAAATAATGTTTTGAAAGCTATTAACTTAAATATTAATAATATAGTTATATTAATAAAACGTAGTTTACTCGACCCACCAAATGAATTCATAAATGAAAATATAGCAACTAATTTAATTGTAAAACTAATTTATTACGGGTTTCTGTGGGATATACATATATTATAGTGAAAAATTGAATATGTAAATTATCTTTAGAATAACATACTTGCTACCCGTATCGGGAGCGCGTGGAATAAACATCAAGCTCGCTTGGTCCGGTTTCATGGTGACGGGAAGGCTTGGGATCGAATCCCAGTGGGGTGTTCTCTGGGTTATTTTACTAAATGGTTTCCCACTCTCTCTCTCTACGCAAAGTCGGTTAAATTCCTACTCAATTCTAGCTTCCTCAGTCCCAGGGCCGGATTTACACTAGGCCCTTGTTGACGTTACACTCCCTACCCACTCCCCGTGCACGTGACCCCTCTTTAAAGACACAGAATTCATTAGGAAAACAAAAAACTGAGTTTATGGTATTAAAAATAACCTAGCTACACATTTTAGCCTATTAGTGATAGGCCGCATATTTTGAGCAAATCACATTTCCAAGTAAAAAATTAATTACCTTATAACTAGGCCAATTTAATCTACACTTTTTACAGATTACTTAGTATTTTTTGGACACATTGACATACTAATATTATAAATAAATTGCTCCCTAAATAAATAATTTTGTAGAGAACTTGCAGTATCGGTCGTAGCGCGCTCAGTTTCTTTAGTAGGCCTACATTATGTAACCGAATACTTTCAAACAAGTCAATGACGGATATTAAAGACCAAAATGAATATGTCACTTTATTAAAGATAGCCTACTCAATGCCTTATTTCTACGTAGACTTGTTCATTAAATTATAAAAACAAAATTCTTGGTGGAAGTGCCTTAGCAGTCGCCCTTCAAGTGGTGCCCTCAGAGAGTTGCGCTCTAGGCCCGGGCCTAGTGGGCCTAGTGGGCCTAGTGGTAAATCTGACCCTGCTCATTCATCTGCACCATAGTGCAATTAAATGTGTATAGTTCGAACGAGAAGTAAGATAAAGTTCAAAATATAAATTTGTTTGTGGCGGCCTTTAACTCAAGGATTCTCAACCTTTATAGATTGTGGCACCCTTGTGAAGAGGATTAGGATCTTGTGGCATTCTTGTGAAGGGGATTAAAATCTTGTGGCACTCGTGAGGTATTAGAATCTTGTGACATCCTTGCGAGGAATTATAATCTTGTGGCACCCTTGTGAAGGGAATTAGGATCTTGTGCACTTTTGTGAAGGGATAAAGTTGTGCACCTGTGAGGGATTATAATCTTTGGTCCCTTGTGAAGGGATATATCTTGCACCCTTGTGAAGGGGATTAATCTGTGACCTTGTGAGGGATTAATCTTTGGCATCCTGTGAAGGGGATTATAATCTCGTGGCACCCTTGTGAGGGGATTAGAATCTTGTGGCCCCTTGTAACGGGGATTATAATCTTGTGGCACCCTTGTGAAGGGGATTAGGATCTTGTAGCACCCTCGTGAGGGGGATTATAATCTTGTGGCACCCTTGTGAAGGGGATTATAATCTCGTGGCACCCTTGTGAAGGGGATTAGAATCTTGTGGCACCCTCTGTGAGGGGATTATAATCTTGTGGCACCCTTGTGAAGGAGATTAGGATCTGTAGCACCCTCGTGAGGGGGATTAGAATCTTGTGGACTCTTGTGAAGGGATTAGGATCTTGTGGCGCCCTTGTGAACGGGATTAATCTTGTGGCCCCTTGTAGGGGGATTATAATCTTGTGGCACCCTTGTAACGGGGATTATAATTTGTGGCCCCTGTGAACGGGGATTATAATCTTGTGGCACCCTTGTACGGGGATTAAATCTTGTGGCCCTTGTAAGGGATTAATCTTGTGGCGCCCTTGTAACGGGGATTATAATCTTGTGGCACCTTTGTAACGGGATTAAATCTTGTGGCACCCTTGTAGGGGATTAAATCTTGTGGCCTTGTAACGGTGATTAGGAATCTTTGGAACCTTGTGAAGGGGATTATAATCTTGTGGAGCCCTTGTATCGGGGATTATAATCTTGTGACACTCTTGTAAGAAATTTCGTAAGCGTTTTTTTTCACATTTTTAATTTTTTTCATCCACTGTAGAACATATCAGAGTAGCATGTTAAACAATTAAGTCATCTAAAGGGAAACAATTGTTATCAGCCTCGGTGGTCACGTGTTCTAACGCGCTAATCTCATGTTGGACTAGACTGCTGAAGACGGGGGGATCGAGTTTCGACCCAGTCGGGTTCACTGAAGGGGTTTTCTTAAATGGTTTTCCACTCTCACTCCACGCAAATGCGGGTGCGTTTCCTATAAATTACGCCTTCATAATTCCTAAGCCATTAGTTTAATTAGTATATAGGCTTATAACCTGAATAGGTAGTAAGACGCAGTGCTTATATATATATATTATTTAATTGTCTCAAATTGTGTGCCGTGGCACGTGTAATTCAAGAAACACTAAAAGACAAAACTTTCTTGTTTCTTTATTTCCATTATTTTGTCGTATAGTATTTTGTTAACATTTTCCCCAATCAGAATCTTGCGACACCCCTGTCCAAACTCGCAGCACTCAGGAGATACCTATGCTATATCTGTGGTATCAGCACTATGCTGTAACATTATTTCAATGTTGACGTTAATCTTTTCTTTGGTAATAAAAGTTTACATCTTGATTTTGTTTTGTTTTAATATTTTCTCCATTTCAATTTATTTTAGAATAGTACGATATAGCAGAGTCAGGTCCACCGATATTTAAGATTAGTTGAAATTATATTGTTAAGGTAGTAGAGGATGAACTTTTTATTAGTTTTGGAAATGTTGAGGGGAGACCCTTCTCTTTTTCTGGGCCTTCAGTTTTACATCCAAGAATGTTTTTCATTGCTATTTGGGTGGTCCTTACCCCAGCTACCCCAATTTCAACCTTGCGCCACACCGATTAGTAACTTACAGTTTATTCTTCTAGTTTTGGAAACTTTAAAAAAACTCTTCATCTTACCTGCCCTTTCTTATTAAGATAAAATATTTAATACTAATTTTGTTATTTGTGTCGTTCCTCTACTTTCCTGGCAAATTTTAGTTTCTATATTCCCTAAGAGGTTTTTTTATATTTCTTCCAGAGTAAGATTTTGAAATTAAAATGTTCAGACAATTATGTTTATTTGGAATAGTGCTTAGTCCCCCTGGCTAAATTTCAGTTCTCTACCATAGAAAAGTAGTTTTGTATATAAATTTTGAAAATTTTGACTCCCACTCCTAACCCCCCAGTCATTTATACAATTTGTTTTATTTTTATTTTGTTATCTGGAGGAGTCCTTCTACCTGTTCACCAAATTTGAATTTTCTTCCACAACTAAAGTGATTTTTATGTATCCTTCCCCCATTTTCCCCTTATATATTGGGGTACCATTTAAAATTTTGAAAATTTTCTTGTTATTTAAAGTTGCCCCTTTATCTTCCTTCCGAATTTAACACTCTGAAAATAAATTATTTCTATTAATTTTAGAAATTTTAAGCCCTCTCACAATTTGTCCAACTACGACCTAGAAATTTCAAATATTTAGACAGGTTTGTTTATCTGGAGTTATACTTCTACCTGTCTGCAAAATTTAAATTGTATACCATTCTTAAAATTATATTTTTTAACCCCGCATTCAATATTTCCTTGGGACCAATTTTAAAAATTTTGTACTTTTATAGGTATTTGGAGTGGTATGTTACTTTTTTCTGCCGATTTTTCCTTTTATACTTCATTGATAAGTAGTTGTAGGTTTGTACATTTTTGATGCCCCTACCTAACAAACTCTTTTTTTGAAATCACTCTGAGAAATGTTAAATTCTAAGATTCATTTGTTTATCTGGGAGTTTTTCTCTGTTTGCCAAATTATGATTCTAACGATATCTTCTCTCCTTCTATTTACCACAATTCCACTATAAAATTTAAAATTTTCTGACTTTCATGTTTATTTGGGGTGATCCCTATATCTGCTTAAATAATTTAAGTTCCCTACCACAAAAAGAAGTAGGTTAGTGTATTATTTTTGGAAATGTTGAGTCCCTTCACCCCACTACTTCTTCAACTTCCACTTACAAATTTTACATTTTAAGATTCAATTAGATAGCTTAAGGAGCCCTTATATCAAGCTGCCAGATTTAAATTTTCTATCACACCTAAATGTTTTTTCCTCTAACCTCATTTCCCCTATTTCCCACGGTTATATTTAAAATTTAAAATGTTTATACGATTATGGCTATTTATCGTGGTTCTTTTACTTTCCTCCCGAATTTTCTAACACACTGGGAAATAGTTTATTCTATGAGTTTTGTAAATTTTAAACCTCTAGCACCCCCCTCCACCCCGTTCCTCATACCCATTTTTCTAGCTACCATTTAGAAATCTCAATTTTTAAGACTTATTTGGTTATCTCGAGTTGTCCTACCTGACTTCAAAATTAAAATTTTCTACTATACCCAAAAGCTTTGTTTCTGTTTATACCCTCTCCCCTATTTCCTTGGGCCCCATTACATGATTTAAAGTCTTAAGAATGTTATAACTATTTGGAGTGGTCCCTTTATCTACATGATAAGTTTCAATTTCTTGCCCCACTGATTTCTATTCTATTTCTATAAGTTTTGGGAGTTTCTACTCCCCCCCCCCCCCTCCCTTCACACTATTTTCTCCAAATTAATCTTAAAAATTAATGATTTCAAGATTTATTTGGTTATCTGAAGTTTTTCTCAACTTTTCTGCCAAATTTTAGTTTTATACCTCATCTTTAAAGTTCTTTCTATAATTTTATCCCCACCATTTCCTAGAGCCCCATTTTGAACTTTACCATTTTTAGATTGTTCTGGTTATATGAAGTAATCCCTCTCTCTTTATCTTCCCATTACATTTCAGCTTTTGGCTTATCTATAAGTTCCTTATCTTTTTTATGAACTCTCACACACACACACACACACATACACTCTCTCTCTCTTTCTGCTTTATATACTAAGAGTTATTAGTACAGTATAAGTGCCCATTCGGGCTATACACATACATTAATTTTGATAATGGAATGGGGATAAGGAAAGTAGACATTTAGAGGAAATGTACACGTATTTGTGTGGAGGAAAGTGGAAAACCCATCCATATTATATAAAATATACAAATTAAGTTCAATAAGCACAGGCCTACATGTACTTAAAAACAACAAACTCACGGCACACCGCCTGCAAACAATTATGTAGATAATATAAGAAAAGTTTGATGGACCTGTGGACTGAACGTCAATCTCGTATATTATCTTTTACCTGAGACGGGTGGCCAGGGTTCGAATCCCAACCGTGTGTTTCGAGTGTTTTTAATTAAATGGTTTTTCCACTCTCCCTTTACACTAATTCGGATGCATTCCCTCTAATTGCCTATCCCTCATTCCTATCCCACTAGCTTAGTAAGATGTGGATAGCCTGGCCATGTTTAGTGTAAATACATAATAATATAAAAAGAGCCAATGAAAAACAGAGAGGTTTTTACATTTATCAAGAGTACAATAAAAATATAACAAATATTTAACCAAATTAAAGTCCTTCTAATTATTATTTAACCATGTAATTAATATGTATTGTACATTAAAACAGATTGGAGGAATTGTACCCGAAATTGCGCAAATACGGAGACACCTCCTCCCTATTATACCTTTCTCATTTGTGTACATTTGCGACTAAGCCGGACAGCTAGCACATGACAACTTTGACATAGAGAGATATAATTATCATCTAGTTCAATGGTCTGTGTGTGCAGAGTTTTAGACGCTCTGGTGGCACTGAACGTTACCCAGGGTACATACATGGAGGTTGTCTACACGTCGTACAATGAGATGGTTTGTGTGTGCAGAGTTTTAGACGCTCTGGTGGCACTGAACGTTACCCAGGGCACATACATGGAGGTTGTCTACACGTCGTACAATGAGATGGTCTGTGTGTGCAGAGTTTAGACGCTCTGGTGGCACTGAACGTTACCCAGGGCACATACATGGAGGTTGTCTACACGTCGTACAATGAGATGCGGTGATGGTGATAGTGATTGTGAAGGTGTGGAGCTAGGAGTGATCTTTAACCATACAATGGTGACTTCGCACTTTAATGGTGTCGGGAGGAGAGTATTAGGTTAACTGTACCCTCATTTACTTGGAGGAAGAGTAAGAAGTCAGTTAGGAAATAAACACCCTCAGTACGTATGGACGGAGTAGAGCTGAGAAAATATCTTGGAAGCACGTGTGAGGCGAAAGGTGGAAGTAGAGAGGATCTAGGAAGTAGATGAGAAGTAGAGGATTATTATTAGTACCGCGTCTTACTACCCGCTCGGGTTGTACGCACTTACGCTAATGTGTAATGGTAGGGTGATTGTGAGATGAAATGGAGGACCTACAATTTAACGTGGAATCCGAACCACGGTGGAGGCCCGGCATTCCCCACATTCACAAGATGTCTTGTCAGAGCTGTAGGAAGGGTTTGGTAATCAGATAAATCTGTGCCGGGACCGAGGATTGAACCCCGGCCACCAGCACAGAAGTCTGACACCTTACCCCTAGACCACCAGGTCACCATGAGAAGTAGAGGAAGCAAGAATTAGATGGTATGGGCATGTAATGAGGATGGAGAAGGAGAGGATGCTAAGAAAGAGAAGGAAGAAACAGATAACAGAAAGTGTGTAAGTGAGAGGAAAAGAATGGTGGAAGGATAGAGGAAGATGGAGGCATTATACTAAAGTGACCCTGCCACGGGCCGTAAACAGTTGATTAGTACGTATGGCTAGGATTCTAAACCTCGTCAGCAAAGAAAACTCGAACTAAGCGAGATTCCTTATCTTCCCAGGATCTGTGACAGGAGTGAAGCATATTATATACTCTGAGGCCTATTCAACGGTAGCGTTCGAATGCTGGAGATTATGATGCGGGGTTTTTGTGTAGGGTTTAAAAATGAAATAAGAGATTAGTTAAAAGTGACCGCTATATTCGGCCGAAGTCATCTCCGAGGTATTCTAAGGTCATGTTTAAAAACTATGAACACCATGAGATTTGTGTCTAACTGTTTTAAAAACCCGACCTGCTAAAGCCAAAAATCAAATAGCTAATTCATCACCAATTCACCATTAATTTAATAATAATAAATATAATAATAATAATAATAATAATAATACTTAGCACCGCGTCTTACTACCCGTTTGGGCTATACGCTAACAACATAATTGGTTAGGAATTGGAAGGTTGAATATAAAGGTAGTCAACCCGCGTTTTCGTGGAGGGAGAGTGGAAAACCATTTATGGAAAACCACCCCAGTTCACCCGAGCGAGTTTCGAACCTCGATCTCACCGTCCTCGACAGTCTAGCTCAACATGAACTAGCGCGTTAGCTGACTACGCCACCTAGGCGAGTCACCATTAATTTAAAATACGTTTAAAACCTTAGCCCAATATTGTAAAAGTAAATGAATATAAACAAGCTACTACTAAAAAATGTAATTCGTATGTGTATGTGTAGTAGTAAATATGTAATAGTTTAGAAAGTATTCAGTTGATAGTATTGAAATAATTACATGTTCATCTATAGCAAGTTATTAAGTCAATAATAAAAAACCAAGCACTTAAAGTTAATGGGTTTGGAAAATTTGATACATCTAATATCATCAGTTAAAACAACATTTAAAGGAGAAATATTTATAACAAAAATTATTTCAATGTGAAACACAATTAGAATCAGTTTTGTTTGGAAAAAGTTTTTTTTCAAAAATGTTCTCTATTCATGATTCCTGTTAAGAAACTTTAAACTTGTGTATGCACTGATTCTTACCAGCCGTCCAAGCTATCCACATATTAACATTTGTGGGATAGCGCTGAAGAAGTACATTTTATAGGAAGTGTATCAGCATTTGGGTGGAGGATAGGTGGGAAACCACTGGAAGGTAGGGGGCATCTTGAGTACACCCAGCCGGGATTCAGGGCCCTGCCTCCCGTCACTAGATCAGATGGGGTTGCCTCAGCCAGCCCAATACTAGCATAAACATCACTTCTCACAGCTCTGTTAGTGCCTCCTTCTCACAATCCACGAGCCGCCACTGTAAGTCCTCTCTCCAAAGTATCAATGAAAGCCTCTAACAGGTCCGTTAGTGCCCTTCTCACACCAAGCCACGAGCCGCCACTGTAAGTTCTCTCTCCAAAGTATCAATGAAAGCCTCTAACAGGCCCGTTAGTGCCCCCCTCTCACCAAGCCACGAGCCGCCACTGTAAGTCCTCTCTCCAAAGTATCAATGAAAGCCTCTAACAGGCCCGTTAGTGCCCCCCTCTCACCAAGCCACGAGCCGCCACTGTAAGTCCTCTCTCCAAAGTATCAATGAAAGCCTCTAACAGGCCCGTTAGTGCCCCCCTCTCACCAAGCCACGAGCCGCCACTGTAAGTCCTCTCTCCAAAGTATCAATGAAAGCCTCTAACAGGCCCGTTAGTGCCCCCTCTCACCAAGCCACGAGCCGCCACTGTAAGTCCTCTCTCCAAAGTATCAATGAAAGCCTCTAACAGGCCGTTAGTGCCCCCTCTCACCAAGCCACGAGCCGCCACTGTAAGTCCTCTCTCCAAAGTATCAATGAAAGCCTCTAACAGGCCCGTTAGTGCCCCCTCTCACCAAGCCACGAGCCGCCACTGTAAGTCCTCTCTCCAAAGTATCAATGAAAGCCTCTAACAGGCCCGTTAGTGCCCCCCTCTCACCAAGCCACGAGCCGCCACTGTAAGTCCTCTCTCCAAAGTATCAATGAAAGCCTCTAACAGGCCCGTTAGTGCCTTCTCACACCAAGCCACGAGCCGCCACTGTAAGTCCTCTCTCCAAGGTTTCACCAAACCTAAAAGAAAGCTTCTCCAAATAGATCGAGCGAGGACTTCATTATGCCATTCAATTTGTATTCAACAGCGCGATCACTCCGTCTCTCTGGTTCTTTTCTTCATTTTGTGTGCGCATGCGTGCGAGTCTCACTTTCAAGGCTGTATGTCTGCTACACGTCTCTTCTAGACTAGACAACGTTCAGAATTATCAGTAGCTTAGCAACAAGTTGAAAAAGTGGGAGACACCTCACAACCTTCGTTTATTGAACTTTTGATTCGATTTTCACAACAAATACGCTGGATAATTAGATACGTTGTCAGATTCCCATCTCGTTTCCTAGCAAAGGCGTAGAAAGCTCATTTGTCTAGGAAGGGGCGGGAGGGGGCAAATGTCCGTTTAGAAATGTAAGTATATTTTTAGCCAATAACAATATTTAAACACATACCATTTGGTATACCAAATTACAGGGATGGTCCGGACTACCTAGTACCACTTTCTACCGTCTTATATGAAGTCTTTTTTTAAGGGGATCCACTAGAAAGCTGACGTAATAGCCTACATAAACATTGTTTCAAAGTATAGGTATATATTGTGGGAAAGGGTGTGTGGTGCATGTACTTACTCTATGACATCAGTAACCCAGAAGTTCATTACTCCACTTACAAAATTAGGCCACCTATCCCTCTCTTGAGATAGTTCTATCCAGTCCACCTCACTACATCCCATTTCTTTCAGGTCGATTCTAATGTTATATTCCCATCTTTGTCTAGGTTTTCTCAATGGTATTTTCCCATTGGGTTTGCCAGTCAATGCTATGGCCTGGGTTCTAGATTCTCTCATTTGTGCTTCATGGTCTGCCCACCATAATCTACGAGACTTTATGATCCTAACAATGTCTTTTGGTTTGTACAGGGTAGGTAACTCATCATTATGCAACCTCCTCCACTCCCCAGTAGCCTCCTCACATTTTTAACCATATAACTTTGTTTTCGCCATGTTTCACACTTATAACAGCACACGGTTGTATGCGTCCCGGCATTCTTAGTTCGGATCCTGACTGGGTTAGTATACGACCTGATCACACAGATTCACGTGCGTCAGTTTATATCCCAGCACTAGATTTAAATATTTAAACAAATTGGCTTCGTGTGCCAGGTAGGTTCACGTTCCCTACCAACGATTGGACTAGGTTTGATTTAACTTAAAGATTACAAATTAATCTTCAGGATTAATTCTGTCTACATTTTGGTTATGGTTATAAAAGCATGAATATAAATAGGCCTTGTGAAAGTTGAGTTGGCGTGATTATTTCATCTCTAACGCTTTGACTGCGCAAGTGTCGAACACACGTCCACTGCTTTTGCTTTTCTCATCGCGAGTGTTTTTACAATGGCTGCCACGAGGGCTTCTTGCAGCCCTCACTGCGTCCCCTTGGATTATTTCACTTCTTAGAAAGAAATCGAACAAGGTCGCTTTCATTGTCACTTAAAAAACTGCAACTAAAACTCATGCATCCTGCTAAATTTGTATATGCTATGGTTCACCCCCATAGAAAACAACCAATAAAGGTAGAGCATGTAGGCCATCTAAAGGTTCATTATGACCATTGAATAATAAAATATAGAATGTAAGCTCATTCGACCATCAATATTTTACTGCACAGTTTTAAGAGGTCTACACGGCTCGTCCCAAACAAGGAGATTAGCAGAACTTGACAACACGGCTCGTCCCAAACAAGGAGATTAGCAGAACTAGACAACACGGCTCGTCCCAAACAAGGAGATTAGCAGAACTAGACAACACGGCTCGTCCCAAACAAGGAGATTAGCAGAACTAGACAACACGGATCGTCCCAAACAAGGAGATTAGCAGAACTAGACAACACGGCTCGTCCCAAACAAGGAGATTAGCAGAACTAGTCAACACGACTCGTCCCAAACAAGGAGATTAGCAGAACTAGACAACACGGATCGTCCCAAACAAGGAGATTAGCAGAACTAGACAACACGGCTCGTCCCAAACAAGGAGATTAGCAGAACTAGACAACACGGCTCGTCCCAAACAAGGAGATTAGCAGAACTAGTCAACACGACTCGTCCCAAACAAGGAGATTAGCAGAACTAGACAACATGACTCGTCCCAAACAAGGAGATTAGCAGAACTAGACAACACGGCTCGTCCCAAACAAGGAGATTAGCAGAACTAGTCAACACGGCTCGTCCCAAACAAGGAGATTAGCAGAACTAGACAACACGGCTCGTCCCAAACAAGGAGATTAGCAGAACTAGACAACACGGCTCGTCCCAAACAAGGAGATTAGCAGAACTAGACAACACGGCTCGTCCCAAACAAGGAGATTAGCAGAACTAGTCAACACGGCTCGTCCCAAACAAGGAGATTAGCAGAACTAGACAACACGGCTCGTCCCAAACAAGGAGATTAGCAGAACTAGACAACATGACTCGTCCCAAACAAGGAGATTAGCAGAACTAGACAACATGACTCGTCCCAAACAAGGAGATTAGCAGAACTAGACAACATGACTCGTCCCAAGGTTGAAAATGTATACTTTTTGGCGTGAACGCGACTCTGGTGTAAATTCCGTCCCGTCATTAGCAAAGGTGGTGTGGATTCCGTCACGTATTAAATTGATTTTTAAAAACATTCCAATCCGGCTCGTAAATAAACCCCACCCCAATATTACCACATTTGTGAATCTAATAAAAGCATGCATCACATGCCAAACAACTCTATGATACAGTCGGCTCGAAATCGTACATTTACACAAACACTTTTGCACGTGGATCATTTTAGATTAAACATTAATGGAGATAAAGAGCTAAAAGAAGTTCCTAATAATGAACATTGTTGAAACATTAAATTATATTAGTATAGAGGCTGCATTGAAAAGGCCGTTTTTGACCATTAGAATGAATGGCTTCACAGATAAGCATTGTCCACACATCTTCATTCTGTCTTAATAGTGACATACTGTAGTTATTAACAAGAAACTTTGTAACTCTGTCCCCATAGTCACCTCGGGATATGTCCAGTAATCATTCAAATACGAATGAACTGTACACATTTCTGGCATATCGTAGGTGTTTTATTTTCCCCCTTACTCCCAAACCTCTCGCGAGCCGGGAGTCGAGTTGGACCTGCTATGATGAAGTCTCAAGAAGCACAGAGTGAGACGTACATTCCTTCACGAGAAACCCTCCAAATAAATATAAAGACAACAGGGGAAAAAAAAGAGAAATTCTGTGCTGAAGATAGTACTGTAGAAATCTGGGACTTGGTGGTCTAGAGGTATGTCTTCAGACTTCTGTGTTAGTGGTCTGGGGCTCATTATTATTATTATTATTAGCACCGCGTCTTACTACCCGTTCGGGTTGTACGCACTTACGCTAATGTGTAATGGTTGGGTGATTGTGAGATGAAATGAAGGACCTACAGTTTAACGTGGAATCCGAACCACGGTGGAGGCCTGGCATTCCTCACATTCACAAGTTGTGATTAATACACGTCTGGGGCTCAAATACCGGTCCCGGCACAGAGTAATCTGATTACCAAACCCATCCTTCACCTCTAGCCAAATGTGTGCTTTCACGCTTTGTGAATGTGTGGAATTCCAGGTCCACCGTGGTTCGGAACCCACGTTAAACTGAAGGTCCCCTCTGCTTTCCACCATTATAATTCTCACATACCATCCTACCATCTGGAGATAGTAGAATTCACCTTAACGGTGTCCCCACCACAGAAAGAATTCATCCATAAGCCAGGAGAGGAGAGGTAAGATAAGTAAAGGTCAAATGGCCAGATCTAGAGCATTAGCACCCAATATTGTAGAGAAAAAACAATGTTTGATTTTGTCAAAGAAGTGTCATGTAGATATTTAGCCGTATAGTTTTCCCGATGATTATAAAATATGTTCTAAGAGGATTATTATTATTATTATTATTATTATTATTATTATTATTATTATTATTATTATTATCATCACCGAGTCTTACTACCCGTTCGGGTTATACGCACGCTAATATGTAATGGTAGGGTGATTGTGAGATGAAACGGAGGACCTACAGTTTAACGTGGAATCCGAACCACGGTGGAGACCTGGCATTCCCCACATTCACAAGATGCCTTGTCAGAGGTGAAGGAAGGGTTTGGTAATCAGATAAATCTGTGCCGGGACCGAGGATTGAACCCCGGCCACCAGCACAGAAGTCTGACACCTTACCCCTAGACCGCCAGGTCACCTAAGAGGATATTAAGTTGTGACATGATGTAGAATTTTAAAATCTTGGATTGAAATACAGTCGAACTTGGATAATTCGAACTTATATTATAATTAAAATTCATGTTTGATTCGAACTTTCCCCTTGGTTCCTTGAACCTTATATTAAAACAATGTTAAAAATCACATGTAATTCGAACTTATTTGGTTTAATTCGAAGTAAAATTGCCTTGAAGAAGACGAAAATCAGCCTGAAACCTCGCGTAGGAAACACTTTTACTGCGCAATTGTTTCCGCGCGGATAACAGGCTCTCTGTGCAGGGGCACTACAGTTTTGTGTTTTGTGTTCCTTATTAGGATTTTGTGAACTTTGATGAGAACTTTACAATTTGCGGTGAACTTTGAAATGCAGACATTTTGGCAGATGTTATGAACATTATAGGCCTAAAAGACAGTTCTTCAGATTAAGAAGGAGAACAGATGGAACTTCCGGAGAAGCCAATTCCAACATCTACACAGGACATGGACCACACCGAAGAGTTAAGATGGAATGTTGAGGGACAACATAATGTAAGAACCTCTATTTTCCAGGCGCTCAAACTAGAAGAGTTTACTCCAACTCAAGAGTATTAATTCCAAAAACCATAAAAGACTTTTAGCTTTTTTGAAAAATTGTAAATACAGTAGTCTGGACTATACATATTGCTATGGAAGACAGAATAATATTATACGTATGGGGTGTAGAGGATTGTATTTTACTTCGCCGAATTGATGTATGACGTTATTTATTTAGCCCAAATAAAAACTTAACTTATTCAAATTTTTGGATAGCTCGAATTTTTCTAGTGGTCCCTTCCTTCAGCTTCGATTTAGCCACGTTTGACTAAATGTATGTTTTTTCCTCAGGAAATTGAAATTAATATAATCAAATCATGATGAAGATTCAAACAGGCATCAAATAATTAGACCCTATATAAACAAGGCGAAGATACGTTTCTGTATTGCGCTGCTGAAATTATTATTTGTTGTATGTGTAACCTTTATAGACCCATTAAAGTCGATAAAGTGGTCATGTTTTTTTTTCTGGCACCGCGTCTTACCACCCATTCAGGTTATACGCTTATGTACTACTAATTACGTTAATACTTTTAGGGATGTGGAAGGTTATATTTAGAGGAAACGTAACCTCATTTGCATGTAGGGAGAGTTAAAAAATCATGTTGATAAACCATCCTCAGTAGGCCCTACATCCGACCCAGATACAAACCTCAATCAGCCGCCTTTCATCGGCAGTATAATCTACTGCGAAAATAACACCTTAGATCATCTGGCCACCGAAGCAGGTTGTAGTCTCGTTAAAATAAATGTTTGAAATGTAACGAAATAGTTTTCATTATTATAGTTAATCTTTTTACAGGTAGTGAAAGTATTGTGATCGTCAAAAAAAAATCGAACTTAAGATTTTGATGATTTTCGACGTTTCATGACCCCTGAATCCGAAAAAGTGATTTTTGAATATCCGTCTGTCTGTACCTCTGAGTAGATCCTAAACTATTTTACCGATTGGGCTAAAACTTGGTATATAGGGTTTCATAGGGTTTCCCCGAGGGTTTTATAGAATTGTATATCCAACCTTAAAATTTAGGGTAGTTTACTGAAGGAAAAAAAGAGAAAAAATCACTTTTCTCAAAATCGGCTTTAACGATTTTGAATAAACTTAATTTATAAGCATTGATCAATATTAACAAAATGGCTACTCTCATTTTTTTTTTAGCGAAATGACATTAAGGGTTCCAGTCTGATGCGTAAATTCTAGTTTTTTATCACATCTCCGAAACTATTTGAGACATGAAATTACTTATCATGGCAAATATTTAGGTATATTTACTGTACAAATATTTTATTTGAATTATATTTTTATAAAACCAATAATTTTCAAGCTAAACGCAAATATATATTATATATTAACTTTTCGAACACTATAGGTAAAGTATTGCGACCGTAAAAAAAAATATAACCTGAAATGTTGATGAATATTGACGTTTAATGACCCCTCGAAACCTAAAAAGTGTTTTTTGCAATGTCGTCTGTCTGTGTGTCTGTTTAACCCTAATATTAAGAGAACTTTAACTAAGAGCG
Organism: Timema cristinae; assembly: GCA_039000515.1. Lineage (NCBI taxonomy): Eukaryota > Metazoa > Arthropoda > Insecta > Phasmatodea > Timematidae > Timema > Timema cristinae. The sequence goes on along the minus strand of JBCFYV010001001.1, from coordinate 3,366,352 downwards.
AAAAGAGAAAAAAGCGATTTTCTCAAAATTGGCTTTAACAATTTTGATTAAAATTTGTATCTAGGAGTTTATTAAGATTATAAACAAAATGGCAATTTTCATTTTCCCACGAAAATGACTTTTAGGTTACTTTACAGAGGCAGAAATTTCCATAGCTCCGCAACTATTTAAGATACTAAATAACTTATCATTGCAAAATCGTAGCACTATTAAAAATAAAATAACTTTTATTTGAAATATGCTTTTATAAAACCAATAGTTTAGGAGATATTGGAAAATATTTTAATACAATTTTGTGAGCTTTAGCTGTACAGAGATATACTTGTTTTAATTCTCTAATGCCATAAAGTAATTAAATGTAAGTAAGTCTCTCAAAAATGTATATTTTTCCTTTAACTTCTTAAGAGAAATGTTTGTACAACAATGATCTATCGCCTTTATTTAAGACTAAACAATCAATATTTACCTTTTTTTTCTAAATTTATAACTGAGGAATTTAATAGCAATACTATTACCTGAAGATATGCAACACCTAATAAAATGTTAAAATTTTAACCGGAAGTTTAAATTTTACTACGAAGTGTTGACTCTTGTCAATCCAATATGGATCTTTTTTTATTGGTCCAAACATACAAATGAGGACATTAATTCTTTTAAAAATAAAATTATAAAATTTAAAACCGGGACTCAAATTCTTTTTTACACAAGTATGATGTAAATTATGCTTGGGTTTGCTAGCGTATTCTTATCATTTCGTTTCACATATACTACGAGTTTTGAGAAAATATCTCAATTTTTAAACATTAGAGCGAGAAAGTCCGTGTGGAGTTCCGTACCATTATTTTACATCCATTACTGCTTCCAGACTGTGGCCTGGGTCAGTTTTTATTCAAGCCATATAATTTCCTCTACCAGCTGGCTAGGCCTGTCGTGGCTTCATATGCTTTATAATATATCTTAAGACTAGGACGGGCACAACATCCAGTCCCCGGTCGTTATTTTACCAATATGAAAGGGTGAACTCATATTTTCCATCAATGATAAATTTTCGGCCATGCCGGAAATAGAGCCCGGGACCCTTAGCTCAGTATATAGACACGCTACCAACTGAGCTAAGGTGTCAGATTTGCTCTGATTTAGTATATTCATTATTATTTATCCAAGATTAGAGAGGGAAGCAATTTACATAGCACCCTTACAATTATAGGACGGAATTTACACCAGCGCTTATAATGATTCAAACCAGAGATTATGATGATGGAACAGAATTTACATTAAAATGCAACTGGGACGGAATTTACATAAACTGCACATTTCAGAGCTGGTTTTAATTAATTCAAATGTCAAATGTCAGTCGAACAATTTATGTACTAGCGTGATGGTATTTATAAGAGTCGATATCTTGCTTATTATCGATTCTCGGACTGAATCAACTCAATATAATACAAATACAGTATTATAGACCTACAGTTTCTGATAGAATATCCACATATACACAACATTTCCGCGTTTTAACCAATTATTATTATTATTATTATTAGCACCGCGTCTTACTACCCGTTCGGGTTGTACGCACTTACGCTAATGTGTAATGATAGGGTGAATGTGAGATGAAATGAAGGACCTACAGTTTAACGTGGAATCCGAACCACGGTGGAGGCCTGGCATTCCCCACATTCACAAGATGTCTTGTCAGAGGTGAAGGAAGGGTTTGGAAATCAGATAAATCTGTGCCGGGACCGAGGATTGAACCCCGGACCCCAGCACAGACGTCCGACACCTTACCCCTAGACCACCTGGTCTCCGGTTTTAACAAAGTTTTTAATAACATTCTTATGGAAATAAGACATTTAAAGAAAACTTTATCTACTATTTTATTTGAAGTTAGTAGTACGCCTACTTGTATTTCACAGTTTGTAACAACCAAAACACTCCACACTAGTGGCTATGTGGTCTAAGACGTTAAGCTCACTTGAATTTTATCCCTAAGATGATGTGGTCAAAGTACGAGTGTTTTTTTTTTTTTAATCTTGCTCTCTCTTGACGCAAATGGGCGTTGCCTACATTTCCTCATTTCTTTCCTTATATCTATCACATGTGCTTTATTAAATAGGGGTATGGCTTGAAAGGGTGGTAAGGGGGCGTTCAAGTATTACGTAAGCACATTTTTGGCCATTTTCAACCCCTCTCCCACTTGAAGCAAAAATAGGCAAATTCTTGAAACCCCCGATCCCCTCTTGCTTACGTAAAATTTGTCAAATTTTTTTTTATTTGTTCACAGGAATAACCATTCTTATTTTCATACAATTTTGCCTATTGAGCCTAAATAGGTAGTAAGACGAGATGATAAGAAAATAAACTAAAAATTTATGTAATTTATAAATTGCTCGTAATTATTAACATAAAGGTGTAAATTAATATTGCAAAGTAATCCACAATTAACACTGGTATACAATGAATTTATTATTATTATTATTATTAGCACCGCGTCTTACTACCCGTTCGGGTTATACGCACTTACGCTAATGTGTAATGGTAGGGTGATTGTGAGATGAAATGAAGGACCTACAGTTTAACGTGGAATCCGAACCACGGTGGAGGCCTGGCATTCCCCACATTCACAAGATGTCTTGTCAGAGGTGAAGGAAGGGTTTGGTAATCAGATAAATTTGTGCCGGGACCGAGGATTGAATCCCGGCCGCCATCATAGAAGTCTGACACCTTACCCCTAGACCACCAGGTCACCAACAATGAATTTAAATTTATTGAAGAGATAAAATTAAAACAAGCTATAACATTATAAAATGTTAATGTACTTTTAATTGAAGCTATAAAAAAAGTATTATTAATGAATAAATGAATATTATCTTAATAAAAAAAATAAAAATAAACTCTATTTAATTCGATGACCAAGGTCCTTGAATCCACTTATCAAGGATTTCAATTATAATATTTATATTTGAAGGGGCTATGTCACTCAAGTCTTGAATTACTTCCATAAGCTTCTCAGTTTATTCTTCGTTTAACCACTCAGCATCTTCATTGCTGCCCAAAGTCAAAGCCCTCCCTCAATTTTGTCCGTCTTTCTTTGTCTTACGTAAGCATTGTTCTGACCCCTCTCAACCCTTGTCATCAGAAATAACTAAAGCTAGAAACCCTTACCCCTCTAAGGTGCTTACGTAATACTTGAACGCCTCCTAAGACGTGGTGGAGAAAAATAACCCCTGTGGCGGAGTGTTCTGTGTCAATTCCAGGTATAAAGAAAGTGTATAGGGCCTACTTGGTCTAATCATTTCAGGCTATAGTATGTTTTTATCGCCGCGTCACCTGGTCAGGTTATACGCAGATACTTTAGAGGTTGTTTACCCGCATTTGCTTGGAAGGAAAGTGGGAAGCCATTTAGGGGGAAAAAATAGGAATCCGACCGAGATTCGAACACATCTCTTGGTTATCAGCAGCTTTACACGAGAGTGACGCCTTAAATTATTCGGCCACTGAAATCTATTCAAGCTTGGCTATCTTGTTTTATTATAAGTTTGGTTGTTCAGAGCTACTTTGGATTTCCTTTTTATAACTTAAGAGCATAGACATGTCTGAAATTTTGAAAGGGAGCGTCAACAAAGTTATAAGAATAAAATTAATTATGCTAAAACAAAACTTTTTTCTTTCTCGCGGCCTTTTGGAGAGAGTGTATAGTGATCGTCAAAATATCAAACTCAATATTTTGAGAAATAATGACGTTTCGTGATTCCCTGAACCCGAAAAAGTGGTTTTCACGATATTGTTTGTCTTTGTGTCTGTCTGTGTGTCTGTCTGTTTGTCTGTCTGTCTGTCTGTTTGTCTGTGTGTTTGTCTTTTTGTCTGTGTGTCTCGGTCTAGAGCCGAAACCATGTTACCGATCGAGTTCAAAGGTATCTAGGGTTTTCATAAGGCTTCCTAGTTTTTTTTAAATCTATAGGTCGACCCCTAAAACTAAGGGTAGTTTTCTAAAGTGTGAAAAGAGAAAAAAAACTATTTCTTGAAATCGGGTCAATCTATATTAATAATGATTTATATTCAGGCACAATTTATTTTTTATTGTTGGACCTGCGTCTAACACTGATTTGATTAAGGTTTTAACCTAAGGCAGTAGTTTTCCACATGCGGTGCGTATGAACACAAGTAGGATTATGTGGCAAATTTATTAGACCTACATGAGCATTATCTAGGATAGTGGCAATTTTTTTGCTCCAACTTAACCTAATTTTAACAAATCTAAAAATATATTTTGTAGTTTTAAACAAGTCCTGACGTTTCATTAGTGACTAGTTCATATGTGTTTTGTGAAATCTAAATCAAATATCAATTTTGTATTTTCTTTCAGGTCTTCTCTCTCTCTCTCTCTATTTTACGCCTAAGATGCAAATAAAGTTTTACCTAAGTGATGTGTGAAGTTTGTAAAAGGTTTATTATTGTATTTTGTAGCCTGGCATAATCAAAATTAACAACTTATGTTTAAAGAAGCCTTTTAGTAAAAAAACCCCTTCCTTCCTAATTTTAGTGATTAGCTTAAAAATAAAACACTAGTATGGCCAAGGGGAATGGATTTAATGAATATATTCTAGGGCTGTGTGAAAACCACTTTTTAAATGCGAAGCAAAGTCGAAGATGAGGTTTTTGTTGTTACATAACACTACTTTAAATTTTTAAATGATCTATTATGTGCATCCAAGTAAATATAACTGTTTAGAGAGAAAAACAAGGTCCCTTAAATTATTTTATGCTGATATATCAGAATTTATTTATCTTTATTTATATTTATTGAAGCAAAAATACCCTTGTAAATTCATTATTGATATTTCTAACAAGTTAAAATACAAGGACTAAATACTAGATACGTGTGTTATAAAATGAATACAAGCAAGGAAGATAACACAACTAAATACTAGATACGTGTGTTGTAAAATGAATACAAGCAAGGAAGATAACACAACTAAATACTAGATACGTGTGTTATAAAATGAATACAAGCAAGGAAGATAACACAACTAAATACTAGATACGTGTGTTATAAAATGAATACAAGTCAGGAAGATATCACAACTAAATACTAGATACGTGTGTTATAAAATGAATACAAGTCAGGAAGATATCACAACTAAATACTAGATACGTGTGTTGTAAAATGAATACAAGTCAGGAAGATAAAACAAATAAAAAGCTTTGAGTATTATATTTTCAATGCTTCATACCACTAATCGTGTTTTTATTTTGAACTAAATAGGTTGGTGATATTGAGTATAATATATTTTCTGACCTTACTGCTTTATCTCTGCTTACGTTACAGATGTCAAGGTCCTATAATGAAGCTCATTGAATGACAACAAGGTGCTCTCCCATACATAAGCAGGGAGTGAGTGAACTGTTGTCATTCAATGAGCTTCATAGTATTGGGCCCACATAGTGGTTTTATTACAGCGCCTTACTACCCAACCGGGCTATACGCACATCTACCAATTACTCTAATGTGCTTGGGATGAGGAAGGTTATATTCAGAGGAGGTGTAACCACATTTTCGTGGAGGGACAGTGGAACACAGTTTAGTTAAAATAATATCTCAGTACACCCAGCTGGTACTCAAACCCCAACCTCCTCGTCATCGGAAAACCAGACCAGACCTTTATGGAAGGGGAGGGAGAATAAAGTTAAAAGATATTTAAATTTACGTGGGACAAATTAAAACAAATACAATTTTATGTAGGTCCTAAACATATTTATTTATATTAATCTATCTGCACAATTCATGGCAATCAATTAATATTGTAGATTTATAAACTCTTTACAAAATAATGTTAGCCTTGACTATAATTTATTGTTTAATAAATCAATTTACATGCAAAGTCAGATACAAACACGTTTTTCTGAATGAAGGGTGTTTTTGAGACAAATATAGAGCGCGGGCACATAAAGTTTATTGATAAGCTGTGTGAGGACAGCCGCCTCTGAGATTCTAACAACAATTTCAGGGTGAACATGATCAGCACATACATACGGTAAACCAAGGAGAGATGTCGCACAGTTAAAAAATAAATAATTAAAACTAAGGACATAACAACACAGTAAAAAACAGCAGTGCATTTACTGTACTATCTATACCTTTTAAGCAAAAAATAAATCATAGTGAGGGAAAAACATTTAAATATGTTTTAAGGAAATGTTTCAAAATCCCTATTTTTTGCCATCCTCCTACGTAGTTGGGTAAGACGACGCTGTGTGGGAAGGATAGATGGCTTTTGGGAAATTACATGAGGAAATATGTACTTGATAAATATAACAATACATTTTTATTTATTTACTGAGGCACAAAAGTTATTTTATTAATTATAAAGGAATTAAAATAACCAAACTTGAATTTTGAATATTTCACACTTTAACTAATTATATTTCAAATGTAGGAAAGCTGTACGTTACAGAAAATTGTTTGAACTTCCTAAGATACAATAGGTATAAGAAAGGGTGGAGGCAGTATAAAGTGGGGTATTGGGCTACAACATAATTGTTTCAAAGGGAAAGAAGGGTAAATCGCGAGGAGGGGGGGAAGTGATTGTTTCAAAGGGAAAGAAGGGTAAATCGCGAGGAGGGGGGGAAGTGATTGTTTCAAAGGGAAAGAAGGGTAAATCGCGAGGAGGGGGGGAAGTGATTGTTTCAAAGGGAAAGAAGGGTAAATCGCGAGGAGGGGGGAAGTGATTGTTTCTGAAGTAGTACCTTGGTGGATGTCTCTATTAAAACTGCATGTAAGTTAAGTATTTTTGTTGCCATAGCATCGAACTGGTATGTCAACCGAGTGCATTCAGTTTTAATAGAAACATCCCATGGCACTACTTTATAAACAATCACTTACCCTCCTTTTGTTTCATTTATCCTGTTTCCACTTCAATAATATTTAAAAAGCTATACTACTTTTCAGCATTTTCCTCCTTTCCCTTTCCCCATTCTTTAAGATTTGATTTCAAAATTCTTTCAGCCTTTTCTTTTCTCCTACACAAAGAACACATTTGTTTGTATACAGAACAGGTGTGAATACAAAGTATACGCGTCGTCTCCCTCACCTATGATAATGCCGCGGCATCTCTCCTACATATATATACCCTTATTTTGTTTGGAAGAACAGTAGAGAAAATTCAAACATATTTCTTTGCGGCTGACATTAATAACATTTCACTTTATTATTTGTGTTATTCTATAGGTATTGATGATATCTATCAAAAGTGACAGCTTCAGATAACATGACTTGATGTATGAATATATTAAAATTGTTTTAGTAACTTTAGTAACTAACTTTTACTCTTCTTTCTATCAAAATCATACAATACACTAGTCGGCCATCTCTCCTAAAACTGTAGGAGAGATGACGCACCCCATCTCTCTTGACAAATATGGCTGAACGCGCTAACGGCCACCGAACCTATTTGAAATACAGAAAAGCTTCATTCAGTATCTTTAAGGAAAACATGCAAAGTGAAAATAGTGCAGGTATGGTATCAAAACTCATACACTCATCACGTCAGCATTTGTAGTAAAAACACAAGTATTTTATAAACGGAGCAACATAAATTGACGGGAATTTACTACCGTGTGCTAACAACGGTCCGTTTCAATCTGAACTGATAACTGGTGCTGCGCTCTTGGCTGAATAGGCAGGAACTAATGTGCGACAACTCTTCTACCTGCCTACTGGGTTTACCTTACTTCTTTTTCATGAGGTCCGTGGTCCCTTGCACTGCCTATAGCTTCATACGACCTTAGGTATTCGACCGTACAGTAGCCCCACGGCTTTTTTGGTGTTGACTGACAGCTCACAGCTGACTTCTGACAGTCAACATTCAAGCATATACCTAAATTTTGACTGTCAGAAGTTACAGCTGCTAAACACATGTTTTTGCAGATATTATGGCTCGGCGTAGGGATACATAATTTAGTCTAGTAACTTTTCAAAGCCGTCAGCCGTCAGCTGTCAGCTGTCAGTCAGCACCAAAGAAGCCATGGGGCTACTGTAGATCTAACATAGAAAAAACCATCTATAGCTCTATGTATGGCCATGTTATATTGCCAGTCACAAGTGACGTCATCATAGATGGAAACAGTCTGATTTAGTCTTGGTCGGTGAATATATCTCATCGTTGTCTGAGCATGGAAGTTATCCCATCTCATTCACGAGTTTTGGAGGATCTCAACATGAACAGCTAACATTCCCCTTTGTGTGTATGAAAAGTGTTCTGAGCCTGAACTTTATCTGAATGGGGTCAAACATCTCAAGGTCCTTGCTTCGTAACCTGGTATTCTTCTCTGTCTACATGACGCAGGTGAATCGTTATACATATGGTCATACATGTTGAGGAACTATATTCCTTATCCAGTCTTATATCATCTGGTTCAACTCATTTACATCCCTACATCCTGCTTTGTAAGATCGTTCTTGCTGTTGTGTATTCTTGTATTAAGGGATCGGATAAAGCTCTCTTCATGGCAAGAGAATGAAACCACGGTGTTAAAATATGTAATGCATTTATTACATAAAATCTCAAACGATACAATACTGTTATATTATTAAACCTAACATAATGAACCTAAATGAAAATATACCTAAACCTAGAAAATACAGTGGTCTTAAACCTAAATGTTTGAGGGGAAAATATTAAATGTGAATTATTAACATTAGACATTATTGATTAAATACGGAAGGCTATAGAATTATGATTAAAGAGTGGATTCGTAGGCATCCAAAATGTCTTAAAATAGGCAAAGATGAGTTTAAAAATGGGATTTAGGCACCAAAATAGGTCAAAAAAGGTAGATAATAGGCAGTGTAGAATTGATTTTACTATCTACTATTTTATTATTTTTTTTAGCACAACGTCTGACCACTCGTTTGGGTTAGACACATTATGTTGTACTAATTACGCTAGTATGTTAGAGGTTAGAAAGGTGGAATCTAAAGGAATTGTACCTGTATTTGCGTAGAGGAAGAGGAAACACCCTTTAGTATAAAAAAACCTTTTAGTAGACAACAGCGGACAGAGATTCGAATCTAGATCTCCCCTTCTTAACGCAAGGGCTAACCTACACTTGAGACTATTCGACCACATGCTGTTAATCACAAGATAATTTTCTAGATTTTCATTAGTGAAATAGGTCATATCTTAAGATAGCGAGAATGTTTTTTTTTACAATTTTAAAAGTTGATGTCAAGAGATATAATTTCAAATTACCGTTTCCAAAGAAGTTTAACTTTTCACCTGCAGAGGCGTACGTACCGTTTCCTCCCAAGATGTCTGCCACTGCTCCTACTGTCCTCTACCAGCTGTACACTCGTTGGAAGATATTTAACAAGTGTTGATTTTCAAACCTACTCCAAACAAGGATGCCTCTGCAACAACTTATTATTTCTAATAATCTGAGCTCTCTCTTTCAACAGAAAATCTATACCGTATGAGAAAGAGAAGCCAAAGACAAAAGATGTGCGTTAAGACGCTTATTCATAAAACAGGCAAAAACCAACATTATAAAATGAACATAATTTACTCGTAATAACATGAAATGCATATATTATATCTCAATCACCTATGTTTTACGTTCAAGAAAAATAAAGGGCAAATAGTCAAAATGTGGTCCCTAATAATTATATATTCATCCGTCGTCGCCTTTCAGTGACTTTGAAGTATCATTAAAGAATTTTGTATAGTCCCCCTTCACTTTTCCCCATAATCGAGCTTGTATTTAATTTATTTTTAGGGCTTTTATTGGTTGAAGTAGGGTACAGACTATTAAATAACTTTTATAATCAATTTGAATCTAAATAGGAACCTATCTGTGCAGGACTAGAGATCAATAAAGGTTGAAGAAACTGGTAAAATTGACATTAATGACTCACTAAGGACTTTGATGAATACATTGGTTTGAAACCTACTGTGATGGGGGAAAACTTTTAGCACACCTTTTAGTTGGCAGCAAGTTTGTCAACTCCTTGTTCATGTCCATGGTTCGAATCTGAATATGGCAGAAAAATGTATCTTTGGTGGAATTGGAGGAGGGGGAGGTCTTCTTCTTACCCACTGATGGACAGACGGACCGGGACTAGTTACTGTGGCTGTAGACTGTAGTGTGTTCACTGAAACAGTCGGTTCACAAAATATACATTTGATATTACCAATTAGTAAATAAAAAAGTTTTAATCACAATTGTCTAGCTTTAATGTGTCTAGTTCCTGTGATTGTGATATTGCAGGTCTCTATACAGGGACACCCAGGGTACTCGGAGGCCCAGGAAGATGAACTTTGGGGCTCTCGTTCAAGAAAATAAACTAGATTTACTTGATAGCTTACATAGTTTTAGCGAAACCACGTACAAATTATGTAGGTTACACACCTTCTACCCTCAAAGGCAGCAGTCTTGGTTTGACTGATTATACTATGGCTATCTCATAAGCTACACCCTATTTGAACCAAGCAAGGTAGTAGTCTTACCTTAACTGATTATACTATGGCTCTATCTTATAAACAGCACCATAGTGGAACCAAGTAAGCTAATCTTGCTTCCTTGGATACGGCCAGACTGGAACGAGCGACTAAAATATAAAATAGAACGCATTGGTTGTAATTAGAGGTGGCCAGACTGGAGCGCGCTTGAACCGGTACAGTCTAGTTTACAAGGGCTAGGCAATATTATTATACGTTGGTTCATTGAGTACTAGGGAAACTTCTCATTTTGACATTTTTATTACTATCGATAGGTTTAGCACACTTGCTACTAACGGCCTAATTTAATTGGTAGGATCATGAACTCTATATATACTGACAATATTATAATCAAAGTAGGTCTTTACAAATAAGAATCATCATTATCGTGGAGAGAGGATGAGAAAACCATAACAATAAATCACTTCTCAAAAACTACCCTCAGTTCACTGAGCCAAGAGTCGACAACTATCAATAGCTACCTGCTAATCACACGCTCTCTCTCGCCAGTCTGGCCACCCAATCCCTCGCTCGCTCGTCAGTCTGGCCGAACCCAAAATTAACATTAAAACATTAAAGAATATCCCTATAATATTTACAACTAGCAGAGGTACCCGGCGCTGTCCTGGTTTGCGTGGCTACCCCGGGCAACGCTTTTCCTTGCTTCAAACAGACAAAAACAAATCTACATTTTATTTCTTCCTATCTAGTTTTAATTTAAAAAAAAATCAAATCCAAATTTTAATACTCTGGCCTCGAGTTGCACAGGGGCTGCTAATTTTAAAATTTCACACCTCTGGTTGATGTAGATAAGATGCAACGCTCATGAGGGAGTCGCAAACTCTTCATTTTGTTAATATAGAAGATGATAGCTTGCTTTAAAAGAAGAGGGGTCAGAATATCACATTCACATTGGTGGGCAAGCAGACTGTACGTCAGTGTCATATAATCTGGTTTTTCCAGCGATGGTAAGGTTGGGTTTCAGATCCCGGCTGGATGTACCGAGAGTAATTTTTTCTTAATGGTTTCCCCAATTATTTATTTGAGCAAATGAAGGTTCGTTCTCTCTAAACTACACCCTTCTCAATCCCCCACCCCATCAGTGTAGTTAAATGTCAATATCCTGACAGGAATTTACTAATAATGTGTATGCCTGCCTAGGTAGCCGAGATATTGACAATCAGATGTTGTGTTTAGGATTGACAACCCTTAAGGTGGGGATGTAAACAACGCGACAAAAGTTCAGTGTTTTTGCAATTTTTATAACAACAATTATTTTGGCCCAAATAAATAAAATATCCCTCCAGTACAAACATAGAGTTTAATTTTCTTCACACGGTGATATCAACAGTTCCTGAATATCTGTCAAGAGCATAGCGGCATTTGATGACAAACTTTTTAAATGAAGAGAAAAAGGTGTCATTAAATTCTATAACAACCTTGGCAGTTATTCAAAAACTGTTGATATCACCACGTGAAGAAAATTAAACTCTTTTCTTCTACTGGAGAAATATTTGGTTTATTTTGACCAAAAACTGTTTTGATGCAAAAAACAGCAAAAATACGCTGACCTTTTCTCGCGTCTTCTACGACCACACTTCCAACTTTAACAGTACAAAGACTAGCTTTGGTGGCCACATGATCTAAAGCGTCACTCTCGCGTTAGACTAGACTTCTGATGACAAGTAAATTGGGGTTAGAATCCCAGTTGGGTTCCAAAATGGCTTTCCACTCTCTGTCCAAGAAAATGCGGGTACATTTTCTCTAAATCCAACCTTCCTAACTCTTCGTTTATTAGCGTAATTAGTAGGCATCTTTCACTTCAAGTCGAGTTTGAATAAAAACGAGGGTTTTTTCGAGTTCCAGTAATATAGAGCAATATTATTTTGTAAAATAAATATTTAATGTTGGATTTGTGTAATAGCTCATGATTAAACCATAAATACGTAGCCTACAAATCTACTTTTCTTATAGTTGATTTGTTTTTGAGTAAAAAAGTGTAATCACACAAATTTGAATTTTAAAATAAATTTCATATAACTATACATTTTTTTAATTAGACAAAATGAAATATTGAGGGACTCTATTTGCTACAAAATTATATATTAAAATTGAATAAGATTAATTAAACCAGGAATTTCCGAGAAAAATATCGAACAATTTTGAGCAGGCTACTTAAATATTTTGAGTTATGTAAAAAATCCTTGAGTCAGGTTCGAGCAGTTACTAATACTCGAACTCGAAACTCGAAACTCAAATAGTTATTATTTAAATAAGGAAATATTGTCATCACAATAAAAACTATTTGTTCAAAATGTTATTACATAATTCGTTCGTTTTAGTAGAACTTCATAAGGACATAAAATAATATAAAAAACAGATTAAAAAAAATTTTGATACACTTTTTATCATAACATTACCTATCTAGATTTTAAAAAATAACCATAACAGAAATATATTATTTGCTGTTGCAGACCCTCTCCCTCACTTCTCTCTTGAATCCGGGCATGTGTTCAAGAAATATTTGAGTGAATAGTTGGAGCCCCCTTGAAGTGGGGTGCTGGGTCATCTGGGTCAAACTCCACCCCTCCCTCCCTCCTTTGGTCCTATCAACATTCCTATCCTGAGCTTGGCTATTCCATACTCATTATTATTTTTCCATATCTACATTTTTTTTTTAGGAAAATAGGGGGGGCATGAATGTCTTGCTTTAAAATGTACAGTCTAATTTTAATATAAAGAAACATGCCTCACACTTATAAAAGTTACTAGTTCTACTTTCATGTATTCATACATCAAGTCATGTGATTGTCAGCTGCCACTTTTGATTGATATTATCAATCAATACATATAAAACAACAATACTAATATAGTAAAATGTTATCAATATTGACCGTGAAAATATGTGTTTTTATTCTCTAAAAAGCCCTTCCTATGAAACTGGTCTGTAATTTCTCTGTCAGAGCTGAGCGTTACTCGCGGGTCGTAGTATTTCCCACACATCAGCGACTGGTTGATGAACATACCGGATCAAAGCGACGGACGACTCGCAAACAGTTCCCTCTGTGTATTGGACCGTGACGTCACAAGCCTCATGGAGGCCACCACAGCTCTCTATAGTCAACCGAGTCAATACCCGGTTCGTGTGTTCTCGAGAATCTCCCCCCTCGAGCCGAGGTTTGACGAAGTTCTCCATTCGTGTACAACTGCGGCTCTCACACCTCGGCGTTTTCCACGGGTCTCAACGTGTGGTCCCTCTTTATTCTCGCTCTCTCACTGTTCTCTTTGGTTCGTTATATCTCCTTGTATATCTCTCTGTTTTATTATCTCTCTCGCACACATAATGCGACCTCTACAAACTTCCCCTCGCCCTTTTTTCCTCTTGCCATAAAGGAATGGGAAATGTTCTGCCCGTATTTGTGTGTTATTATCGGTAATTCCTTCTTTCTCTCTTCTCTCATTCTCTTCCACACTTGGGAGGGCTTGTGTTCAGCAGAGAGAAGAGATAATATAATGTCTGTCGAGCGGTGGCTACAGGGGAATTTGTCGACGTTGAAATGTAGCTAGGAGGGTGAACGCGTCGGGTGGAAACAGGGTTAGGTTAGAAGCTGCTTTCCAATGACTTGACGTTTTTGTTTTATATCCACATTTAGAGAAAGTACCTGTTGTAATCGGGAAAATTTTCAACCTTGAGAGATGAATTCTAATGTTAAATGTGCCCCCAAACTCAAAAATATGTGTCTCACAGTTCAGTCTGCCTGTCTGTCGATTCCTGGGGCTACAAATTAAATTGTTTAGTGAAATTATATTTAGATGTTATATGGTCATATCTTGAGGATAAACAGTAATTTGTATTCTAACCCTAAGATTAAAGGTAATTAACAGATTTCCAAAACTTTCAAATTTTTCAAAAATGGCTATTACGATTTTGTTTAGAATGGGAATTTGGCGAGTAGGCTACTTTTCATGATAAAAAATATTTACTACTTGTTTTTAGGAGAATATTTTTCATTTAAAAGTAGCTGACTAAAACCTTTAGAAAAAAATTTTTGTTTCAAGACTAAAAGCAGTGGTGTGCTATGGAGTATTTATCACCAAGGGTATTCTGTACCAGAGGGGGGCAAACTTTTCTCCCCGAGGGCCACATGGACATCTTTAAGGTGTCTAGAAGGCCACACGTGACAAAAAAAAATAATCTAGATTTACTAAATAGTGAAATTTATTTTCGCATAAAAATACATTTATTAGTCATTCATACAACAACCGTAACTACAGAAAATATAAGTTTATGCTTGTACACATGTAACATTATAAACAACCGTAACTACAGAAAATATAAGTTTATGCTTGTACACATGTAACATTACAAACAACCGTAACTACAGAAAATATAAGTTTATGCTTGTACACATGTAACATTATAAACAACCGTAACTACAGAAAATATAAGTTTATGCTTGTACACATGTAACATTACAAACAACCGTAACTACAGAAAATATAAAGTTTATGCTTGTACACATGTAACATTACAAACAACCGTAACTACAGAAAATATAAGTTTATGCTTGTACACATGTAACATTACAAACAACCGTAACTACAGAAAATATAAGTTTATGCTTGTACACATGTAACATTACAAACAACCGTAACTACAGAAAATATAAGTTTATGCTTGTACACATGTAACATTACAAACAACCGTAACTACAGAAAATATAAGTTTATGCTTGTACACATGTAACATTACAAACAACCGTAACTACAGAAAATATAAGTTTATGCTTGTACACATGTAACATTATAAACAACCGTAACTACAGAAAATATAAGTTTATGCTTGTACACAGTAACATTACAAACAACCGTAACTACAGAAATATAATTTATGCTTGTAACATAACATATAAACAACCGTAACTACAGAAAATATAAGTTTATGCTTGTACACATGTAACATACAAACAACCGTAACTACAGAAAAATAAGTTTATGCTTGTACACATGTAACATTACAAACAACCGTAACTACAGAAAATATAAGTTTATGCTTGTACACATGTAACATTACAAACAACCGTAACTACAGAAAATATAAGTTTATGCTTGTACACATGTAACATTATAAACAACCGTAACTACAGAAAAATAAGTTTATGCTTGTACACATGTAACATTACAAACAACCGTAACTACAGAAAATATAAGTTTATGCTTGTACACATGTAACATTACAAACAACCGTAACTACAGAAAAATAAGTTATGTGTACACATGTAACATACAAACAACCGTAACTCAGAAAACATAAGTTGCTGTACACATGTAACATTATAAACGAGCCTGCTCACTTTTCACAGTTCAAAAATACGCACTGATTATATACCTATTTAATTTGTCATTTTTGTTAGTAAAATCATGAAAGTTTTAAATTTATGTGCAGGCCGCATAAATTGAAGTCGCCCTGGGTCCGTGGTCTATACAGAACCTATTATGTTCTCAGTATAACACTATTAGTTCTCTAGTTAGGTAGGTAGAGCTGAATATATGTGTGATTGGTCAAATAGCGACAGTGGGGAAGAACAATCGCTCAGTAGAACACTCATTGGTCAGGTATCAACATTCCTGTGTAAGGTATATAGAGTAGAGTGGTCAAATGAGGACAGAGTGGGGGAGAGCCCATTAAGCTATGTTTATCCTGAAAACACTCCACAACACGAAACTGATAAATGAAAATAGATTATTGTGAGAAATAATTTACGCTTGTGTCAGATCATTATTTGTTGTTGCTTGGGGTTTGATGAATAATTATTAATAGTTTAAACCAACACCAGTGGACACGCAGACTAAATGTCAAGCTCATACTGTTTGGTTTTCCTAGGACGAGAGAGTTCAGGGTTCGAATCTCGGCTGTGTATAGTGAGAGTGATTTTTCCTCATTTATTTCCCACGCTTCCCTCCACGTAAATGTGGATACGGTTCTCTTATTTATATCTTCCTCATCCTCACCCTATATATGTAATTCAATGCATACAGCCCGGCAAACAAAATAAAGGCTTAATCCAAGATTTAATTTAAATATATGTATTTAATCTATCGAAGCTAAGGTGTAACACCTTCTCTTATTCTTAACCAGGTATAATACTATTAATAATTAATTTATAACTTTTTTAAATTTTATAGTAATAACTTATGCCTATGAACGAAAACCATAATAAAACAGATATTTAAAAAAAATAACCAATTAGTGATATCAAATTAGATCAACCAAACTCACAATCATTATATGATACATTTAAACATGTATCTCATTCATACATCATATTAGTCATTCTTTTAATAAACCATTCATACGGTAAAAATTACTTAAATCTGCAACATTAAAAACAATTAATTTTATAAAACCCATAAACACACATTCACCCAAGTTCTTATTTTATAAATTTAATTAATTGTGTTTTTAAAGCAGTTAGCGGTCAAATTTGTGATGATAGCCGATAGCTCATTCCATGGCCTTGATGTAGCTACAGGGAAGGACAAAAAGTAGTACTGGGATTAGTCCAGGATAGACAGAGAACGGAACAATTGCTAGCAAGTCTATTAAGCCGATGTTTATCCATGAGATGAAACCGGGGTGGCAAATACTCAGGTGACGATGAGCTTAGAGTTTTGAAGACTAAATAAAGTAAGAAAGTTAAATGAGTGTCGTTCTTTTAGTCGTAACCATTTAAGCTAAATGAAGTATGCATATATTATGTGGTATAAGTATTCTAGATTGTAGAAGAAGCAGTTACAGGTTCTGTAAGTGTTGGGGGATATTGGCTAGTTCCTCTGTTTGGCTACTCTATAAACTGTCACAATAGTCTGTAATCAGACTTTGTAAAAATATAGCTTTTTCAGTTCAGATGGTAGGAAATGTTAAAGTCTTTTGAGAATGTATAGTAACGTAGAATTTTTTGCAAATATCAGTCACATGATCCACCCAAGTCAAATTTACGTTCATGAATATGTTTAAAATTGATTGTATGTTAAGTCAGAGGTATTATACTATAACAAAAGTATTTGCGTCCCGATACTCATTGAGTGTAATGAGGTAAATCACTATAGACTACCATTATTACCTGACTATTCGCAAATAGATTTATTTTGTCAACCACTGAAAAAACGTTAATGGGCCTACTGCTGTCAGACACATATATTTGTAGATCATTTACGTATAGATGATACTTCCAACGAGACAGAGAAAAATATAGATAATTAATAAATATAATTAATAAAGGTGGTCCTAAAATGGACCCCTGTAGTACGTCTTTATCCACGGACTCCATGCAGAGTCAGGGTCATTAATGATAACCCTCTGCCTGTGACCGTACAAATAGGATCTCATCCAAAGAGTGCAGCTCAAGGGAAAATCAAAATAATACAAAAGTTTATTTAAAATCAAGTCAAAGTCTACGCTGTTTAAAGCCTTACTAAAACCGAGAAGTATTAAAAAAATTAATTTACGATTGTCCATGACAAGTATAATATCATCTGTAACATTGATAAAAGCTGTACAGAATATGTGCTTTGACCAAGACGAAAGCCTGATTGGTATATAGCTAATAGGAATAGGGTATGTTCATTGATTAACTGGTGAATCTGACGATTGACCAAGGACTCTAATCCTTTTAACAAGGATAGAGGAATTCTTATAGGTCGTTAAATATCAACAATTCAAGGCTGAGATTTTTGGGCAAAGGCATTATTTCAGCCTCTTCCAAATACAGTATGCTCTGGCTAATTCACAGTTGATTAGTTCGAATAATTGGATAATTCTAACCTACCATTATTCCCCATGAAATTTTTATCTAAATCAATGGTAAAAAATAACATTTAATTCGAATTTTAGAAGGAAATATTTGGATAACTCGAAGTTTATACAATATATCGTTAATTTTTTCGAGTTTCTACTAATTTCTAACCTAACTTAACAATCTCAGCTAAACCCAAGAATCCCAGGAATATACAATTAAGGCTCCTTTCACATGTTCCAATTTTCTGTTGGCCTATATCAGCCGACCGCAAACCGTTCGACAATTTAAGCAAAGATAATTATCAGATTTTACTCCGTTTCTTGCCGGACGGCAAGTATTTTAGTAAAAGCTGGTGCACTTAACTTATCTCGTTCATCTCCTCTAAGATTAATACATTTTATCGTTTTACCCAAGCAAGTTCTTATTCTCAAAATTAACAATCAAATCCCTAGATAAATTAAATTTTATGGATAAATAAGACGGAATAATTTCTTTTAGATGTACACAAACTTCTCTTCACGCATTTTTTTTGTCTTATTATTATATATTATTATTATTATTATTATTATTAGCACCGCTCTTACTACCCGTTCGGGTTATACGCACTTACGCTAATGTGTAATGGTAGGGTGATTGTGAATGAAATGAAGGACCTACAGTTTAACGTGGGATCCGAACCACGGTGGTGGCCTGGCATTCCCCACATTCACAATATGTCTTGTCAGAGGTGAAGGAAGGGTTTGGAAATCAGATAAATCAGTGCCTGGACCGAGGATTGAACCCCGGCCGCCAGCTCAGAAGTCTGACACCTTACCCCTAGACCGCCAGGTCACCTATTTTTGTCTTGTTCCTGTCCTTACAACTTTCTAAAGTTTTGTCCCACAACACAGGGCGTCATTCAAATCAATAATTCAGTAGCCTATCTACATCAATATCACTCATTTTAATATGCAACTCGACCACCAACCACACATCACGTGTGTTCGCTCAACAGGGTGTCGGACGACTAAATACCGGCCTGTGTAAACATGCTCATTAGAACAATGAGCGACTGCCCTGTGACGCCCGGCGGTCGCAAAATCGCAATGTGTGAAAGGAGCCTTAGAGTTATTGACTCAGAGTAGAAGAGACAAAGGGGAATTTTGCACCAGCTGCATGCGGTTTTCCTAGAATAGGGGATGTTTTGGCTCTGCTTTATCTGTGTGACAATGTCATCACGTGACGCCGATTTTTTTATTGTTTTTTTAGATATTCCTTGGACTTCGAATTAAAAAGGTTCTACTGTAGTTGGAAAGATACCATTAATTAAAAAACAGTTTCAAATATTTGTTGAAATATGAAGGATGCTACGTATAATTTGTTTGTGTTATAGATATTATCATAGCTTTGTGCTTTTGTGGATAAATATAAGATCAATTAAGAAAAATTGTAGAGGATATTGCGATATTCTTTTTATAGTCTGTATTTTACATAGTTGTCCATTGGATTCAAGTTATCAAAATATGAATTAAAATCATCGTTATTTTGTTTAGTGTTTACTCCTATTTCACATAACTTTTTCAAAGTAATTCTAGGGATACGGTTTTCCACTCTCCCTCCACGCAAATGTGGGCTCACCCCCTCTAAATCCAACCTTCCCAATTTATAAATCATTAGCGTAATTAGTTCTTAAGCGTATAGCCCAAACGGGTAGAAAGACGTGGTGCTAAATAAATAAAAAATAAAATAAATAATTCTAGGGATGAAAAAAAACTAGAAATATTTAGTGAATAATTCATTTGAGCTTTTCGTTCTTTCTGTGTGGATTTGTTACGTAATTGTCTGTACATTTCCAAACTATTGGGAACAGTATTTAATACTCTGTTTGAGTCATGTCTGAATTGGTAATAAGCTGCATCCTGCCATTAGTGTCAGAATATCTTCAGTCACCCAGGGTGGTATGTCTAGTTTTAATGGGTGCATATTTACTATACAGATCGACTAGCATTTCAGTAAATAGTTGTACTTTGTCATCAATATTTTCAACTGTGTACATCACATTCCAAGGCAACAATTCAGCATCTTTATTTAAATACTATGTATCAATATGTTTTAATGTCACGATATGTAATACATTTAGGTTTTGTTCTAAACATTCGTGAATGAAGTCATGTTGAGAAAGACCAGGGGCAGGAAGTTGTCCAATGTCCAGGGTGAATAAAATATTTTTGGTTGAGTTGTAAACATTCAATCTAGCAAAGTATGGGTTGTATTGGAATGATGCGTTGCATCAAGAGGACAAACTGCCAACTTAAAGCTAAGAACATCTCCATTAATTTACTTGAATCGTTAGGTTTAACTAAGAGGTATGTGCTAAAATCATAACTCACAATCATAGTTATAATTATACACATGATCAGCCAGAGATGATTCAAAATCACCGCAATATCTTATTTTTAGTGGTTTGTAGACCACCACAAACAGTTCCCCGCGAGGATCACAAATGAAAAATTCATAAAGAAATATCATCTCTTAGTGTACATGGCTGAGAATCGAACCTTGGCCTTCTCGTCTTCAGCAATCCAATTTATCACGGGCCTGACGCCTTAAACCGTGTGCTCACTGGTATGAATAGTACAGTGGTATTTTGGTGAACACTGTACATTGATAACAGTTTACTATATTATTAGTGTTATTTTATATTTTTATTGATAGTAAATATCTAAAGTGACAGCTGCAGAGCACATGACTTGATGTATGACTATATTAAAATAGGTCTAATAGTTTTTATAAGTGTTATAAAAATTCTTCCTATCCTAGCTGAGACCTGGAGGAATATTATTTTCTTGGAATTTATACGAACCCCTTAACTTCTCGTTTTCCACATAAATGAGTGACATAAAAGGCTATCATTATCTTCGTTATCACCACCGCCCTGTTATCTACATTCAAAACAGACGTAGGCCTACACACTGGCCCCCATGTTTATCAAACGATACTTTTGACGGTCGTTCTCTGTCGCTGAACAAAGTCACATGTAAGCCTGGCTAGCTTGGTACGCACTTGGAAACATTGTTAGCCAATTGTTTCTAAAACAAGCGCAACATGTTGGCAAACAATGTTTCCTAGTATGTACTAAACTTTAAGAAACATTGTTTGTAAACTTTGCTACGAAACTGTTTCTTGATGTTTACAAAAATTTTCTTATTGCTCAAAAAAACATAAGGGAACAGTTTTAAAACCTACTCACATTGTTTGGAAACATTAAATAAAACATCTTGTTTCAGTGTCCATACGTTAATGATAAAATAATCATTTAACATAACTTTTTTTAAAATTTAAAATAATTATTCTTTTGCTCTTTACGAAACCACAAACGAAAAGCCTTGAAATTTTATTTAAACTTTTATTTGAACTTTATTAACACTAAACCGAGACCTTTTAACCTATTTCCTTTTTGACGCGATTTTTGTACTCTTCATCTGTCACATCTCACGACAATGTATTGGTATGAAATATTTATATCAGTTTTAAGAGTTTTTTTCAGCTGTCCACCACATGCCAAACTAGAACGGAAAGGGAAAATGTTGAACTGATGTGTTGTGTGTGAACAGCAGAAGCAGACTGAACTACGTTGATTGTTGTCGACAATGTTTGCAAACACGTCCAGACACGCAAACTTTATATTCTTGTTGCACATTTGAAATGGAGGACCAGAAACATTGATTCCTCTTTGAGAAACACGAAGGAAACTTGTTTGCAAACAGTTTTCAAATATGTCACAAATGGTTTCCGAAGAGGAAAAAAAAAACCGCTTCGGTGGCCGCGAAATCAAACGCGCTACTCTCGCAGTAGAGACTAGACTACCGATGATGGGGAGATCAAGGTTCGAATCTCGGTCGGGTGTACTGAGGTTTTTTTTCTCCCTCCATTCAAATGCGGGTACCCTACCTATAGATGTACATAACCTTTCCAATCCCTAAAACATTAGCATAATTAATGCATGAGTGTATAAACCGAATGGGTAGTTAGTTAGATGTGGTGCTAAAAAAATAAATCAGAAGAGTAGCATCATTAGCTTGATTTTACAAACAAAGTTTCTGGAAAATATTACCAAGGGCGTAGGAGGCTATATCCGTTAATAGCCTACTAAAATAAAGTTCCTGATATTATTTTTATGTTGTTCTATCTCACTAACATAATTCGATAAATACTCACTTTCTTTGTTTCTGAATTAGGCACTGGCCTTCCTTTTGGCATTGCTAAATGGGTTTAAGCTCAACACACTAGAACTTTCTAACCAATGTAATTTTTCTTTCCTTCTCTCCTGTATTAGGCTTATTTTTGAACATTCGTTGTCCGACCATGGTTTCTTCTTACTATTTTTGAAAAGACCTACACCACTATTTGCTGCATTTCTAGTATTATTCCTGATAATATCCCACTGTTTCTATGGATTAGTGTCTCCATCCTTATCCTTTGAGCACTATAGGGCAGCAAACCTATTTAAATTTAAATTTTATATATATTCCTACATTCAATATACGTCAATTTTTCTAAATCAAATCTTTCTAACTTGCCCCCTTCCGATTACATCTATTAATAGATTTAATGTGCACTCATCACATTAATTTCTAAGAAATTAGAAGACACCTTAATGTCATTTAGTATTTTTTTAAATGTTTTTATATAAGTTTTAAAATCTATGTATCTATGATTTAACCATTATTTGTATACTTTTAACCTCTATTCTCTTTGATTGCATTTGGTTTGCAATCATTCGTTCTTTTTACTTAAAATCATTTCATTCTGCTCATAACATTTAATGTTTCAAACATATTTTATATTGTTTTATATATTTTAACTTTTAGTTATAATTCAAACACATATATGTTTTCAACTCTTAACTTATAAATTATATCATAATCAATTTTATTTATAGTATATTTTGCCGGTTATTGTATAACTTGTCACTTTTTGTTCAATTTATCTAATCACCTTATTTCCAAGTAACATCAAACCTTATCATTTAGATTAATAATTCATCTGCCTGATACTGGTCAAGTAATTGCAACGCAAGATTCTCATAAACATATTTTTATTTTAATATTTTCTATGTTAATAAAATGTTTAATTTAAATGATTGCTATCCCTGCCTTATCGTTCAGCAAAATCGCTTATTAATCGGTCACAAAAGATATTTGTCTGTAAACAAACTTTTCAAAGTGATTTATTACTACAGGTATTATTATTATTATTACTTTATACCGGGTCTTACTACCCGTCTGGGCTATACGTCTACTAACACTTATGTAAAGCTTAGGAAGGAAGAATTTAGAGGAAAATGTAGTCACATTTGCGTGGAGATGAGAGTTGAAAATAATTTTTAAAAATCCCCCAGCCGGAATTTGAACCCACGAGACTAGATTGTCGTTAAGTCCGCGTGTCCATTGATCTGGACTTAAGGTGGAATAGAAGGGGGACCCGAGAAAAGAGCAGAATTTTTTGAGTTTTCAGAGTTAACAATTTTAAAAAAAAATGCTCTATTACAAAGATATAATTTAATTTTCTTCACCTGGTGACCTCAACAGTTGTTGAATATCTGTCATGAGCTTAGCAGCATTAGAGGAGAAACATTTTAAATGGAGAAAAAAAATATAATCAAACTCTAGGACACCCTTAAACCGAAAGTACTCAAAGTCTGGTGAGTTTTTGCGCGAAACATAGACTTGTAATTAGTGTTTATTCGAAGAAGAGGATCCAGACGCTAACGAGAACTCTTTCTAGGAGCATTAAACTGAAAAAAAAAGAGCCATTTGTAAGCATATGAATATTTATCAAATCGTCCTTTATCTTCCAGCCAGTGGGGATGTTTGTATCTGCGGCTCTTACAAAACATTTATATAAAACCCAACCCGCATCTGTGAACAGCTTCACTAGTGACTAGTTCAAGCCCCGGTCATGTACATTGATGGTGGTATTTCCTAAATGGTCTACCATCTTATCTTCACAAAAACGAGAGTAAATTTCCTCTAAATTATATCTCCCTCATACCCGCATTGGTGGGCACGTGGACTAAATATCAGACTCATCTGCTCTGGAGAAAGCTAAGGCTTACACATGAATATTGAAGCTTGGGAAATAGGAATGACCTTTAGGTTACGGATGTAGCCGTATCGAGAGTCGTATTCGTAAATTTTTTAAATTACACCTGGACATAGGTTTAATTCTCGTATCTAGGGGTCATTTTTCAAACTTACGATTATCATCAATTCTGGCTGAGGTCACGGGTTCGAATCCTATATGGGTGTGCTGGAGGAAGCTTTTCCTAAATAATTTTTCCACTTTTCCTGCACGAGAATACGAGTAGGCCTACATTTTCTTGAAGTTATACCTTCCTTGTTTCTTTTAAACTAGTGTAGTGTATGTGAATATTAGGAACTTTACGAGAAGCACACAAAAAGACCCTACACCGTGAATTTACTCCCTGATAGAAATTAGGCAGACGAATAGCGAGTAAAATAGTTCAGTGTAACTGCACCTCCTGGGCCGTCAAGCGTGGGCTTAAACAAAGCTATTTACATAATTGAATATCAGGCCTAGTTGATAAAAGTAGTTGACCACTATTTATAATATGTAATATGGCCTACTCGTAGCCTACACTTAACCAAAATCGACAGTTAAATTAATTAAGATCGCAATTAAATAAGTTATATACGTAAAGAAAACACTCACAAATAAAATTATATAGCCTACCTTGGTGGCCTCATGGTCTTAGTCGTCACACTCGCAATAGACTGGACTGCCAAATATGGGGAGAGTTTGGGGTTCGAATCTAGGCTGGGTGTCCTAAGGGTGTTTTTTTCTTAAGTAGGTTTTAACCCTCCTTCCACGTAAATGCGGGTACGTTTAATCTAAATCCAACCTTCCTAAACTCTGAGACATACATGAGCGCACAAACCGAGCAAGTAGGGAGACGCGATGATAATATAAATACCTAACAAGAACTATGACTAAATCAAATAATCCAACGTAACATATAAATACAGTAACAATATTGGTAAAGCGTGTGAGATTAGAGTTATCTTTGAACTAAGCCTACTAAAGTGACTCTAGCACACACGCACACATCTACGTACCAGAAAGTATCATACAAGTCTCGCACTGAGAACCCACATGCATGTAATGTGAAAGTTTTATGTTGAAGACATCCAATTGTAATAATGGTTTTATATCGTTGTTTGGATTATTCCAAGAGATGGAAAATGGAACAGGGGAAGATGTTGAGTTGTCAGAGTAGGAAGGAACATTTAGAAAGTATAACTTTTGTTTTGCGGTAAACATTGAATACATTTTATTGATATAATCGAGAAAATGTCGGTTAACTTCTAGTTATTTGGTCTAAAGTGAAGGTTGAATGTATTTAGACTAACAGACTTCACCACTGCTGAATTATAGCACCGCATCTTACTACCCGTTCAGGTTATACGCTTAAGTACGAATTACTTTAATGGGATAGGAATTGGGAAGGTTGAATTTATAGGAAGTGAACCCACATTTGTGTGGAGGGAGAGTGGAAAATCATTTAGGATAAACCACCCCTAGTTCATCCAGCCGAGATTCGAACCGCAATCTCCCCGTTCTCGGCAGTCTAGCTCAACACAAAACCAGCGCGTTAGCTAACTACGCCACCGAGGCGGGTCACCACAACTGAATTTCTGTGAAGTTAATTTATAGGCCAAGTGACTTTTGGCGAACTTAGCAACGCCGATTATTAATTTCGAAATCCATTTAAGGCCAAATAACTTTCGATTTTTAAATTCGAAATAGGCCTACATTTGAGGCCAAATGACTTTAGGCCTAATGGCACGTACCCAATTATCTATCAAAAGTAAGTTATTAGGCCTATATAATATATGGCCTGATGTATACATATATGAAAATTATTTTAATTATTTTTATAACTGTCAATATGGTTCCTTGAAATAGTGATCACATGAATTGTTGCATGAATACGTGAAAGTATGTTTAAATGTATTTTGAGATGTCATAGAGATTATTTCTATGGCTATTGAATACCATCTATGTTTACCCTAATGGAAATCTGGAACGTCATAGATTGGTGCCAAAAATATGTCTAAACTGCTACAATCTATGAGTTAGTTATTATTTAGCACCGCGTCTTACTACCCGTTCGAGTTATACGCTTTAAGTACTAATTACGCTAATGGATCAGGAATCGGGAAGGTGAATTAGAGGAAGTGAATCCGCATTTGCGTGGAGGGAGAGTGGAAAACCATTTAGGAAAAACCACCCCCAGTTCACTCGACCGAGATTCGAACCTCGATCTCCCCGTCCTCAGCAGTCGAGCTCAACACGACTAGCGCGTTAGCCAACTACACCACCGAGGCGGGTCTATGAGTTAGTGTTTATTAAACATCTGTGTCACTTATAACAATTAATCTATGAGTTAGTGTTTATTATTATTATTATTATTATTATTATTATTATTATTATTATTATTATTAGCACCGCGTCTTACTACCCGTTCGGGTTATACGCACTTACGCTAATGTGTAATGGTAGGGTGATTGTGAGATGAAATGGAGGACCTACAGTTTAACGTGGAATCCGAACCACGGTGGTGACCTGGCATTCCACATATTCACAAGATGTTAGTGTTTATTTAAACATCTGTGTCACTTCTAGTAATTAATCTACGTGTTAGTTTTTATTTCACATCTGTGTCCCTATTAGATTATTATTATTATTACTACTATCATCATCATCATTATCATAATAATAATAAGTTGTCCATTCTTACGAAAGATCCATTCTTTTTGTCAGATAACTTAGACGACCAATGCGTCATATCCTCTGCCTCCTTCAGCTCCCAGAGCTATGAAACTTTAAATAACTCTCTGTATTTTATACGTTTATTAAATTCATCCCCACACAGCACACGCAGACATTATTTGTTGTATGTCTATGTGAATGGGTTTGAGGGAGGGGGTGGGGGGTAAGAGGTGTAGGAGTTACACAAACTATAGGAACATTATATCTGTACTTTTTTTAAAATATAGATTGGGAGTTTTAGGGGAGTTTTTAACCTGTTTAATGGTTCTCTTTTGAATATTCAGTCGTAAGTATAGCCTTAAAATTAGGACGAGCTTTAGATTTCTATATTTTACCTCTACTTTATACTATGTTTTAATATTTTGTTAAAATTATTTTTGCTCTTAGAAGCGAGGAAGAGGACAATTTTTTTTTTTGACACTTTCCATCTTTCTTCTCCTCCTTAATCTCATCCCTTCTTCATCATAGGTGCCCATTTGTATCCTCTATTAATAATAATATTATCACCACGTCTTACTACCCGTGTATCCTCTATTAAATTGTTGGAAGTATCTTGAATCAAATGGTGACACTACCGTGGGGCGATGCTGTTACATTCTGGTCTACCTTGTGTTGGACTCAATAAAACGTATATTAATAACTACAAAGCCCATTTTATTTTGAAAGACTTGCACACCAAGAACTAATGAAGTGAATGCTTACCTTCGTGGTTCAATTAGTTTTAAATGACTGGAATCAAACACGCGACTCAAAAGTCAACTACCGCCTGGGTTATATGACGCCTTGTAAGAGCAATGCTAGATTATTCTTATTTAATATTGTAAGGACAGTACTAGAGTGTCCCTATTTAATATTGTAAGGACAGTGCTAGAGTGTCCCTATTTAATATTGTAAGGACAGTGCTAGAGTGTCCCTATTTAATATTGTAAGGACAGTGCTAGAGTGTCCCTATTTAATATTGTAAGGACAGTACTAGAGTGTCCCTATTTAATATTGTAAGGACAGTGCTAGAGTGTCCCTATTTAATATTGTAAGGACAGTACTAGAGTGTCCCTATTTAATATTGTAAGGACAGTGCTAGAGTGTCCCTATTTAATAGTGTAAGGACAGTGCCATATTGTAAGGACAGTGCTAGAGTGTCCCTATTTAATATTGTAAGGACAGTACTAGAGTGTCCCTATTTAATATTGTAAGGACAGTGCTAGAGTGTCCCTATTTAATATTGTAAGGACAGTACTAGAGTGTCCCTATTTAATATTGTAAGGACAGTGCTAGAGTGTCCCTATTTAATAGTGTAAGGACAGTGCCATATTGTTCCTATTTAATATAAGGACAGTGAGTGTAAAATTGTTACTACATTTTATCGTAAGGAGCAAGTAGAGTTTTGACTACTGAGGCAAAGCACTTGTTTTACTTCTTCATCGCCACTCCTTTCATTTCCTATAAAACAACTTTGTTCTCGAGCAGCCGACCGAGCCGTCAAGGAATTACTGTTGAGATTGTAAACCGGTTCTTCTCTCTTTATCTCTCTCTATCACATGGATGTGAGTGTGAGACCTGTTTCTGGTTGGAACTCTCTTTCTTTTCAGTTTTTTTCACTGTACAGTCTCCTTTTTTAAGCGCGTCGTCGTGAGCCAACTGAATGGGCAAATAAAACATTTCATGAGCTGTGGCTGTAAGAGAAACGGAACACAGCGACCCCGCCGAGCGAGCGCTAAAAGAGAAAAAACGACAGAAGAGTTGGAACATGGCCAACTTCTGTGTTACGTTGTGGCCGCGGCAAGGACAAGATTTACTAAGAGGCTGGCGCTTTCAACTAGGGGCCCGCGTACTTTGGCGGTCTGGTGCTCTCAACACTGTCCTGTGTATGATACTCTCAACACTGTCCTGTGTATGATACTCTCAACACTGTCCTGTGTATGATACTCTCAACACTGTCCTGTGTATTATACTCTCAACACTGTCCTGTGTATGATACTCTCAACACTGTCCTGTGTATGATACTCTCAACACTGTCCTGTGTATGATACTCTCAACACTGTCCTGTGTATGATACTCTCAACACTGTCCTGTGTATGATACTCTCAACACTGTCCTGTGTACCCTGAGGGATCACGACCATCTTGAATGGCAGTCAACAAATAGTTGATTGAGATATTGTCATCCAAACCCCGAGCCAGCCCGTTCCCCTAATAACAAGTTGTTCAGTTATGTCAGATCATACACACGGCAATGTGTATGGGGGTTGCAAATCTAACAACAACTTTATACTACTTTAGAAGGGAGTCAATTTACTTACCATCTCTTGATTGTGTACTTGTGATACAAACATTTTTCTACGCTTGGTAATTAGTTCATATTTTACTTTTAATATTAAGGTGTGATGGAAGAGGTCGAGCGAAAATTACAGTGTATTTTCATTTTTTATGGCAAAACTTTTTTTTGGGTCAAAATAAATAAAATTTTGCTCCAGTACAAACATATAGTTTAATTTTCTTCACATGTTGACATCAACAGTTCTTGAATATTTGTCATGAGCATAGCGGCCTTAGATGAGAACCTTTTTAAATGAAGAGAAATAGTTGTTATTAAATTACAGGACACTCTTGACTGGTATTCAAGAAATGTTAAGGTCACCATGGGAAGAAAATTAAATTCTATATTTGTACTGGAGCAATATTTTATTTTATTTGGCCAGAAAAAATATTTCGCCACAAAAACTGCAAAAACAATGTCTTTTTCTCGCCTCCCCTTCCATCCCACCATAATATTAAATTATAAGATGTTAATTTTCCTTCTAGGGGGGGTCAACCATAAACTATTTTTCTAAATGTTTTCGACCCTCCACTCCACGCCCATGTTACACCACATAGACATAGGAGCTCCTCCACTTCCCTTATAAAATAGTGCCACGTGGTTTATGGACCACCGTGGCCTAGACTGTATGATTGCAAGTTATTGCAACACTGCACTGTCTCTCTCCTGCAACACACAAACAGGTACGTTCAAAGAAGGGATGACACAGTCACAGATAATAAATACTCTACTATTGTTCGTGGTGCGTTGAGAACAACTGTGTGTGCTCTTTCAACTTCGATAGGGCAGGACGTGTCACTTTATCGGTCGAATATTTTATTATAATTCAATAAATACTGTGAAGTGAGTGTGATATCACTTAACACACATTTCATATGTACTTGAAATAAAGAGCTAATTCTTATTCATATAATCAATATATAATTAATTTAAACTAGATCATGATTAAATATATTCTTAATCCCCAAACTACGAACACATCAACAATTGAGCCGTTGGAATGTCACGTGTCCCATCATCAAGCTCAGAATGTTGTGAGGTTAATGTCTCGGTGGTGAAGCACCCGTTGTCGAGTTGAAGGGTGATGTTTTGTGCTCTTTGGCGAGTCCTCTGGATGTCCTCGCTGTCGAGCCAAATAGTGAAGTGGGGATGTAGGGGATGGTATGACTATCTTCTTTGGGAGTCCTGGGTTAGAGTTCATCGTTATGATAATATGGGTTTTGTATTGTTAGTATTTATATATATAAAAAATACGTTAATTTGTTGAAGGTTATTTTTTATTAGTTTAAATTCAGTTTATTACGCATAATTTTATGGAACACACGGTACTTCAGCTTAACGCGTCGTGGACCGTTCATTTGTAAGGTTATAGAACGACTGGCTAAATAATAATAATAATAATAATAATAATAATTAGCACCGCGTCTTACTACCCGTTCGGGTTATACGCTTTAAGTACTAATTACTCTAATGGATTAGGAATTGGGAAGGCTGAATTAGAGGAAGTGAACCCGCATTTGCGTGGAGGGAGAGTGGAGAACCCTTTAGGAAAAACCACCCCCAGTTCACCCGACCGAGATTCGAACCTCGATCTCCCCGTCCTCAGCAATCGGGCTCAACATGACAAGCGCGTTAGCCAACTACGCCACCGAGGCGGGTGACTGGCTAAAGCAATCTTCTTTTTGATTATATATTTTGAAATAAATTGATCTAGTAACTTCTATTTTTCTGTAGATTGCACCATGCTCTAGAAGGGAGTGAGAGAGAAAAAGAGTGTTTCCGAAGTGATCATATTTCACAAGTTCTTGCAATAAGGGTGTAGAAACGTTTTAAAAAATGGAGAAATATGCTGTTGTCATAAGAGTCTTCGTAAACAACAAAATAAATAAATAAATAATTGATCATCCAAGTGTGTGAGAAGATTTCCCAACACATCTGGATACATTTAGTTTTATATTTTGAAACTGTTCATTAATTTGAAATATATATTAAGGGTGGGAATTTTTGATTAAGATTATTATTGTAAAATGAAAAGTCTATTTCACTACAATGGGAAGCTTACATACTTCCCTATGCCTCCCTCCCGCTCAGGAAGACCCCCTCCCCTACCCCCTTGTCTCTATGTGCAAGACCCTTTCAACACTACACGCCTAGTGTACATCTGGCAAAGACTCAATTAAGGACATAGGATAGAAAGGTGTTTTAAGGAAATACATTATCTTTCAATTTTCGTAAAAATCATCCGGTCTGGGATCGATCCATAGTACCCGGGGTCAGAGTTGGGAGTGCTCACTAAATACATCAGAGATCACATTCTTGATACATGAGGTAGGGGAAGAGAACGAGAGCTAAGGGCATTATTTTGGCAGTTATTTGGCTAAACACCCTTTTTTTTATTAAAATATTAAATATTGCCTAAGTAGATCCGCTTAGCTTAATTTTCTACGCTTAGTAAGCTTAACAGTTCTTGAATATCTGGCATGGACATGTTGGCAACTGAGCATCTCTTGAATATCTGCCATGGAGATAGTAGCATTTGATCATCTCTTGAATATTTGCCATGGACATATTGGCAATTGAGCATCTCTTGAATTTCTGACATGGAGATAGTAACATTTGATCATCTCTTGAATATTTGCCATGGAGATAGTAGCATTTGATCATCTCTTGAATATTTGCCATGGACATATTGGCAATTGAGCATCTCTTGAATTTCTGACATAGAGATAGTAACATTTGATCATCTCTTGAATATCTGCCATGGAGATAGTAGCCTTTGATCATCTCTTGAATATCCGCCATGGAGATAGTAGCATTTGATCATCTCTTGAATATTTGCCATGGACATATTGGCAATTGAGCATCTCTTGAATTTCTGACATGGAGATAGTAACATTTGATCATCTCTTGAATATTTGCCATGGAGATAGTAGCATTTGATCATCTCTTGAATATCTGCCATGAAGATAGTAGCATTTGATCATCTCTTGAATATCTGCCATATAAATAGTAGCATTTGATCATCTCTTGAATATCTGCAATATAAATAGTAGCATTTGATCATCTCTTGAATATCTGCAATATAAATAGTAGCATTTGATCATCTCTTGAATATCTGCCATGGAGATAGTAGCATTTGATCATCTCTTGAATATCTGCCATGGAAATAGTAGCATTTGCGCATCTCTTGAATATCTTCCATGGTCATAGTAGCATTTGAGCACAACCTATTCACTTAATTTAAAAAAGTTTATGTCCATATTCCATAATGGTAGTGACAGCCATTCAAAAACTACGTAGATTGCAGTATGTAAAATAAATCTAAACGTATTCACAGAAGCAATATTTTTAATATATTTTGACAAATAAAAATTATTTGATATATACCCTAAAAACTGAAAAAATACTGACCGTAACATCTTAGCCTTAAGGATCCTGTTTGACACATTGTACATAAATGATACGATACAAGAGTAGCCTACATACTCTCTTATTTATTCCATGTTATCAGTACATTACTAAAATAAGTATGCGTTGATATTTATCATGTAAAATACTCCCCAGATAACTGTTGGCCTAATCGTTTTGAACATAATTGTTAAGAGACAATCTTGAACCCTATCAAATTTTCAAAAATCGGTCATCAGTAAGCTTCCTTTGATTCAAAACTGTAATCAAAATCACGGCTTTTCCTCGATGTGTGGCCTACCATGTACAGTAGCCCCGTGGCTTCTTTGGTGTTGACTGACAGCTCACAGCTGACTTCTGACAGTCAACATTTAGGTATATGCCTAAATTTTGACTGTCAAAAGTGACATCTGCTAAACACATGTTTTTGCAGCTCATTTGGTTCGGCGTAGGGATACGTAATTTGGTCTGGTAACTTTTTTAAAGCTGTCAACTGTCAACTGTTAGCTGTCAGTCAGCACCAAAGAAGCCACGAGGCTACTGTAAATACCAAGATTCCGGATGTAGCCCCGGGTATAAACAGACAGAGAGAGGGACATATAGAAGGTACTGTAAAATAAAAAGTTTTTGAGTTCGGTAATCTTGAGGTCGAAAATGTTCACGATTAGAAAACCTTTTGCAAATAGTAAAAGTAAAGAGGATTACCCCCTTACAGCCGGTTCTAAGTGACCCCGGGCCATCTTGTTGCTCAGCGGCAGGAAAGGGAATGACGCAGAGTTGAACCAAACTTCCTCCTACAAACGCGGATGCAGGGAAAGAACTAAAATAGTGCGTCATTGGTTGATTTGTCCTTCCCGCGACGGAAGTGAACAATGCCCTATGTCTGTGTGTCCGTCTCTCCTCGGAGAGTACTTGAGGATTGATTGGGCGAGGAGAGCGATCGATCGTCGGGCGTCAATGACAGAGGGCTGCAAGGGGAGTTGGACTACTATACTGCTCATCTGACAGCTAGAGACAGCTAATAGATCTATGTATTAATACGTCAGGTCATGTGAGGTCTGGAGCTATCACTTTTGATAGATAATATTAATACATATAAAGTAACAATTACAATATAGTAAAGTGCAGTTATCAACAAGTACCGGTTTTGATGATCTAAAAATGATCAAAATGACATAAAAATTCTAAAAAAAATTAAAAATAACCTAAAAATACGAATAAAAACTCTCAATGAATACACACGAGTATATTAAACACGCAGTTTAAGGCGAAACTAAAAAATATGCTATGAACAGTCTTTAGCAACTAAACTCTCGCATTCTGCTGAATATAATATTTATTTACAAATACCTCTCTTTTCTGTCCAAGCTTATACTCCTATTTGTCCCTAACCTACAACCACCCTTTGTCATGTCAATAAGAAAGAAGAAAAATAAAATTACAAGACTTATTATTTCAAGTAAGGAGGAAGGCCCACTGGTAGTTCTCAAATAATTTTAAATTTTATGTTTTAAGACTTTTAAAAAAAAACTATTGTATTTGTTAAAAATAAGTTTACATCTAAAGCCCTTTTTCATCAAGCCTAGTCTCACGGCTCCATAAATCGTTTAAAATGAGCTAACGTCACATTTTCACACATTTATTTCCCCTATTAGAAAAAAAAAAGTTGTTAAGGAAAAAGATCCCTGTTGGAATGGATTATTTTAACTCTATTTTGGCGTGAACCATATTTTTAAATAACGTATCATAGAATTAAATATTGCGTTAGAGCTGAAAGTCTGCACTGCACTTTCTCGTTTACCGAGAAGGCTTTCTTAGGTTGGTGTTTGAACTTTGAAGAAATGCCGGAATTATACTCCACCCCTTGAACGTCTCAACACGAACAACAATGTCCATCCAAACTTTCTATCGATATATATTTTCCCCCCATCACGTCTTAGCTTCCCTTTGGGGTACACGCATACATTAAAGATGAGGAAGAAAGAGATTTAGAGAAGATGTAGCTACCCTCAAATGAGTGAAATGAGGGTAAGAGACCACTTAAGAAAAACCTTCCTTAGTACACCCGACCGGAATTCAACCCCGATCTCCCCATCACCGGCAATCCAGTCTAACAGGAGAATAATGCGTTAACATAACGCGAACACCGAAGCGGTCAAAATGGTAAATATCAGCATTTAATAGTTAATAGGTGACCTGGTGGTCTAGGGGTAAGGTGTCAGACTTCTGTACTGGCGGCCGGGGTTCAATACTCGGTCCCGGCAAAGATTTATCTGATTTCCAAACCATCCCTTCACCTCTGACAAGACATCTTGTGAATGTGGGGAATGCCAGGCCTCCACCGTGGTTCGGATTCCACGTTAAACTGTAGGTCCTTCATTTCATCTCACAATCACCCTACCATTACACATTAGCGTAAGTGCGTATAACCCGAACGGGTAGTAAGACGCGGTGCTAATAATAATAATAGTTAATAATAATAATAATAATAATATTTAGCACTGTGTCTTACTACCCGTTCGGTTTATACGCTTTTAAGTATTAATTACCCTAATGGATTAGGAATTGGGAAGGTTGAATTAGAGGAAGTGAACCCGCATCTGCGTGTAGGGAGAGTGGAAAACCATTTAGGAAAAACCACACTCAGTTCACCCGACCGAGATTCGAACCTCGATCTCCCCGTCCTCAGCAGTCGAGCTCAACACGACAAGCGCGTTAGCCAACTACGCCACCGAGGCGGGTCATTTAATATTTGTTTCCCTAAAGTGATAAAAGACGAGCCTTTAGAAACTGTCCACCCACCGGTACAATAACGTGTGTTTGTTTCAGGAACAACAACTTAAGGTTATCATGAAAATAAAAGCCTCATTTTAAGAGAATATTATTTAATGGCAGCTCCTCTCCTTTAAAGCTGTCACTAGCGATGACATTGATTTTCGTGGGAATCCCGCGTTTGCAGATAAATAATGTTGTAATAATATATTCCTTCACCGGTGGTTACGTGGTCTAAATGTCATGTAGTCTGGTTTGCGGGTGACGAGGAGGTCGGGGTTTGAATTACGGCCTGTTGTACTGTGAATGTTTTTTTTAAATTCTCCTTTCACATAAATTCCACTTTCCTCAACTTTACATACGAAGTGTAAAGATGCGGGTAGCCAGACTGATAGTAATATGGGTAGTAAGACGGGTAGTAAGTTGGGTAACCAGGCTAGGTGCCAGATGGGTAGTAAGGCGGGTATTAAGATGGCTAGTAAGACGAGTAGCCAGACGTGTAGCCAGACGTGTAGCCAGACGAGTAGTCAGACGAGTAACCAGACGTGTAGCTAGACGTGTGGCCAGACGTGTGGTCAGACGTGTAGCCAGATGAGTAGCCAGACGTGTAGCCAGACACACTGCACTGTCGGGAACAAGCTACTTTCCACCGCGTCATGGTACACGTCAGGGCTCTAAGCTACGCATACATTCATTACCCAATGTAGAAAGAGACGAGGAAGGTAGAGTTAAGGAATTGTTGCCGTATTTCCGTGGAAAGAGAGTGAGGAGTGTTTTTAATAAAAACTTCAATACACCTAATTGGGATTCAAACTCCTATAGCCCCAAGAGGGTGACGCGCTAAACAGTTCGACCACCATTGCATGTGGGAACAAGCTAAGGAGATGAATTCCCACGAAATTAGTCTAACTGGGATCGATTCCTATCCTCACGAGTGAGGATCAGAGGTGCTAACCTTGTATTTTGGTAGTACATTTGGCTTAAAAGTCCATGTTAGGTCACTGACCGCAGCGCTCTTAGACCGACACGCGGCATCAATCCAAACTACCGCGCTATCGATGAATCCATCAATCATGGGTCTGGCCCAGTAGGAGAGGGTGGAGGTTACGATTCATAGAAACTTTTATTCCTGTATTTTGTTTGCGAGTGGGAATATCAAGGGCACCTTTAATTTGTTTGTCAGTAGACTATACCTTTTAAATATCATGTCATTTGTGCATATTCTCATTGTTATAGACCAATGGTTCTTTTAATACTCGCAGCCCCCCTAAATATCCTAAGATATCTTCGTGGCGCCCTAGTTTTTACTAACATATTAATCATTAAGATTTATTCTAAGATAGTGGCTTTATTTACTTATAACCCGCCTCGGTGGCGTAGTTGGCTAACGCGCTAGTCATGTTGAGCTCGACTGCTGAGGACGGGGAGATCGATGTTCGAATCTCGGTCGGATGAACTGGGGGTGGTTTTTCCTAAATGGTTTTCCACTCTCCCTCCACGCAAATGCGGGTTCACTTCCTCTAATTTAACCTTCCCAATTCCTAATCCATTAGCGTAATTAGTACTTAAAGCGTATAACCCGAACGGGTAGTAAGACGCGGTGCTAAATAATAATAATATTTACTTATAATAATAAACAAATGAAAAAACAGAAATTAACTTACTTAAATGTATTTAATGGGACCTCTGTTGTTGAACACTTTGAACTTGTCTACTCTTTACTACTTAATGCTATTCGAATGCAGGGGTCGATTCAGAGTCAATTTCGTTGCTTCATTTTAATATTTATCATTATGGAAAATCCTTTTTCAAATAAATAAGTAGAAACAAAGGGCAGCAAATTTTGAATGGAGATGGTAAACATTAGGGGATTATTTGTATTATCAGTGAGTCCTCTCTCCTCCATTACCCCGGAGAATCGAGAGTACTCTAACTAGTACATGCCTTAGAACATCGAATTATTTCTTCCAAAACCTAAAATTTTAGATAATTGACCTCAGTAATAAGCAAATAGCCTTTTAAATTATTTTTTCGAGGCCCTCCAAAAAACCTTTTGCAGCCCCCGGTTAAGAATCTGTGTGATAGACCATGGCCCCATATATCTTTTAACAGGTGTGGCCTAACCAATACACCCGTGCCAGCTTTCCCTAATAGATTTTGTGTACAATTTGATTTTTCCTCATTTAATTTTTTGCCCCATTTGATATTTTTACTCCATTTGAGAATCTCTAAGAGGTTGTTGTGGATAACGTTGATTCGGTGCTAGTTTCTATTTCCACCCCATTTAAATATTTAATCGTTCTATTACTATTTGGTTCGAACCCCGGAGAGTATATTGTAGCTGTATTTTAATTGGGGTGGTTTGGTGTGAACTCTTTTTATGGCAGGAATTGTGATATCTCTAAACGCCTCTTTGATCGTCGGTTGCAATTGCACTGTGGGCCCTTCACTTTTCCCGGGCGTTTGACACTGGAGGTCGTTGTACTTCTTAATAAAGCTACAGAAGTAAGCTAAACAGAGTTGTGGTAGTGAAATAAAGGCTTATTAAAGTCATGACATGTCAAAATATGTTATACTTTGTTAATCAGACTTAGTAGCATCAAAACATATTTTCTTATTTAAAAAACTCAGTGGTGCATCGCGTACCTCCTGAAATCTGTCATGTACCACAGTTCGGTAAACACTGCCTGTCAATGACTGGCCCATTTGTCTGCAATACTAGCCTGCTGTCATAAAAACAAGAGTTTAATATTAGTGTGTAGGCTACATTGTTTTGAATAGTGAAGAGTACTTCGAACTACAGTGTTTTCAAAAAGTAACGCAACCCATGTAGAAATGTTGCATTAGTTTTAGTTCCTCTTGCTAGGTGTAAAGGTTGAAAGAAACCGACCTTATAACACATGGTCTTCACACTGGAGAAAAGAATATTCTTTGTGGAGCAATATATTAGGCACCAAAGCTACTAAACCACCTAACAAATATTGAAGAAAATTAGGGTGCTGAAACACCTAATCCAAACAATTCGAACATCAAACGTCTGTACGATAAGTTTTAAAATATAGGACAAGTTGTGGACCAACCAATAAGTGGCGGACCCACAGTTCTAACAGATGATAAGACTACAGACGTGATTCATTAACACTCAGAGTAGCTTCGTATGAAAGCTTTCCAGTCAAAGAGAACTGTTAGTAGGAAGTGCTCCCAAGACACTTACATCATTGTTAAAGATGCATCCGTACAAAATTCACAACGATCTGTTGCAAAGCGATGCTATCGCTTACATGTATTATTTCCACTGGTTTGTGTAATCGGTATCTTCTGTTGGTGATGAGCTTGATGACTAGCATTGGTCACACGAAGCGTGGTTTTATTTGGATGAATATGTTCATGCTCAGAATCGGTGGCTATGGTCTACGGAGAATCCACCTTGTTTGCATGGGTCCTCTCTTCCCAGCCAGAAATTTGTTGTATAGTGCGCAATGTCACAACGAAGAATTTTCATCACTTTCTTTCACAACACGGTCAACGGTGAGTTTTACATTATGGTGATGGAACACTGTGTCCAATCTTACAGGTGAATATACCCAGAAAACATGGTTTCTATAGAAAAATGCAATTGCCCATACTGCCACAAATTTCATGGTTTATTTAAAATCTGTGTTTCCTAGACGACTCATTTCAAAGACATCGTGGCTTTCTTCATCCTATGGGAACGTCTCAAGGACACCGTGAATTCAAATCGTCCCCACACAATCAAGAGCTTCAGGCCGCCATTCAACGCAATGTGAATATAAATATCAACTGCCTCATTGCAAAGGGTGTTTGCTAACATGATTTATTGTGTGCATCTCTGTGAAATGCTTAGTCGTAGACATTTTCAGCAGTTATTATAAAACAAATAATTCCCCATGGGCTGAGCTATTTTCTGAGCACCCTGTATTTCAAATGGTGCTATCTTTTTAAAATATATTTGTGTGGCCAAAATAAAATTGATCGGGTATAATCAGTAATGTTATAAGAAAATGAAATAGGCTAACATGAAAACGTACATTTTATTTATTCTATATTTATTTCTGTAAAGATGGGAATATACATATTTTAGTAAAGATTGAATTCAAGGGATAAGTATAAAATGTATTTAAAAAAATAGCAAATATAATATAGAGGATCGACCTTTGATAATTTTGCAAGTCTCTCAGGGCTCTAAAAGGTTTCCAACACCTGACCTAGAGGAAACCAACAAACCACTCACGAACACCTTCAGTTGGAAATACTGGGTATACTAGGTCTTGTTATATTGTAACATTCGGGCTTGGTTCAAAATACAAACATGCTCTTGGCGGGGATTAGTAGTGTACTCTTGGACAAGTCATCCCTAGTTTATATATAATCCTTATCCATTACACATATTTTTTTATCTACAATAACGGAGGATGACAGTCTGGTATCCATAAATTGTTTCATTACAACTCTATAACTATATAATATAATTTCCTAATGTGTGTGTGTGTGTGTGTATGTGTGTGTATATGTGTGTGTGTCTTTCCACGTACTCCAGGAGTCTCTAGATGACCTAGAATTAAAAAGCTGAAACTTTGTACACTAACTAACTTTGCACCTAACGGAGCTGGATTTCCTATTTTTTCTGCTGAATAAAAGTATAATTTAATTAATTTAGTTCACTCTTGATTTGTCCACTCTTACGTAATGATTGACAGAAATACGATTTTTCACAAACAATTGAATTGAAGGTTAGGTTTTATTTAGTTTTAAAAAACCTATCATAGACAGGCCTAACAACTATTAGACTGTATAATTAATTATATATTATTTGATAAGTCTATTTTCTTTAGTTAAAATTACAAGAAAGCGGCTGAACCGATTTGGACAAACGATCACTCTTGTGAAATGTTAGTCGTTGGGCGTCCAGGATATCGGAAAAAAAATAGTGTCTTACAACGAAAACCAGATTTTACTAGCGAATTTCCACCTTTCCTGCTGTAGGCGCAGTGGCTTGTCTATACAATCATTCTTTGTTTGTATCTCCATGGAAACTATATATTTGTGTATAGGCCTACTTATATGTAGGTAAATATAATATTAATTTATCTTTGGTACATAGATATACATACACACCAAATAACGACGTTCCCTTACGGGGTAGACAAGAAACTGTACATATAGATCAAAAAACAACTCTGTACTTAATCCATCCTCACTAACTTTCTCCACATTTCCCTATCCTTGAATACTCCCTTCAACATCTATACACCAAGTCATACATGCTCTTAGTGACCTGGCGGTCAAGGGGTAAGGTGTCAGACTTCTATGCTGGGGGTCTGGGATTTAATCCTCGGTCCTGGCACAAATTTATCTGATTACCAAACCCTTCCTACACCTCTGACAAGACATCTTGTGAATGTGTGGAATGCCAGGCCACCACCGTGGTTCGGATTCCACGTTAAACTGTAGGTCCTTCATTTCATCTCACAGTCACCCTACCATTACACATTAGCGTAAGTGCGTACAACCCGAACGGGTAGTAAGACGCGGTGATAATAATAATAATAATAATAATAATAACACATGCTCTTTAATTCTCATAACTCTTCAAATAACACCAACTCAATTCTTACATGAGTGGTACGGTGCAACAAATAGAGAGCTGGGGAGGAGTGGTTTTAAAGTTGTCATCGTGGTGTGAAGGGGGAAAATATACGTTTTGATTAAAATGAAACACTCAAAGTTCAAAATCTATGTAAAGTTGATAGCCTTTGACGAGTAAAACCTTTAACTAGAAATACTAATGAGGGCTTATGTATAACTTTTCCTAATTAAACGTTTTGAATAGAATTTAACGGAATAATCTGCAGCCATCTCTGCTACTATCCACCAGTTTGTTATAATAAGGTAACGCCAAGAGTTTTATATTCAACTAAACTGTAAACCTAGCTCGTTTGCAACAGCAAACTTCAAGAATAGTGGGATAAGTGTTAACTAAGTTGAATGCGAAAATTAACTTTGGTTACGAGTACAACCATAAATAGGTAGGCCTAAATCTTTCACTTAATTCAAATAGGCTTGAAAAATTATACTTGGTTTAGTTCTGAGTTTGAATACCTTATCCATATGTAGTTTTCAACTAGGCCTATATTTAGTTTAATTAAAATATTATTCATGGGTGTAGAATATACAGAAATTGAAACATTTGATACTTGCTGACTGTTAATAGCAGCAAACACTTTTGGCCTCAAGGCCGATTAACCGAGATATCAGATAGGCCTACAAGATTACGCTTTAACCGGAAAACTTATCCAAGTTTGGTTTTCTGATTTATTAATTGTAAGTAAGCAAAATGGAGATCAGTTATTTTAGAATAATTATTTTGTAATTTTGTTGCCAAATAAAAAAAATTGGGTTAAAAAGGTAAAAATTTACTCAAATTTGAGGGAGATACTATTAATATAAAATTATAATCAAAATGTGTATATAATTTTAAGCATTCCTGTAGGTCTACTAAATACACAGTTTTTTAGAGTAAAAATAGCCTAACACAATATTTTACAATTAGCTCAGCATTTGCTCCTAAGAAACTCAACATTTCATGGCCTCCAGAAGCTTCGTAATCTCACCATTCAACCCTGTCCTGAGACATCCATTCAATCCCTAACCTGACAAACAATCGCCTTAAAATAAATCTTCACACTATCTTCCCATCAACATATTGGTCCTAGGCCCTATTTAGAATGCATGCTTACGAATTTAAAAAAATCACAAATAATAAAAGTAAATAACTATTACGTAGACCTTAAGGTCTATTGAGAATAAATGTGTGGCTTTGAATTTCGATATCGTTAATTTGCATTTAAATCCACAAAATTTATCTTGATTCGCATTTAAAAGGCTTCGTAGTCCATTTTTAAAAAATATGGTATTTCCTTTCATTTCGCGAGTGTATTATAGACCTATTAGCCTATTCAAAAACTTTACAAATGAACTTCGAAGATGTTTTGATAACCATGTTAATGCGTTTAGTAAAAGTTGGTAAAACATTTCATGCGAGATTTCATTGTATCTCCCTATAATCTACTAAGATCATATGCAGAGTATGATCATATTGTTTATTATAGAATAGGGGTAGTTCTACC
Organism: Timema cristinae; assembly: GCA_039000515.1. Classification (NCBI taxonomy): domain Eukaryota; kingdom Metazoa; phylum Arthropoda; class Insecta; order Phasmatodea; family Timematidae; genus Timema; species Timema cristinae. The sequence continues at coordinate 3,323,581 of JBCFYV010001001.1, read as the reverse complement.
CTCTGGGCTAAACATCTCTTGATTATTCAACCAACTGCTAGCTAATATATTTGGTTGAATCTTAGTCGATGTAAACAATCAACAGATTTTAGGACTAGTTTATAAAATACTCGCTTTGTTGATCTTATGCCTATAGCATAAATCTCGCAATAGACTATACTGTCGATGACGGGGAGATTGAGGTTATAATTCTGGTCACGTGTAATGAGGATGGTTTTGCATACACGTTTTTACACTCTCCCTCCATATAAATTCAAGAACACTTTCTCTAAATTCAACCTTGTTTTATCCCTAACATATTAGCATGATTAGTATGTATGCGTGTAACTTGAATGGGTAGTAAGACGTGATGATAAAAACTAAATTTTAAAAAAAAAACTCAGTCTGTATTACAATGTGTAGTTGCAAACATCGGGCCGGACGCGGTCCCAGGGCCGCCAGTTGGTAACCGCCGCTTCCCCCCTTGCCAAGGTTTACGAATTATGGAGGGAAGAGGAGAATGGCCCTGAGTGGGGTGTGGGGCGCATAGCCCTGAAGCCATTCTTCTTTTATTCCGCGCGCCGAAATACCCCGCCAACCATTAGGACAAATACCTACTCTTTTTTACAGACGACAAAAAGAGGGGAGCCTCCGCTACCAGAGTGATCAAATGGTTCCTCTTTAATGGTAACGGTGACCTGGTGGTCTAGGGGTAAGGTGTCGGACTTCTGTGCTGGCGGCCGGGGTTCAATCCTCGGTCCCGGCACAGATTTATTTGATTTCCAAACCCTTCCTTCACCTCTGACAAGACATCTTGTGAATGTGGGGAATGCCAGGCCTCCACCGTGGTTCGGATTCCACGTTAAACTGTAGGTCCTTCATTTCATCTCATAATCACCCTATCATTACACATTAGCGTAAGTGCGTATAACCCTAACGGGTAGTAAGACGCGGTGCTAATAATAATAATAATAATAATTTAATGGTAACAAAAATATTTAATCCTTTTTTTTTATATTTACTTGATTATAAGGCTCAACTTTTTGTTCATGCGTCGATAGAATTCAAAGGTTGAACCATTTTTCTTACTCCTTCATAATTATCTACTAGTTTGACCGAATTAGTTTTATTCGGGTTTTATTTGGTCAATCTTTAGCGCATTAAAATTTTTAAAAAAAAGACGATTAAATTAATGTGGGGTGGAAGATAAACGCAAGTTAAGATTCGTATTTGAACAGTTTTTACGACAGCAAATATTTTGGCTAAAATAAATAGACTGAAATATGGCCTCAGTAGATCAGTTTAGTTTAATTTTCTACTCATGGTAATATCAACCAGGCCCGCCATGAGGGGAGGGGGACTATTGGTACCGTGGTACCGGGCCCGTGACATATAGGGGTCCGGGCCCAAGATCCAGATTTACAAGTTTAAAAAAATATTAATATATGAAAGAAAATACAATTAAATATTAATGACAAGCAATAAAATAACCATCCATACTAAAGAAAAGTGCATGCCTAGCCCACCAGATGAGATTTCCCACGGGGGAACTTATTGGCACTATTTTGTCACAATTACACCATTGGAAAAGTCTAGTCTTGGCCCTCGTTTCACGGTGTTTGGATATTTTACTGAGTTTATTATTTTTGTACTTAAACTAAATTTGACAAAGAGAGTCGGACAGTAAATAAAGTTCAATTTAAATACTTCATCATGTCCGTAACATTTCAGTGTTCAGTTAAGTTACGTAGTAATTTTAACATATTGTTTTTCTTTTGTAAAAATTACAACAAAGTTTTAAAAACAATTTACAAACTAAAGTCAAGAATTGATGTAAAAACAGGAGGAAGGGAGTATTTTCCCACTGGAAAAACTTGTTTCGCCCTGACTGGAATAAATCTAATCCTTGCCCTGGAATAAGCTTGTCCCCCTTTGCATTTATTTACCTCCCCTCTAATATTATCGAACATAAAGATTAAAGATATCTCTATATCAAACTTTAAATAACTTCTAGGGACATACAATTTTCAAAAAATTGTTGGTAGAAGACCACTCTGAATAGATTAAGAGTGTGCATCTCATGCCAATCAACTCTTTGATACAGTCGGCTCGAAATCGTACATTTACGCAACCATTGTTGCACGTGGATCATTTCTGACTAAACATTAATGGAGATAAAGAGTTAATAGAAGTTCCTAATACTGAACATTAATGGAGATAAAGAATTAATACAAGTTCCTAATACTGAACATTAATGGAGATAAAGAGTTAATAGAAGTTCCTAATACTGAACATTAATGGAGATAAAGAGTTAATAGAAGTTCCTAATACTGAACATTAATGGAGATAAAGAGTTAATAGAAGTTCCTAATACTGAACATTAATGGAGATAAAGAGTTAATAGAAGTTCCTAATACTGAACATTAATGGAGATAGGGAGTTAATAGAAGTTCCTAATTCTGAACATTAATGGAGATAGGGAGTTAATAGAAGTTCCTAATACTGAACATTAATGGAGATAAAGAGTTAATAGAAGTTCCTAATACTGAACATTAATGGAGATAGGGAGTTAATAGAAGTTCCTAATACTGAACATTGATGAAACATTAAATGATATTCAGATAAAAACTACATTGGAAAGAACGTTTTTTACAATTTTAGAATGTCTTCACAGATAAACACTGTGCACAAATCTTTATTCTGTCTTAATAGGGACATACTGTGATTATTAACAAGAATCTTTGTCACTTTGTCTCTCACCACAACCGTGGAAAATGTCGAGTAATCATTCAAATAAGAATGTACTGCACACATTTCTGGCACATCGTATATGTTTGTTTTCTTTTCCCTTTTACTTACATACCTGACGCGCGCACGCACACACATACACACACACGGGAGCAGGCAAAGTGATAGACAACAAAGTGGTCGACACGAGAGGACAAAGTGGTAGACAGCAAACTGCTAGACACGAAGAAACGACACGGACCAAGTGATCGACACGAGCTGGACCATGTGATAGACAGCCGACCGGTAGAAAAAATGAAAACAATTATTTGGAAGGCTGGGTGGGTCAAGTGGCCGACACGACTTGGACCAACTGCTAGACAAACTTTGATATCATCCAGTTAAGAGTGGGCTAAGTGACAGAACAGTTAATTCAATACACGCTTGTCCTTGATTTAAAGTTATTTTCACCTACATTCTTACTTTAGCAAACCCTACAAACATATGTCAAGTAGTGTAAGTATGGTTTAAACCTCCTAAACAACACTGTGTGCTAGGTGTAAGTATGGTTTAACCTCCTAAATAACACTGTATGCAAGGTGTAAGTATTGTTTGACCTCCTAAATAATACTGTGCTAGGTGTAAGTATTGTTTGACCTCCTAAATAACACTTTATGCTAGGTGTAAAGTATAGTTTGACCTCCTAAATAACACTTTATGCTAGGTGTAAGTATTGTTTTACCTCCTAAATAACACTTTATGCTAGGTGTAAGTATAGTTTGACCTCCTAAATAACACTGTTTGCTAGGTGTAAGTATAGTTTGACCTCCTAAATAACACTTTATGCTAGGTGTAAGTATTGTTTTACCTCCTAAATAACACTTTATGCTAGGTGTAAGTATTGTTTTACCTCCTAAACAACACTGTATGCTAGGTGTAAGTATTGTTTGACCTCCTAAATAACACTGTGCTAGGTGTAAGTATTGTTTGACCTCCTAAATAACATTGTTTGCTAGGTCTAAGTATTGTTTGACCTCCTAAATTACACTGTTTGCTAGGTCTAAGTATTGTCTGACCTCCTAAATAACACTGTTTGCTAGGTCTAAGTATTGTTTGACCTCCTAAATAACACTATGCTAGGTCTAAGTATTGTTTGACCTCCTAAATAACACTGTTTGCTAGGTCTAAGTATTGTTTGACCTCCTAAATTACACTGTTTGCTAGGTCTAAGTATTGTCTGACCTCCTAAATAACACTGTTTGCTAGGTGTAAGTATTGTTTGACCTCCTAAATAACACTGTTTGCTAGGTGTAAGTATTGTTTGACCTCCTAAATAACATTGTTTGCTAGGTCTAAGTATTGTTTGACCTCCTAAATAACACTATGCTAGGTCTAAGTATTGTTTGACCTCCTAAATAACACTGTTTGCTAGGTCTAAGTATTGTTTGACCTCCTAAATTACACTGTTTGCTAGGTCTAAGTATTGTTTGACCTCCTAAATATCGCTGTTTGTCACACGGTCTTATAAGGTTTTAGAGTAGCTTGAATAAGAGTAATCATTCCGACTGAGTGGATTGGGCTGATAGTTACCACCCTTGTGATTTTTACATCTAACTTTTACACTAACGCGGGATTATTTCATCTTAACTTAGCTCCTTATTCTAACCCATTAATAAACCTGGTGCTAACACAACATCAACAAAATATTCTTAGCTTCGATGGTTGATGGTCTAAAGCGTCATTCTCAAAATAGACTGGACTGTCAATGACGGGAATATCAGGCTTCAAATCCAGCTGGGTGTATGGAGGGTGATATTTCATTAATGTTTTACATTCTCCCTACATGCAAATGAGAGTACATATCTTATAATAACATTTCTTCTTTAATCCATTAGTGCAATTAGAATTTTTTTTGTAGCACTGTGTCTTACCACCTGTTTGGGTTATACGCTTATTTACTAATTACGTTAATGTGTTGAGAATGAGGAAGATTAAATTTATATATAGTGCAACTGAATTTGCGTGGTGGCAGGGTGGAAAACCTTTTTTAAGAAAAATCACCCTCACGGTACCTGGCAGAATCGAACCATGATCATAAGCTACCAACTTAGTTTCTGGCAGTTGCTCTTTTAAATAAAATTTTATTTCATCTTGTTAGTTCTTAAAGTATGATTTTACCATTTATAACAAAACGTTTGTCTACTTTCCTCAGATCCGATAATTCGTTTCATTCAGAGAAACATTCTTTATTTTCAGATACCATATTGTATGTATCAAAACCTATTATTTATTCGAAATGATAACAAAACTAGTGTTAGAAAATATATTTTAAAGAGTGCAATGTGTAAGTAAATTATTAAAATTAAAAACACGATAGTTTAAGTTTATACACATATAAGTGGACCTCACCCTTTTTGGGCTAGTTAAATCTAGGGTGTCGGGAGGGCAGCAATTTCTAGGAGGATCCAGACCATCCTTATACCCAACTTTCTAAGCCCATGTTTATCACTTTGATAGTTTTGAAATAACTAGTGTGTCACTTGAGCCACTTTTAACTGGATTCATCTCGATGTTTGTCGAGCAGTTGGTCCTCTCGTGTCGACCGCTTGGTTCTCTATCACTTTGTACTCCTATACATGAGCTTGTCTAGCAGTTGGTCCAAGTCGTGTCGGCCACTTGACCCACCCAGCCTTCCAAATATTTTTTTATAGCTTGTCGAGCAGTTTGTATGGTGCCCACACACACACACACACACACACACACACACGCGCGCGCGGATGCAAGCCGGGAACTGAGTTGGCAGGCATCCAACCATCAACATTTCCAAAGAAATATTATTCAAAATATCGTATGAGATCATTTAATTTTTAAAAAATCGCTGGAAGAGAAAGGTTCACTCCAAATAGCTTCAAGAGACATTTAAATTTCTAATATTTTCCACGTGAGGACACTCCAAATAACTTATAGAGTCACCTAATTTTCAAAAATTAGCCGGGGGAAGACCACTTAAAATAAGTTCTATAGTAGGCATTTAACTCTAGGCGAAGATTACTCTAAATAGATTCTAGAGGTATCCAAATTTCAAAAGGTTAATGGGGAATGACCACTACAAATTGCTTATTAAAAAAAATTCAAAATTTCCAGAAAAATGTCATTGTAAATATTTCTAGACATTTGATGGGGGAGGGTACCCAGGTTACACAAAAACATATTGGTCTTTGCTAACTGCACCTTAGACAAATAAGGTTTTGTCAAATATTACAAAGAGAAGGGGGGCGGGGGTGTTCTGCCCCTGGTACCGGACCCGACCTGAGTAACTGGCGGGACTAAATGCATTTAATGATTCTATTGAGGTGTATTTGATGTTGGTAGAACGTTCTCACATTTTTGTGGAGAAAGATAAATCATTTATTAAAAACCATCTTCATTGCGACTGACTGAGATTCGAACTCTGACTTTCCCGTCACCAACTAACCAGGATAAACGAGCTTGGAATTTAGCCCAAGTGTCCACCGATGCGGGTGGTTATGTTTCAACTGTATATTGACCTTGTGACCTTGGTGAAACTTATCATTATCATCATTGGTGACCTGGTGGTCTAGGGGTAAGGTGTCGGACTTCTATGATGGCGGCCGGGGTTCAATCCTTGGTCCAGCAAAATTTATCTGATTATCAAACCCTTCCTTCACCTCTGACAAGACATCTTGTGAATGTGGGGAATGCCAGGCCTCCACAGTGGTTCGGATCCCACGTTAAACTGTAGGTCCTTCATTTCATCTCACAATCACCCTATCATTACACATTAGCGTAAGTGCGTATAAGCCGAACGGGTAGTAAGACGCAGTGCTAATAATAATAATAATTATCATCATTAATTTATTGTAATGTTTGTGTGCATGAGAAGTAAAGAGAGAGAGAATCACCCAAACAAACAGACGAGCATTGAAACAAACGTTCACGAAACTTACCAACAGATCGTCGTTTCATTTTAAAATGTTCTCGATGCCATGTACCCCGCCCAATCCTGTTTTCCCGGGAATCTCTGTTTAATGGCTTATATGGGTTCTCTTTCCCAATGTCCCATAACTTCATTCAGGGATGACAAATATCCCGGGATTTGCCAGATCATAAAAAAAATAAGAATATTTTTGAGGAAAAGTAAGGATATTTCGACTTTCCCACGGTGGAGATTCCACCTGACACAACAGCTGCCCACACTGGATCATGGCGGTCACGTGGTAGACACGTGGTAGGCTCGTGGGCTGCTAGACTGCTAGAGCTCAATTTCCTTTCGAATAGCCTTTTGGAGAACCTAAACAAGTATTTTTCATTTCATGCATTGACTTAAAGTCACTATTGCAAACCATTGTAATTTATATTTGCTTCGTAAAACTATGTAATAAATATTAAGAGTCATAAAAAGCGTCTAGTAATACTTTCTTAAGGATTGCTGTATGATTGACTTTTTAATGTTTAATTGAAAGAACAAAATATATTAATTAAATTATTATGTGTTTTGTTTCACGATTGTGGAAACAATAGATATCATATGACATAAAATAATAAAGTAAGAAGTATTGTATTTACACTTTTATTGTCTTATAATTAGTCACCATAAATCATAGTATGAATAAATGTTTTTTATAGCATGGATAGAAAGCCATACAAAATATAAGTTTAAAAATATAAAAGTGTCTTCAACCGTCTTAAATCATCTGCTTCGCATCTTTATTTATAAAGTGAAAGATTACATTTTGTTTTCGGGTATTGTTTAGAATTACAAACAATGGCAGTTCTCATTTTCCCGTGAAAATGACTTTAAGAGCACATTAGGAACTTATTAATGCGGACCCTACTAAACTGGACTTCGGTTAATCCGAACAGCCCTTTTACCAAAAAATACATTGATGAAAGCCGATGAAAGAGCTGGGTTGCGGGAGCATGACCGCAAATAACAGAACGCATTTACCGCGGCCACTGATTATTTACAGATTATTTCCCGTTTGTATTATTTAAATGTAAACTAAATGTGTTTTTTGTATATGATATTTTAATCATACCTTGTCTTATTTTATAGGTTTTTAATCCATACTTTCATCAATCCGGACAAATTCAAGTCTCAATTAGTCCGGATTAATGAGGTTTTGATGTACTTTATTGACTATAAGCAGAAATTTCCAATTTAGATCATAGCTCCGCAACTATTTGAAATATGGATTAACTTATTGTTGTAAAGTGACGTAGTTGGCTAACGCGCGTGTCGTGTTGAGCTCGACTGCTGAGGACGGGGAGATCGAGGTTCGAATCTCGGTCGGGTGAACTGGGGGTGGTTTTTCCTAAATGGTTTTACACTTTCCCTCCACGTAGATGCGGGTTCACTTCCTATAATTCAACCTTCCTAATTCCTAACCCATTAGCGTAGTTAGTACTTAAAGCGAATAACCCGAACGGGTAGTAAGACGTGGTGCTAAATAAATATTGTTGTAAAGTTGTAGAATTATTCAAGGTTAAAATCTTTTATTGGAAATATGTTTCTATAAAACCAATAGTTTCTGATCCATAATCAAATATAGGCTGTATAAAAATATATATCGCACGTTGGCTACGATAACGTCACAATTAAAAAAAAAGGGGGGTTTTGAGTTAATACCATGTCGGGATTAGCGAGTTTCTAATCTATAACCGTGCAATGAGACATTTCCTTAGTTGAAAAACTCGCTGCCAAAGAACAGAGTGACGTCAGTTCAATGAGGAAGTTTTATACAGAATCTGTTATTAACACTGTTATGGGGGTGACCTGGTGGTCTAGGGGTAAGGTGTCAGACTTCTGTGCTGGCGGCCGGGGTTCAATCCTCGGTCCCGGCACAGATTTATCTGAATACCAAACCCTTCCTTCACCTCTGGCAAGACATCTTGTGAATGTGGGGAATGCCAGGCCTCCACCGTGGTTCGGATTCCACGTTAAACTGTAGGTCCTTCATTTCATCTCACAATCACCCTACCATTTACACATTAGCGTAAGTGCGTATAACCTGAACGGGTAGTAAGACGTGGTGCTAATAATAATAATAATAATAATAATAATAATAATAATAATAATAATACACTTACTTTTCTAATTCTTACGAGAAAGTTCACGCCAGTCTGAGCGGAAACACGACACATCTCGAGTTGCTACACTCTTCATGAATAAAGTAAGAGAAATATTTAATAATATTTATCACCACGTCTTACTACCCGTTCGGGTTATACGCTTTAAGTACTAATTACGCTAATGAATTAGGAATGGGGAAGGTTGAATTAGAGGAAGTGAACCCGCATTTGTGTGGAGGGAGAGTGGAAAACCATTTAGGAAAAACCACCCCCAGTTCACCCGACCGAGATTCGAACCTCGATCTCCCCGTCCTCAGCAGTCGAGCTCAACACGACAAGCGCGATATTTAATAGTGTCGTTAATATTTTAACTACAAATTGCGTGTTTATTGCGAAGCATATAGACTGTTTTTTTTAGTTAGTTATACCACTCTTGCAGATCTAATAGATGCTAGAATGTGGCTTGTGCAGTGTATTATTTTTAGTGTGGGTAAAACTTTCTGTATTTATTTCAAAACTATAACTACAGTAGATAAAATGTAATAACATACAAATAATTGCTTGTATATAAACTTTAAGATTCAAACAAACGCAAGTAAACTTATGTCTCATTTTATAAATTTTAACTGATTTTCTTTCGTACGCTCTTTTTAATGTTATTGCGATAGTCTTTGCCATTTCTATAATAAATAAATCTGTATTCCAGAACTAAAGTAATTAGTTTATCCTCATTATTCCCCTTCTCTTTACTAAAAAGCCGCACAAACACGAACATCTACAAACGAGCTCTATATTTCATAGCCTCCCTCGGCGAAGACACCCCCACTGAGATTACGAATCTTCTCACACTTGCCTGGAAACTACCAATGGCGCAAAACCTCGCCTACCAACGCTGTTGAATCTAAGAAAGTATTTTCCACAGATAATTCTTTTCACTTCTGTTAGCTTCATTTAGGTGTGAGCGGGATCATTCAAGTATGTGGAAACCATATGTTTCTGGTTAACGAGCTTTGATTCGGTTCGCGCAGGTGGGATCGATCCTTGCCACGATAAAGATCACAAACCTTACATTTTTTCTACAATTAAATTTTTAAATTAAATTAATACCTTTATAAATATGAAATATTAAATACCAGATGACATTTTCCCCCCAAAACTATAAATTGCGTTTCTCTTGCTATCACTGTCTCTGACGCTGAAAACATGTTTGTGTTTCAACTTTCAGTACCAATATGGCGTCTAAATAATGGATAATAGGAGAAATTGCTCTTTCTCAGATGTACCTAATTAATGAAGACAGGAAAAAAGATACAAAAGTAGAGGAAAAAAAGTTAGAAACCCTAATGACCGACAGAAAAGAATGAAATAAAGACAAAACTGAAGAGGAATTCAAACAAATTCGAAGTGACTCCAAATGAAGAAGAAGCGCATGACCGAAATATCGTCAAAGATGGAGTAGATAAGGACTAAGTGGAGAAGGAAGTCTAGAAAGAAAATGTCGAAGAAAATCTTAGTGAAAACCAAACTATTACCAGAGAAGAAGAAAATAATGGCGAAAAGAGGAAATTCAGAAATATAATACTACCGGGAAAATTTCAAATAAAGTATATGGAAAACCATCGAAAGTGCAATGACTTAACAGCGCTCATTTTGGAAAACTTGTGACAGGCCTGAGGGTGAGCGAACAATGAGATTGCAATTATGCTGAATTAAAGAAAAAACACAAGAATACAAGTCCTACACTGAAGAATCGATCTGGATATAAGAAGATATCGACGATACAGACGATGGGCCTGTTTCCGTTAGCGCTTTGATACTTCCTCAGGGGATGTTAGCAGCCCTACAGAATCGTTATTTAAAAAAGAGAGGAAATAACTTAAACGAAGAAGCAAATGAAGAAAGGTTGGGGCATCATGATGACGTGCAGGGAAAATAACCAAATAAATAGACTGAAACACTTGATAGTGACGTGCCTACTTTGTTAGTTACTGCGCAAAATTTAATGTTATATTTTATTAATTCTTTTTTTCTACTTTATTCATTGTAGTAGTAAAGACTTAACTTTATGAATTTAGTAAACTTTTTGTTTTGTTTTTTGTTTCTAACTCGGTGACCTGGCGGTCAAGGAGTAAGGTGTCAGACTTCTATGCTGGCAGCCGGGGTTCAATCCTCGGTCCCGACACAGATTTATCTGATTTCCAAACCCTTCCTTCACCTCTGACAAGACATCTTGTGAATGTGGGGAATGCCAGGCCACCACCGTGGTTCGGATTCCACGTTAAACTGTATGTCCTTCATTTCATCTCACTATCACCCTACCATTACACATTAGCGTAAGTGCGTATAACCCGAACGGGTAGTAAGACGCGGTGCTAATAATAATAATATTGTTTCTAACTTTTGAATTTTGTAAACTTTTTTTCAATAAAAATAAAGCTTTCTTAATTGTATGTAACTATCTCAATATTCTTCAATTCATTTATCATCAATTCACACTTATTATTACCATGATAGCATAAATTAATAAAAATAAATTAAGAAATAGGCAAATCAAAGAGTAAATTACTGTCAGTTAAATAGTCGCTGTAAACTAGAAAATGCCGCGTCAAAAATGACGTAAGACAAGCCAAGATACATTATATTCAATGGGGTATTTTATACACGTGTCAAATTTTGTGTCCTCGTGATGGCGAGACAGCAGGGAAACCAACCTCTACGCCCGTGTGTTGGAACCTGAGTGTATCTCAGTGCCAGTGTACTCCTGTTGCAGTTAGTGAGTGTATTTATTATGTTTGGTTGGGATTTTATTGTGTACCGCTTTATCTGTTACTGAAATGGCAACTATATTCCATTCACGATAGGTTTTTACTTGGATGACAGTTCGAAAATCATATGTTTAGGTTTTGGGTTGCCAACACTTGTAAAAGATCACAGTTTTGTTATAAATGTAAAGATCTTTGATTACCTGTTATATATTACATTTAAAATAACGTAAACTTAAGTTCTCTCATACTATTTCATTTTTTTAAATAATTTCTTTTCATCCAACTAAAAAACAATATTTTAAACATAATTAAAAGTACTTATTTTTTGTTTTGGAACGTTACTGATTTTGTGTAATATAGTGCACACATCAATATTTTTTAATACAAGCATCGTATTTACTTGGAAAAGAGAAAATTGTTGTCATTTTTTTACATACAATAAATGATTTTATGATTATTTTATCGTATTTTGAAATATTTAACTGAATAAAATATTGTCCTCAACTGCGTGTCTGCATCATTGTAAAAAACTTGTTTACCGTTATGTTCAATCATTTGGTTTAGATTCATCAGTCGCCATTTTGAAGCTATGTTCGTTAGAAGTTTTTGTGAAAGTGGGGTTAGTATTTTTTTTAAGGGGAATAAAACTATAAATAAACTCTGTATCCGACCTCAAATAAATATATAAGTAATATTGGCCTAAATTACTGTGGTTAACTATCACATTAATATATTACCATCTGTTTTCATTACAGTCATCCAAAGTGATAGATGTCAGCTGTTGGCGTAGTGATATATTAGGGATTACTTCTGGTAACATTTCGAGCTGTCATCCAGGTAAACTTAGCTCGTGAATGAATTATATAAACAGACCCATCACGAGTGGTGGAAAATAAGAGACTGGCAACTCTGGGTTCTATTTTTTATTTCCTCTCAGGATTTTCACGACGTGCGGTATATGTTGCTTGTATTAAAGCTAACGCCCAGAACGCGCGTCACGAAACGCCTGTACAACATTTTTAGATAAAGTAGGTCGATAACCGAGATACAACTTAGAATAAAATAGTCACAAATTAAAATATGTGAATTATTTAGGAAATGTATGTGATGCAACTCAAACAAACAAAATGTCACAACTATAAAAAACCTAATATATAATTAACAAGAGTGATGCAGTTCAAAGCGCCTCTTTGTTCCTTCCACTGGGGGATCCATTGGGAAGCAAAATTAATCATTCTAAAGCAGCAGTTCCCAACCTTTTTTCTCTTGCGTACCCCTTGGAAGCATATTTCCATAAATTGTGCTCTTAATTCTTAACAAAATGTTTAATCATTATAGTAGTAATTTCTGATTTATTTGTTTTAATTGGAAATAAACGGGCTAGTAATGAGTTTAAAAAACAATGTGATAATAAGCTGAATAAAGAGGGAAGATTTTTTACAGTCAAAAAGAAAAGTTACAATAAAAAATAATTTGTTACATTTAATATATTTATTAATTTACTAGTAATTATAAAAAATATGTTTATGTTTGCAATTGAAATCGTTTCCTCAAGATATAATGTATAAGAAAACCGGCACACTGTTGAAATAATTTCATAACTTTTGACTGATCTTTTATCTTACACTTCTGACATATATCTCTTTCCGCCATTATCAAAATGTTTCCGTGTACCCCCCAAACGTCCTGGCACGTACCCCACGTTGGGAACAGCTGCTCTGAAGGATACAGGCAACCTTTTTACCATGGGCAGTTTCCTCCAAAGTTCAAGGGGTCTCCCAGCGTGGGATATAGCCCGAACGAGTAATAAAAATAACCGAACGTGGTGCTAAAAAAAAGTGAGTTTCCTCATTAAAGATTTACAAATTTTATTTTTCGTTTATTGCTCATACCTAAAAATGAGGTTCTCGAGCTTTAACGTTATTGTAGCCGACGTATGAAATATGTATATGGAGTTTATTTTACAATAATTGAAATTGATTGCGATGCTCTTTGGTAGAGAGAGATATTCCTCTCTCCTCAATGTTTCTTTAAAGGTATATTATACTATTTCAGATAGGCTCTTTGGTAGAGAGAGATATTCCTCTCTCCTCGTTGTTTCTTTAAAGGAATATTATACTATTTCAGAGAGGCTCTTTGGTAGAGAGAGATATTCCTCTCTCCTCAATGTTTCTTTAAAGGTATATTATACTATTTCAGATAGGCTCTTTGGTATAGAGAGATATTCCTCTCTCCTCAATGTTTCTTTAAAGGTATATTATACTATTTCAGATAGGCTCTTTGGTAGAGAGAGATATTCCTCTCTCCTCAATGTTTCTTTAAAGGTATATTATACTATTTCAGATAGGCTCTTTGGTATAGAGAGATATTCCTCTCTCCTCAATGTTTCTTTAAAGGTATATTATACTATTTCAGATAGGCTCTTTGGTATAGAGAGATATTCCTCTCTCCTCAATGTTTCTTTAAAGGTATATTATACTATTACAGATAGGCTCTTTGGTAGAGAGAGATATTCCTCTCTCCTCATTGTTTCTTTAAAGGTATATTATACTATTTCAGATAGGCTCTTTGGTAGAGAGAGATATTCCTCTCTCCTCATTGTTTCTTTAAAGGTATATTATACTATTTCAGATAGGCTCTTTGGTAGAGAGAGATATTCCTCTCTCCTCAATGTTTCTTTAAAGGTATATTATACTATTTCAGATAGGCTCTTTGGTATAGAGAGATATTCCTCTCTCCTCAATGTTTCTTTAAAGGTATATTATACTATTACAGATAGGCTCTTTGGTAGAGAGAGATATTCCTCTCTCCTCATTGTTTCTTTAAAGGTATATTATACTATTTCAGATAGGCTCTTTGGTAGAGAGAGATATTCCTCTCTCCTCATTGTTTCTTTAAAGGTATATTATACTATTTCAGATAGGCTCTTTGGTTGAGTGTTTCTCTAACAATATAGGACTAAACTTATATGATTTAGTTTAACATATTTTACGAGTTTTAATACACTTATTTGTATTAAAATAAAATAAAAAGTCTGTGTGGCTCACAGTACCATTTATTTAAATATTATTTTTGACGCCACGTCTTACTACCCGTCCAGGATATCCCTATTTAATCACACTATTCTTCTATTCATGACCGGAAAATTATCCATGGATGAATGAACTAAACAAATAATATAGATGATACTTTGGTTTGAACAGAACATTGCCTGAAGTGACGTCACGCTTACATAAAGATGGAATAGACAGCCTATTATACGACTACTAGGCCCTACCTAATTTGATCGGAGATCACCAAGAAGGCATGGTCACCAAATACAAAGAGACATCTTACAATTTGTAAAAGCTGGTAGAATCAAAACCTTCAACTTTTCCCGGACTACTTTGCACCTAGTAATAAATAAATAAAACGTATTATTGTGTGATGTTTTAAATATAATAATCAATTAGTTGAATCTCTTGAAGAGTGTCTACTCCTCTCCTCAGACAACAATGTGAGTTGAAAACTGTAATCTTCTTAAATACTAGATTGTTAATATAAACAACGTTTAGAATCATATTGGAATAGTTTAAACTTCTGTTACAGACACTGAACGATTCATGAGTTAATTTTAATTGTTTGTAAAATGTTTATTTAAATGGAGTTCAACAATTTCACTTTAAAAATTGAATGATATTAAAACGCAACTTACAATACAAATCAATTTTATCTTCTCCATATTCACATGATAAATATACTGGGCCTACTCGCTTGTTTAAACCTGGTATGAAGCCAGTGTTGAATCAATCAGTTTTTTAATTTATATTTTATCTACCACATTCGGGCTATCCACATTTAATTACACTAATAGAGTAGGAATAAATAAGGAGACTTAAAATAAAAGTACCTGCATCACCTTGGAGGGAGAATGGAAAACAATTAAAGAAAATCCTCTTTCAATAAATCTGGCTGAGACTTTAGCCCTGGCCTCCCCGTCATCGGCAAACTGGACTAGACGAACTAGACTTTTAATCCGCGCGTCCACCGATGTGGGTAGTGGGGTTGGTATAGTGGTTGGAACTTTTGACTTTGAAGTGAGAGACCGGGTGTTTATAACCCAGTAGAGGGGACTAGAAATAATTTAACATTTTAGTATTTTTTTTTCAATTCCATTTCTAAGTGAATTCTGGTTATATTTCCTTGAATTTCACTTATTCATGCTCCTTATAGTGTGCACTTAATTAATTGGTGTAAGTTCTTGAAATCTTGAATGGGCCGTTAGACGCGCAGCAGACAAATAAAAGTGACTGCGTTCAACAATCGATCATTAAATGCTTCTTCCAAGGGGTACAGGTATAAGAAAGGGTGTTTAGATGAATCGCACCCCCACATCAGTGTGGAGGAAAATGGGTAAACCTAATTGATAAAATATATAGTGTGGGAAACCACCCGTAATGGACTCGGCCAATCTATTGCGAGCCTTACGCTTCAGAGTATGTGAACACCAGTACGGATAGAAACCATTAATCGTTGCCTTTCTTCGATAGCCTTGTGTGTCTTATTTGAGTTGTAGTTTCTTGGGTGATCCAACATTTGGTGGCTCGTGCGTGGTCAGTAACATAACTTCGTACGGAGGGCCAACATTGGACTAGCTTAGGGATACAATCCGATGTTATAGCAAAATGGCTAGAGCAGTTACTAGATCTACAATCACGTATTCATACGCCAAGTCATGTTATCTGCTGCTGTCACTTTTTATAGATATTACTAATACCTATAAAATAATAATAATAATAATATAGTATTCTTTAAATTGAAAAAAATGACACTTGGACATGGGAATCGAACCCAGGACCTTTGACTTGGTAGGCTAATGCTCTTACCACTGAGCTAACGATGAGAAGTGCCGTTATTAGGGACATTATTCACTTATATTTTAAGGCAGAGTCTGTAATGGACGTGTGGAAATCGTCAGCTACATAATTATGTGGTCTGAGGCATATTTATCGCAATAGGAGCTATGCGAGGTTTCTTAGAGGGTCGCATGGGACAAAAATCTAGATTTACAAAACAATGAACTTTATTCTTACCTAAAAATACGTTTATTAGCCAAAAACCGATACACTACTTAAAAGTGTTATCCTTGCGGTTAATAGGATATCTGCAACAGTCCTCAATCCTGCACCAGTTTATTGTCAGAAATCAACTGGATCGTAATAATTCCCAAGATACTATGTAGATTTGAATCTGTTAAGAAAGATCTGTGTTTTGATTTGTTAATGTTCATGCATGAGAAAGTCTGTTCAAAAATAAAGGTTGAAGCAAAGAACACAAACATTCTGGCAGAGTTTTCAACTTAACAAACTTTTCTGTACTAAATGATGCATAAAATTCAGTTAGTTTAAAATTGGTAAAAGTCTCCTGCCTGAAGATCAATTAATTTAAACTGGAGATTATTCAATGCTGCTTCAATAATGAAAGTAAAGGGGTAACTCAGCAAATTGGATTTATCTTCCAAAGATTTGAAATCAGCAAACCTATTTGAAAACTCCCCTTTAAAAGCGGATACCTGCTGACTGTATTTTTCTGAATACAATTGTTTAACAGGCTGTGTATTTAGCACGGGAAAATGCACAAAAATTTCCTCGCTCATTTGTTTTGATAATACCAATAGTTTAACTACAAATGATATACTTTTCTCAAACAATTCATGTGAAAAACCACTCTTGAATTGTAAGGTAATGTTCAGTTCATTCACTTAGTCAAAAATGTCAACTGTGAATGATAAATCACCCACTTATTCTGAGTTTTTCGTGTTACTTAAAAATTCACAACTAATGTCTTTCATTTCAAAAAAGAGCAAAATTTCTTGTCTCAGATTCCATATTCTTCTCAAAACATTCCCAAGGCTTAGTTATGATACAACACACATAAATATTAGCTGTCCAATTCATCCAGCAAACTTCTGAACTGCCTGTGGTTTAGCCCCCGGCTCTGATTAAGTTTATAGCACGCACCACAGGATATATCACATGTTTGAAATTCAAGACAGATCACACAAACTTTCCTTTACAGAACGAAGCAGATGCTCCCCTTTCGCTTTATAACTAAGCATCTTTATGAGGCCTACTTGTTTTCCTGTTAATGAAGGTGCACCATCTGTTGTAATGCTTGCCAATTTATTACAAGATAAGCCAGATCCATCCAAGCACTTTTCAACAAATTCAAACAAATCTTGGCCAGTTGTGGTGTCCTTTAATGTTTCCAAATGATAACAACTCTTCTGTAATTGCAAAATTATGATAAATTTCTCTGATAAAACACATGCAGTTGTGCGGTATCTTGCATGTCAGTGCTCTCATCTAGCGTTAATGAGTACCACTTGCCAGAATAACTTGCCAGTCTCAAGCAGCTCTTCTGACAGAATCTGTGAAATGGCGTCAATACGACGTACTATATCTTTGTTTCGACTTATGGGCAGACAATAGCAAGAGCATCAAGCATACAGTCCTTTAAAAATTCTCCTTCACAAAACTTTTGTTATGTTTGACAATTTTATGAGCAAATACAAAACTTTCCTTTGTGGCAGCCTCTTGTATGGTTGTCTATTTTCCAAAAAAACATTTTGTCATCGTTTTAAACTTCCCAACAAGCTAGTAGCTTTTTGCTGTAATCCACTTTCTGATAGCTTGCTTCCAAACTTACTGTGCTTAGTTTGAAAATGTCTCTTCAAATTGTGCTCTTTAAAAACAGCAACACTGGCATGGCATACTTAGGCACACCACATTACTTTCGACATTTGTAAAAAAATACTTGTACGTCCATTTCTTGTTATTATTATTAGCACCGCGTCTTACTACCCGTTCGGGTTATCATTTCTTGTTAAAAACACGGCATTCATCTACAATTTTACGTTTTTTCACAGTAGCACTCATTGTTTGGTACAACAACTTGAAATATAATAAACAAATACAGCTCTGGGACTAGGACAAACGCACGCGTGATAGATAATACGTTGGTGGACTGGTGGAACTCTGTCCCGCAGGTAGGTGTGGAGGAAACGAGATGAAATGGGGGTAGATAACAATGTTTCTTTCTCTCTCTAAGTCAAGACTGAGACATTCTCCGATACCACGCGGTCACTCAATAACCCTACGTAAGTGACAATGTTCGCTTGTCCTTGAACTCGTCTGCGCATGCGTACACCCAATTGCAAAGTCCACTTTTACCGTAAACACAAGCTTATGCCTGTACACATGTAATATTATAATTTATAAACGAGCTTGCTAATTTCTTATATGTTCAAAAAAACACTGATTATGTATTTAATTTGTCATTTTTGTCAGTAAAATCATGGAAGTTTAAAATGTGTGTGCGGGCCACACAAAATGACGTCGTGGGCCGTAGGTTGACCATACCTGGGATAGAGACTGCTGATAACAGGGAGACCCGGGCATGGAACCCAATTCGGGTGTACTGAGGGTAGTTTTCCCTAAACGATTTTCCACTCTCCCTCCACGCAAATGAGGGTGCACTTACTCAAGATTCACCTTCCTCATCCCTAGATTAATATCATAATTAGTACGTATGTTTATAGCCTTTACACGTGGTAGGACGCAGTACCAGGGAAAAAATCTACATATGTGTGATCAATTAAGTTCGCGAGCTATCAGATAACGCGGTCACCTTCGACTTGGCGAGGCTTTTTGCTGCCAAATGGACAATGACAACTGTACGAACGCGCTCATTATGATTGATCCAACTGAGACTTTTGGATAGCTCAGCGGTAAGATCATTAAAATACTAAGACAAAGGTTCCGAGCTACCCGATCGGTTTGTACGTACTTACGCTAATGTGTAATGGTAGGGTGATTGTGAGATGAAATGGAGGACCTACAGTTTAACGTGGAATCCGAACCACGGTGGAGGCCTGGCATTCCCCACATTCACAAGATGTCTTGTCAGAGGTGAAGGAAGGGTTTGGTAATCAGATAAATCTGTGCCGGGACTGAGGATTGAACCCCGGACGCCAGTACAGAATTCCGACACCTTACCCCTAGATTACCAGGTCACCTCACAATAATAATATAGACGAGTAAAATGCTAACTATAGTTGACTGCAAAGAAATATGTTCATGTTTTCTAGATGACCCTTTATATGAGTTTGGACTCTAGCTGGACAATTTCAGGTAGGAAGTAATCCTTTTGACAGTTACAACATTTTCTAAAACAATGATCATATATTCACTTTGAATACCAAGTCATTTTACCTGAAGCTGTCACTTTGTAGAGAGAGTGCCAATATATATACAGTAATACGAAAAATATTATAAAATAACAGCATTATGTTTGTGTATTACAAACGTCTCTTCCTACTAGAATCTGCTGTCTGACAATTGCAAAAGTTACTAAAACTACTTAAATATTCTTGTGGCATTTATAACTGTCATTTATCTACTAACACCTATAAAATTATATATATATTAGTCTTACTAGCCGTTCGGTTTATACGCTTATGTACTAATTACGCTGATGGTTTTAGGGAATAGGAAGCTTATATTAAAAGGAAGTGTAACCGCATTTGCGTGGAGGGAGAGAGGAAAACCACTTTGGAAAAACCACCCTCAATACACCTGACCAAGATTCGAAACTCGATCTCCCCGTCATCGGCAGTCTGTCTAGCCTAGTTCAAGAGTAGCGCTCTAGATCACGTGACCGCCGAAAAGGGTAATAGTATTCTTAGTATAGCTGTGCACTTGTTCAACTGACCGCATCAGTTATTATTGTATGGTCTAAGCCAATTGTTTGTATTCTATAAACTGAACCTTAATAACTATTGGGCCTACCTATGAGTAATGGACACTTTGAACACCTTCTATGGTAAAAACGCAGCTTTATTATTTCGTTTAATTATCTTAAAATGAGAACACACATGTCTATTTGTGAAAGCGGAACACGTTTATGATTTTAATTAAAGGGTGACCTGGCGGTCTAGGAGTAAGGTGTCGGACTTTTGTGCTGGGGTCCGGGGTTCAATCCTCGGTCGCGGTACAAATTTATCTGATTACCAAACCCTTCCTTAACCTCTGACAAGACATCTTGTGAATGTGGGGAATGCCAGGCCTCCACCGTGGTTCGGATTCCACGTTAAACTGTAGGTCCTCCATTTCATCTCACAATCACCCTACCATTACACATTAGCGTAAGTGCGTATAACCCGAACGGGTAGTAAGACGCGGTGCTAATAATAATAATAATAATAATAATAATAATAAAGGGTGTGTGTACTTATGTACGCGCGTGAGAAGTTATACTTCTTTGGCATCATTAAAAATAATACATACGAATAGTTAACCTCAATTATATTGGAGCACTTGAAAATGTCTATAAGCACAATTTTTTTCACTAATATTTACGAATAGTAAATAATATTAATCAAAATATTCAATTTAAATCACTACTGAATATAATTTATTAGCACATATATAATTCGCACTTGTATGAAACTAAAACACGTGTTGTGAATGTAGAAACTAGAAACATGTGGATAAATATTATATATATATATATATATGAAAACAGTGATCAGAGGCGACGAGCGTACCAACATGCGCGACTAACAGAGGTTCTATTTCTATTTTGTTGGTAGATTTTTTTTTCCAGACTTAATGAGCGGTTTAGCTTCAACCTGTTACTTTAGTGTTACAGTGATGCGCGCGCATCTTAAAATTTCATTCTCATCATTTTTTCATAACGCGCCTAAAGAAGTATAACTTCAATAATAATAATAATAATGATAATGATAATTTAATTAAAGAATTATTAATGTGAGATAAAGGGATTATTAGTGAAATGACTCCTTAAGTTTATATCTCACGACCAACAGACTGAGAATACACAATTAGCTTCTACTCTAGAACCAGAAATAGTATCGAAGCGCGCGTTTCAGCATTATTTACAATGAGATGGACAAAATAGATTTTTCAATTAAAAAAGTAATTGTAACTTAGTTAAAATGGGTTTACCACCACAACTCCACCAGTGAAGGTTTATAGGTTGAGTGATTCACTAGCTGAATTCCTCTTTGTGTGATTATAGGGCCTACTAAACTAAATTGAAAGGTGACACCGATAAAATGAGTATATAATATCATCCAATAATGTATTCACCAAAACTCGTATGTCTCATTCAAACAGTCCTTGATTTGTGGTAAAGAAAATAATTAAATTCCGTTAAATAAAAAGTTGTGTTTCGGTAAATAAAATAATGTATTTTTTGTTAAAAATTGTGATAAAACAACTCTTACTTTAGTGGCATGATGAAACAAATTGAAAAATTAAGACTAAAATTTGTATGTGTATAAACTACCAACCAATCCAAAGATAGGATTCCAAGAGGCATAGGTTAGTTTGCGTAAACATTGTTTCTTTTTCTTTACCTTTAAATATTCACCTTTATTTACAACATGGCCATTTTAATAGCTGGTTCAAACACACCTATTAACAATGGTCTTTGGTTCAGCGAAATACATTTCCTAGACCGAGGAAACATTTGTTTTGTTTATTGGAATGCTGTTGTCACTAATTCGCATTTGAATAAACAAGATATACAAAGATTAGCATTTAAAAGGTAAAATAATCAATTTCACGAAAGTATTTTTTTTAATCTTATATCGCGTTATAATAAACTATAAATGTGTGTTTTGAAAAACACGCCTTGCATAATTTCTGTGTGTTTTCTCACTCAAGTTGAAGTTTATTTCTGGATGATCGACATTTTCCCAATAGAAGAACTCTGCCCTACAAACTGGTTTATATTTGTTAGTTTGTGTCACAAGGCAACTCAACTGGAGCCAATCTTGAGACAGTCCTGTGTTCGAAGTTCGAACCACACATTTTATTGATTCTTTTCCTTCGCACAGTGTCTTACTACCCATTCGGGCTATACTACACATGCGCACTAATTACGCTGTGTTAAGGATCATAAAGGTTGGATTTAGAGGACGTATACCCGAATTTGCGTGGAGGGATAGTGGAAAACCATTATGTAAAAACCAGCTCCATAACACTCGACCGGGATTCGAACCCCGATATTCCCGTTATCGGCAGTCTAGTATATAGTGAGAGTGACACCTTAGACCATGCGACTACCGAAGTGGGTTTATTGGCTCTAATTAGAGATAAATACCATCATACAAGTGTTCTAGTGAGAGTGACCAATCATTAGTTTAACAATTGGGTGAGAAGGGGTATAACTACCTGGTCAGTGCGATTGATCTAACTAGGATCACTGTCGTGTTAGACTGGACGCTGAGGGGCTATAACTACCTGGTCCAGTGGCCGATTGATCTAACTTTAGGGCATCACTGTCGTGTTAGACTGGACTGCTGAGGACGGCTATAACTACCTGGTCCAGTGGCCGATTGATCTAACTCTAGGGCATCACTGTCGTGGACTGCTGAGGACGGCTATAACTACCTGGTCCAGTGGCCGATTGATCTAACTCTAGGGCATCACTGTCGGTAGGACTGGACTGCTGAGGACGGCTATAACTACCTGGTCCAGTGGCCGATTGATCTAATTCTAGGGCATCACTGTCGTGTTAGACTGGACTGCTGAGAAGGGCTATAACTACCTGGTCCAGTGGCCGATTGATCTAATTCTAGGGCATCACTGTCGTGTTAGACTGGACTGCTGAGAAGGGCTATAACTACCTGGTCCAGTGGCCGATTGATCTAACTCTAGGGCATCACTGTCGTGTTAGACTGGACTGCTGAGGACGGCTATAACTACCTGGTCCAGTGGCCGATTGATCTAACTCTAGGGCATCACTGTCGTGTTAGACTGGACTGCTGAGGACGGCTATAACTACCTGGTCCAGTGGCCGATTGATCTAACTCTAGGGTATCACTGTCGTGTTAGACTGGACTGCTGAGGACGGGA
This sequence comes from Timema cristinae, assembly GCA_039000515.1. NCBI lineage: Eukaryota > Metazoa > Arthropoda > Insecta > Phasmatodea > Timematidae > Timema > Timema cristinae. The sequence goes on along the minus strand of JBCFYV010001001.1, from coordinate 3,300,093 downwards.
TGATTAGGGTTTGTATACCGTTACGGTCTACTCAAGGTGGTTCTCCCTAAATGGTTTCCCACTCTCCTTCCACGCAAATGCAAGTAGATTAACCCTAAAATGTTTCCTTTCTCATCCCTATCCCATTAAATTAATTAACGTATAGGGTCTATGCATAAAACAGTACAGGTAGAAAGACAAGCTGATAAAAAAAAGTATTAATATAAAATATTTTATGAATGGGAAGTAGTTGTCTTGTACGATACATTTCATACGGAGTCATAATTTGATGAAGATTATTCAAAGAAACGTCGGTATAGGACTAGTTCTACGAACACCCTGGTTATTTTCAGTGTCCTGCAAGTGACTAAAAACGGTAATCAAGGATTTTAATTGGTGAGCCTTTAAATGAAGGACCTTCATATGAGCTTACTGCAAAGTAGGGGTACGTAGACACGGGAATCGAAGCCGGAAACTTTGGCTTTGCTTGTTTTACTCTATCACTGAGCCAACATTGTTCCTCTCCTGATCAAGTATATCTTTCTCTAGTATTGTTAGTGTGTTGAGTCTAAGTATGGTCCAGGCTGTCATTTTTCACTTGGTTGTATTTGATTCAGCGGTTAGAACTGATCCTGTAGATAACTATCACGTATCAATTTGTGATACACATGAATAGTATTAAAAATTCTTTGTTTGAAAGACAAGGAAGGAAATACCTGTTCAATTTTCTAATGTAAGACAACTTGTATTTCTTCTGTTCTTATTACGCCTGTAAACATCGCTAAAAACTATGACTACAATCAGTAGAGTACCCACGGAGGTGTTTGAGGGGGAGGCGAGGCTCGATCCCCATACCGTAGTTTGGGCATGCCCTGAGATCTACGCAGCTCTAAAGATAAAATAAAATAGGTGGGAGGTCTATGATTATTTAATCATTGCGAACAAAGAAACTATCAGATCACCTGAAATAATCTTCCTATCAATCATTACTTATTTCATGAGAGTCGACTGTCTTTCCCGGAAGTATATTACGCAAGGGTAAGTAAGTATAAGGGTATAAACATTAACCTATAATAATTGGGGATGTTTGTGACAGTAGGCTTATTTGACGGTTAGCCAACTTTAATTTAGGCCTACATATTTATTATTTTGTTAAATCCTTGAAATGTTAATATAAATTATTGCGTTAACAAATATCATTAAAAGCCTTTAAAAAAGCTTCTACAGTAGCCCCATGGCTTCTTTGGTGCTGACTGACAGCTCACAGCTGACAGATAAAGGCTTTGAAAAGTTACCAGATCAAATTATGTATCCCTCCGCCGAACCATATGATCTGCAAACACATGTGTTTAGCAGCTGTCACTTCTGACAGTCAAAATTTAGGTATATACCTAAATGTTGACTGTCAGAAGTCAGCTGTGAGCTGTCAGTCAGCACCAAAGAAGCCATGTGGCTACTGTAGGTTTATAATGCTAAAAAAATAATCCTTGATCTCCCCTTCCTCCTACTTTGAAAGACTGCGCACCCCAGTGTCCATGATAGCTACTTGTTTTACTAATCATCTCCATAATAGTTCCCACGGTGATAGTTAACTTGTAATGAATCAGGTACTGAAACAATGCTCTCATGTACTGGATGTTAGTTAACAAGATGGCGAGTGACGTGTCCTAAGCACTCATGAGTACTGAATAGTCTTTTCTTCTTAGGATTGTTATCGCTAGCCAGTGCAGATTGTGTAGACCGGTAGACCGAACCGCAATAGTCAGAAATTCCGGATGATCCTAAAACAGTTTTCGGTAACTGGGAGGAAAAACTAATTCAGTCAAATAAAATAGGCCTAAATAATTTTATTGGTTAACAAGCTCAAAAGTAAAGAGAATAAAAAACCGTGAAAATTAATGCTTAATACTTACATGTTGTAGTGAACTCCACAAAGTGTTTTCCTGTAAGTAAAACATTTACAGTACTGTAGAAATATATTTTGTAAATGTAAGACTAGCCTATTATTGCGTGTTATTGGCCTAAATCAGTTGAATGAATGTAACTCTATAAAACTCATTCAAATGTAAATAAAAATTTGTGAAAATAAACTTTCTCCTCTAAGACCTTTACGTATTTCCCCGGTTAACACAAGCTTCGGTCCGAATTATTCGGATTAAAGATAGGTTGTACTTATCTACATTTGGGGGAAATGTTAGTTAATGAAAGAGCCGGTCTCACAGACGGTTAACCGGAATAATAGATACAAGATTAACTGGGATAATAGATACAAGATTAACCGGGATAATAGATACAAGATTAACCGGATATTATCAATAACCAGGATATTAATACAAGATTAACCGGGATATGATACAAGATAACGGATAATAGATACAAGATTAACAGATAGTAAATACAAGATCAACCAGGATATTAGATACAAGATTAATCGGATAATAAATACAACGATTAACCGGGATAATAGATACAAGATTATCGGATAATAATACAAGATTAACCGGGATAATAGATACAGATTAACCGGATAATAGATAAAGATTAACCGGATAATAGATACAAGATTAACCGGATATTAGATACAAGATTAACCGGGATAATAGATACAAGATTAACCAGATAGTAAATACAAGATCAACCAGGATATTAGATACAAATTATCGGATAATAAATACAAGATTTACCGGGATAATAGATACAAGATTACCGGGATATTAGATACAAGATTAACCGGGATAATAGATACAGATTAACCAGGATATTAGATACAGATTAACAGATAATGATTACAAGATTAACCGGGAAATTATATACAAGAGTTACCGGGATGTAATACAAGATTGACCAGATAATATATACAAGATTACCGGGATAATAATACAAGATTAACCGGGATAATAGATACAAGATTAACCGGATAGTAGATACAAATTAACCGGGATAATAGATACAAGATTAACCAGGATAATAATAGAAATTAACCAGGATATTAGATACAAGATTAATCGGGATAATAAATACAAGATTAACCGGGATAATAGATACAAGATTAACCAGGATAGTAGATACAAGATTAACCAGAATAATAGATACAAGATTAACCAGGATATTAGAAGCACAACTACATACAAATCATTAATCGCATCAGATGCTGTTTTCTGCATTATTCACGCGACCGCAGTGAAATTGGGATCAAAGAAATAATTTTAATTATTTTTGTTTGTTGGTGAAATTGTTTCACTGATCTCATTTCCCCTTGTTTACCTCATCAGGATATGACAACTGGTTCGAAACATATTATAGTCCAAATGTCATAAGAATAAACTTACCTGTCAGGTGGAAAAGTTATTAAATCTTCTTTCACGTACTAATACGCAAAGTCTTCGGCTCTCACTATTGATAGATATCAATATCTGTAGACTAACAATAATAATATTTGAAGTATTATCAATGTAGGGCCTACAGCACAAACAAATATATTTGTATTCGTATTTCATTAAAGGTCTTTTCTATGAAAATTGGACTTTACCTATGTGTTATCCGTGGAGCGAGTCGGGTTATTAAAAAGTCAAACCTTTTGAAGAACATAGCTAGTAAATGCAGATATTATTACCAATATTATCAAAATAGGGATATTTCAGAGCACACTCATGGGGGATGAATACTTGAAAGGATAACTTATTATTTATATAGCACTGCGTCTTACTACCCGTTCGAGTTATACGCTTAATAATTACGTTAATGAGTTAGGAGTTGGGAGGTTTAATTAGAGGTAGTGAACCCACATTTGCGTGGAGGGAGAGTGGAAAACAATTTAGTAAAAACCCCCTTCAGTTCACCCGATCGAGATTCGAACCTCGATCTTCTTATTCTCGTCAGTCTAGCTCAACACGAAACTGGCACGTTAGCTAACTACGCCACCGAGGCGGGTATGAAAGGATATCCAAACGATAGTTAAATCTTACTTGTGGATGCATCTTCATTAAGGGTGTTACATGGTAGAGCAGTGATAAGGGTTACAGACGTTTAGAAATCCGCCATTATTTAAGAAGAAGTTGTTTGATATTTTTAATATCACTTTCAACTAAATGTGTGTTGAGAATTATCAGCAGGTTTCTGACCAATTAAAACGTTTACAATTTTTCGTTAAGGTTATAAAAATAACAATGCTTTACGCTAAAAATGTGTATTTCTGTGATTAAAACAAAGTTTAGAAACCTAAATCCAAACTTCCTCTATAAAATAAATCATGTTTTGATAGGGTCACAACAGAACATTTTAAGTTAATGTGGGATGTTTTATAGGGTTTTATGCAGGTTATCACACTTTTTTTTAAAACACTTTAAATTAATTTTGTTTCAACTGGTCAGAACTTTCGTCTCCATTTTGGTGAAAACAATATTAAAAACATTTTTAAGCACCACGTTTTACTACCTATTCGGGTTATACTCCTACGTACTAATTACACTAATGATTAGAGATCAGTAAGCCTTAATTTAGAGTGAATGCACCCACATTTGCGTAGAGGGAGAGTGGAAAACCATTTAGGAAAACCACCCTCAGCGCACCCGACCGGGATCAAACACCAATCTCCCCGTCTTTGGCAGTCTAGTCCAATACGAGGTTAGCGCGTTAGACCATGCGGACACCGAAGTGGGTTTAAAAAAAAACCTTCATAAATAATCCGTGGAGTTTCTAAACGTCTGCACACTTCTCGTTGCTTTCCCAAGCGCTAAGATTGTCGATCATAAATTACTAAACGCCAGAAACCAAGAGGGCCTATGATGTTCCTGGGTTGAGCTGTACGGGAGTAGGAGAACAAATAGAGGACGAGGAAAATACAGTGTGTGTTGTGACCCCTTTATTAACCAAACTACATCATTCAATTTTAAAGATCCATTCCACGCTCCTACACCGGTTACCTTTCGTTTCCCTGACATTTAACTCTAAATCAACACAAATATGTGTATTGTTGGACTTTCTAGAGAGGAAAATGACAACTCTAAATCTAAATCTATGTTTACAAGTCTATTTGTGTATAGGGTCATATTTAGTGTTCATTCCAGTAAACACGAAACTCGTGTACTGTTAAAGGTTTTATCAATATTTAACCTAAGCTCAACATCTGATTGGCAAGATCCCAGCTACCTAGGCAGACCTAATTTGAGACCTTTCTCTTGCCACATCGTATCTTAGGAAGTGTTGATGTTCAATAAATACATGAACACTGTTTATCTCCTGGCTTACTTATATAAACAGTGGAAACACTTTAGGAACGTGTTTTTCCCAGTTAATTTATAATGAAGACCGGGATATAAATTACTACTGGCTACATTCCTACTTATAATGGCTTATCTCCACATCCAATGAGCGGAGTTGAGGCATAAAGCTGCATTCGCAAACTTTTACCATCTTTGTATAATTATATTAAACTATAATGAAAGGTGATACCGATTAAATTAACTGTACAGAAATAAATTATACTGTTATAAATCGTCACCTCACTTCCAGAACCTCGTATGTATCATTACGCCTTCATTAAAGTTTATTTCTGGATAATCGACGTTTACCCAATAGAAGAACTCTGCCTTACAAACTGGTTTATATTTGTTAGTTTGTGTCACAAGGCAACTCAACTGGAGCCAATCTTGAGACAGTCCTGTGTTCGAACCACATAATCTGTTGGTTCTAAATACAAGTGTTCCCACGATATCGACCAATCAGAAGTTGAACTAAAACACTTGAAATGGTGTATATTCTGAAGATAAACACCAACATAACTATTGGACACACGATGTTTTGGAAGTTCGGCGACGATAATCGCCCTGAAGAGTTTGAGGATTTGTCATTGAATGTGTGTGGCAGTATCTCATCTACGATAGTACAGGGCTAGCTAGTTCTTATTGCAAACATTGGCTGGAAACCACTAATGTCAACATGTTAACTCCTGATTATCCGAGGTAATGGAGGAGACGAGTGCCGCGGATAGTCTAAAACTGCGGATAATCTGCATAATTAGTAAAACAAGAGATTGTAACACATTCAATTCAAACTAGCCTACTCACCTATCGTAGCTGTGTCTATGAACACATAATTATGTTTCAATCACTAAGATAATAAAAAACACTTTAAATTAATGTACATTAAACTCAAAATGGACACATCACTTAAAAATGTCTGTATCAGTCTTCTGCTTCATCGCAGCTGCTTCCTTTTCCCTTATCTCACTGTGTATTTTCCTTAACATCAGCTTGTCAGATAAGAGCGTGTCATCTTCCTGTTCCAGATAATTAAGCAGCTACTGTACAACCCTGAAAGGCCTCCTTACCTTTGCATAAACTCTTTACCTCTCCGGCCATTATCTCTTCCCTAGGGATTCACTGAGTACAACAATCGGTAACCCTGTGTTCTACATCTGGCCATTATCTCTTCCCTAGGGATTCACTGAGTACAACAATCGGTAACCCTGTGTTCTACATCTGGCCATTATCTCTTCCCTAGGGATTCACTGAGTACAACAATCGGTAACCCGGTGTTCTACATCTGGCCATTATCTCTTCCCTAGGGATTCACTGAGTACAACAATCGTTAACCCTGTGTTCTACATCTGGCCATTATCTCTTCCCTAGGGATTCACTGAGTACAACAATCGGTAACCCGGTGTTCTACATCTGGCCATTATCTCTTCCCTAGGGATTCACTGAGTACAACAATCGGTAACCCGGTGTTCTACATCTGGCCATTATCTCTTCCCTAGGGATTCACTGAGTACAACAATCGTTAACCCTGTGTTCTACATCTGGCCATTATCTCTTCCCTAGGGATTCACTGAGTACAACAATCGGTAACCCTGTGTTCTACATCTGGCCATTATCTCTTCCCTAGGGATTCACTGAGTACAACAATCGGTAACCCGGTGTTCTACATCTGGCCATTATCTCTTCCCTAGGGATTCACTGAGTACAACAATCGTTAACCCTGTGTTCTACATCTGGCCATTATCTCTTCCCTAGGGATTCACTGAGTACAACAATCGTTAACCCTGTGTTCTACATCTGGCCATTATCTCTTCCCTAGGGATTCACTGAGTACAACAATCGGTAACCCTGTGTACTACATCTGGCCATTATCTCTTCTCTAGGGATTCACTGAGTACAACAATCGGTAACCCTGTGTTCAACATCTAGTCATTATCTCTTCCCTAGGGATTCACTGAGTACAACAATCGGTAATCCTGTGTTCTACATCTGGCCATTATCTCTTCTCTAGGGATTCACTGAGTACAACAATCGTTAACCCTGTGTTCAACATCTGGCCATTATCTCTTCCCTAGGGATTCACTGAGTACAACAATCGTTAACCCTGTGTTCAACATCTGACCATTATCTTTTCTCTAGGGATTCACTGAGTACAACAATCGGTAACCCTGTGTTCTACATCTGACCATTATCTTTTCTCTAGGGATTCACTGAGTACAACAATCGTTAACCCTGTGTTCAACATCTGGCCATTATCTCTTCCCTAGGGATTCACTGAGTACAACAATCGGTAACCCTGTGTTCAACATCTAGTCATTATCTCTTCCCTAGGGATTCACTGAGTACAACAATCGGTAACCCTGTGTTCTACATCTGACCATTATCTTTTCTCTAGGGATTCACTGAGTACAACAATCGGTAACCCTGTGTTCTACATCTGACCATTATCTCTTCCCTAGGGATTCACTGAGTACAACAATCGGTAACCCTGTGTTCAACATCTGGCCATTATCTCTTCCCTAGGGATTCACTGAGTACAACAATCGGTAACCCTGTGTTCTACATCTGGCCATTATCTCTTCCCTAAGGATTCACTGAGTACAACAATCGGTAACCCTGTGTTCAACATCTGGCCATTATCTCTTCCCTAGGGATTCACTGAGTACAACAATGAGTAGTCCTGTGTTCTCCATCTGGTCATTATCTCTTCCCTAAGGATTCACTGAGTACAACAATCGGTAACCCTGTGTTCTCCATCAACGTGGCGTTTTTATAAAACGTATCCCTGCTGTTGGCGATGTCACGGTTAAGCCGCAAAGCGGAGAGTCGGAACTTTACAGTATTTAGGAAATATTATTATATGCTTAGTAAATCAATATTATCAATAAAAAGTGTTATCAAACGATTCTAATAATACTTTCAGCCAATGTTTGAAATAAAGAACCTTCTTCTAGCTGTACTCACCTACTCTCCTATTGTAGATGAGCTATATCTAGATAGATGTACCTACGAGTGATAATTAGTGGGGTTTCATATATATATTAAAATAAATACATAATCTCATAGCTTATTTAATCCCGTCGTGTATTGAAATGTTACTCAATTCCAATCTGTTACGTCCTGGTTATGTAGTGTACAGTCTGTTGAAAAGTTTAAAACTGCAGTTTGACCCACCCGACGAGCCGTGTGGATAATTTTAAACTCAGCCTGTCATCGCTTACTCGGGCCTGGCGCCGTGAAAGTGACACAGGGAGAATCATCCAGTGGTTCCGCCAGGGAACGGTAGTCCTTGAATCGAATAGTAGTAGTAAAAAAAAAAAAGAGCTTCACATAAAAAAAAAGCCCATTTTCTGTCGGTGATAGCGGCGAAGAAGGTATCGCTACACAACTCTGTTCCCCTTCCACCGCGCCGACAATGAAGACAGGCCGAGATACCGGCCTCTGATTGGCTGACGGTCGGGTCACGAGGGCGGGAGAATGACAGATACCCGTGAAGGAGGGGTAAAGGAGGGGAAAAGAGAGCAAAGGGAGAACGAAACACTCTACAGCGCATTCGAGAGAGTTTAGTCTGGAGTTACATTTTGCGAGGTGACTATCGGAATGTCTGAAAAATAAAAACATTTTAAATTTTATATTTTTTTAAAAAAAAAACCTCAGTTCGGGCAAAAACTTGTGAAGTTAAAATAACGTGCGTGTGGTTGTTTTTTTTCCGGTGACCTTATGGTATCGAAACGGCTTCTGTGTTTTGTTTCGTGTAATGTTCTAGTTAAGCTTAATATTCCCGTACTAATGTGTAGCATAAGGGGGTCTGTGTGTTGTTCATATGTGTTCTAAATACGAATATGTAGCGTGAGGCTATCAAGGTTTCGAGTGTTGTGCATTTATTGGATTACTAATTCGAGAGCAGATTTACTATTTAACCTCCAAGGTAAGAACAGATGTAACATATTGGATGGTAGGCCTAGGTTTGATTAACACTTCTAGCATGATAGTACACTTCGTGCATGTCAAACTAGAAGGCTAATGAGATATTATTTAACATTTCATGTGATTTTATGTTTTGTTGGTAGCAGAGTTTACCTGCTGCTACGGCCTTCGTCGAGTACACTGCTCTGATCAAGTGTTCACTTTTCTTAGGTTGGTACACGTGGCATTGCGCGGTCAGCCTACTTTACGGTCGGTGGCTGTTTTTAATACAAGCCACGGTATTTCTATAAGTAACGTAACATTCTAAAACATCTCTTGTACACTCAGAATAGAAAATACATCAACGTTTCTCTTTTTTTTTTATTAATGTTTATGTTGGGATTATTTTTTTTTTAAATATTGTTTTGATGTCTTACATTGAATTCAGAAAAGGATTAAAAAGTAAAAAGCTTGTTTTGGGGGTAAATACTTTTTTAACGTTTATTTTTTTACACTTTAACTGGAACTTATTTTTAAATCATGAAGGCAACGCATCTTGACTGTGTTGGAAATCAGAGTTATTTATAGTTTTAGAAATAAAACATTTTAAAGGGAATGTTACGAAGCTGTATTTTAAATTATAATTTAAGAGCGTGTGGTATTTTTTACTTATTGTTTGAAACGTTGTATTATTTTAAAAAGTGTGTTTTGTTCTTATGATTAATATTATAGTTATATGGTGGCTGTTAAAATGCACGCAGTAAAGAGCATGCCTGTGTTCATACGCGTAGTAGAGTTCCTTTCCTTGTATGAGAATTGTAACGTAGAGGATCGATCCGTTTACCCTCCCCTCTGCACTCTGTTGGCAGCACTGGTGACGGCCCGGTGACGTCAGCACAGCGTTGTTTGTGTCTCGTAGAGAAAGAGGGGAATAGAAACTTCAACTCAACATTGCCTGGCCTTGTTATGAAACGAGGACAGCTGCACTGCCTGGCCTGCTTTGCTCTCTCTATCCTTCTATCTCACTTAGCCCTCTTAATAGTATGAGGGACGGAGAGAAAGGGGGAGAAAAAAACTCTCCCGACCTTTTTTTTTTGTTCTCGCTATCCTCTCTTACATTATTATGCGGCCTACAAGACAGTGAAGCTCTCTTTTCTTTCTCTTTTTTTCCCAGCACTACTTTGAAGGAAACCGGTTGGGTTTTATATTCAAGGAGGGGCCAGCTTTGTTAACCTTATGCTACGATGAGAGTTTTCTGCAAGCGTTTCGCCACTGATTTTTTTTTTTTTTTTTAATAAAAAATCCTTGTGAACCAGCGAGTTGTCTTAGTTACGGTAAAGCAGTACTTCGCGGTACAGTCGCGTGCAAGGGATTCACAGGCATCAGGGAAACAAAAACTGGTATGAAGGACCTTTTGAAAAATACAAACATTACAAGACTTGACTTATAAAAATATTAAAACTCTTTAAGGTGTGGCAGAAGGGATCGCAAGTATTTTTTGGCCAAAATAAATTTAATATTTCTCCAGTAGCAACGTAGTTTATTTTTCTGCACATGCTAATATCAACAGATCTTGAATATCTGTAAAGAGTGTTCTGAAATTTTGTCAAAACTTTTTAAATAAATAGAAAATGTTTTGACAAAATGCCAGGACATTCTTGACAGTTATTCAAGATCTGTTATTTAATTAGCATGTGAAAAAACTAAACTTTATGTTGCTACTGAAGAAATATTTTGATTTATTTTGGTCAAAAAAATTTCAATTCCATAAAAATTGTAAAAATACTTGCGCTCCCTTCTGCCTTAAGGAACTTTTTTGAGTGTGAAAAAGTCAATTCCAAATTAATTTAGGCCAAAGATTAAACCAAATGAGGCCTAACAAAATCAGTTTGTTCCAGTTTTATATTTTCTTTCAAAGGAAAGGTAGAAATTTAACAAATCATATCTGGTGTTATATTCATGTGTTTTAACAAATTGTAACTTTATTACCATGCTTGTAATTTTAATCGGAAACTCACCCACACCCAAAATCTCAAAACACATTTTTTTAACGTTTCTTAGTCATTGCTGTAACATTAAAATTTATATATAAAAAAAGAAAATTTCATCGCGTCAGCCCACAATCGAGCCATACTAACCGAGAGGCTGCCGTCTGTTGTCGAAGATAGAGCCAACTTCTGTGGATAGAGGGTGTAATGTGGTCAAAACAACGAGACCTTCAGCACTTACTCTCAGTTTTCTAGGCCGGAGATTCTACTTTTCAATTCAAGTAGCTCCTCATTTGTCCTCACGAGGTTAAACCGACCTAATTCCAGACTGATTGCTTTACAGAAAACCTGGAAGCGCCTGGATTGAACGCGGGACCTCTGGTAACAGTACAGAGTGATTGAAATCACAGTGCAAACCGCTGTAACCAGGGACTTCACAGAGGGAAGGAGGGGGGACGGCTCAACCCCCCTCTCCTTTCTCATAGTGTGTAATTAATAATGATCTCTTTAGTCTCTTTGACAAGACATCTTGTGAATGTGGGGAATCCCAGGTCTCCACCGTGGTTCGGATCCCACGTTAAACTGTAGGTCCTTCATTTCATCTCGCAATCACCCTACCATTACACATTAGCGTAAGTGCGTATAACCCGAACGGGTAGTAAGACGCGGTGTTAATATAATAATAATAATAATTTAGTCTCTTGTTGGAGTTTGAAAATACTCTATATTGATTCAAGAGAAATTTAATGGTAAACAAATTTCATGCCCTTTTCCTTTCGTGGGACTTGAACTCGGTCCACCGCAGGTAGGACCCCTCCCCTATAACCTTCCTACCAACCTTTGCAGGTAATTACCATGTTAGGCTAGAGAAGAGCTCTCTAATTTGTACACTCCGTTTCCCTTGCAAGGTCCCACTATTGGTATAACTTAGACCATAGTGTAATTAGTCAAAGTAAGACAATACAATAATTATGTTAATACATTGAGGTGGGATGATAGGGAACATGATTTTAAGGCCGGTATGTTTGCAGTTTTTAAAGCAAAAAGGAAAAGTTGTTGGCCAAAATAAATGAAATATTTATTCAGTAGATAAGTTTAGTTTAATTTTCTTTACATGGTAATATCAAACATTGTTGGATATCTGCCAGGAGCCTAGTGACATATGATGAGAGAGAAAAAGTAGCTAATCAAATTTCACCATGACAGATATTCAAGAAATGTTGAGTTTAGCTAGCCACTGAAGCTATATTTGATTTAGTTTGTCTAAAAATAGCAACCTTAAATCACGTTCCCTTTCATAGACCTTGAATCAATTTATTTGTTTGAAACATCCTTTGGGTTGTCTAAGTGTAAATTGATTTTTGTAGGCCCTTTTTTTTTTAAACCAGAATCCTATTTATAGTAGGATTTTGGTAGGAAAAAAGGCCTTTCCATTCCTACAAAAATGAGTGTGTAGCCGCAATACGAAGCTGACATTATTCCATTCTGGACTGGGTATCTGCGTCACTTGTCAGGGTTTCAAAAGAAAGCAACGAAAACATTTTCTTTGTCGAATATGCAAACTAGTTTGTAAGATAAACACAGGAGATACACCTTTCTTTGCTTCGGTTCAGTCTCAGGTAGGGGATAGCATCATTTATAGTAAGAAATAGTTACTACTCTTCATATATTCATACGTAAAGTCATGGGATCTGATACATCTGACAGTATAAATAGATATGCCCAATACGAATTCCTTTAAAATGACAATAGGCTAATATTATGGTAACATTCTCTCATTGTTGACGTCAAAAATTATGTTTGTGTTTCTTAAAAGGCTTTTCCTGCTTTTTTTCCCACAGATTCGGCCTCTTTAAAATGTATAGTTCGATTCAGGGAAGAATGAACCTTTAGAAAATACAAAAATATTTTACTACGATCAACATTGATAACACTTTACTATATTATCATTGTTATTGATAATGTTTATTAAAAGTAAGATGAAGATCAATTGACTTGACGTATGAATAAGGGAAAGTAGATCTAATAACTTTTATAGCTTTCAGATAAGGTTCTTGCTATTAAAATTTGGGTGCAGCTTCTAAATATTATTATCTTAGCACCGCGTCTTACTACCGTTCGGGTTATACGCTTTAAGTACTAATTACGTTAATGGATTAGAAATTGGGAAGGTTGAATTAGAAGAAATGAACCCGCATTTGCGTGGAGGGAGAGTGGAAAACCATTTAGGAAAAACCACCCCCAGTTCACCCGACCGAGATTCGAACCTTGATCTCCCCGTACTCAGCAGTCTAGTTCAGCACAACTTGCGCGTTAGCCAACTACGACACCGAGGCGGGTAGCTTCTAAATAAATAGTTAAAAGAATTGTACTAAATGCTTGCAATTTGGACTGGTTTCACATACAGTTTTTTTATAAATTAAAAACTAAAAGATACGTCAAATTAGCCTAATGATTTTTAGTATCCACCTAATGAAAAAAACAACTAAATTTCAAAACTCCATTTAAAACAAATATAAAAATCATAATAGGCCTATATCAAGTTAGGACCTATTTGTGTTTGAAATCTTGGAATATTATCCCTGCTTTTCAAAACAGAAGTGATTTAAAAAATGAGTGTGTTTTTCTTGCTCATCTATATATGTATTTCTAAAGCGTATCTGAATACTGAAACATACAGGCAGCGACCCTCTGAAACCACTGAAGGCTGAAACCCCAATGAAACTGAAAACATGCAGGAAGTAACCACGTGTCTTCACTCCACGTCGACCCTAGTGAGGGGGGGTGCAATCCCTCCCTCCCCCACCCCTTATCCTCTGCTGGGATCGATTGTGAGCTCTCTTCCCCCTTCCTTACAGCTTCTTTCTCTCTTTATACCTGGGGATAGTAGACTCTCTCTCTCTCTCATATATATATATATATACACACACACACACCAGTGGTATTCAACCTTTTTTTTTGTTCTCGTACTCCCAGATATAATTTATCTTTAACTTTATACCTCCAAAGTTGTTGGTGCATATTGTAAGTGTTACGTATTCTGTCATCTACACCCAAAATAACGGCTTGGATACAAAGTTTACAACTATATATATATATATATAATACAGGGTGTCTACCATCCGGGAAAATCAGGGAAAACGGGAATCAGCCGGGAATTTGAAGTGATCGGGAAAAAACGGGGATAAGTCGGGAATTAGGTAAATAACAATAAAAATCCGGGAAAATGATACATAATAATCATTAAATCACTAAATTATGTCATTTTTTTGTTTGTAGCTATGTAATATATTTTTAATTCCTAGTAAACATTTTTAATACAAATTTTAAAAAATTATTCAAATTTTACAACTTATTATTATTTATAAAAAAAGATTAATAGAAAAATGAGGGGTTGGGGGTGGGGGGGTGGCGAGTTAGAAGGATGTGATATACTTTTTTTTTTTAGTCGGGAATTTTAGGAAATGATCAGGGGAAATCAGGGAAAAGGCCGGGGATTTCATTGGTCAAGTTGAGTAGACACCATGTATATATATATATATATATAGGCATATAAATACAGTAGGCTCGCGACTATCCGGTTACCCGGTTGGGGCTCCGACGTAATTACAGTACTGTATTATAGACCTACTATAGTAATTTGGATCCACAAATCGAGTGTATAAACTGTTGATTTTATTATTGTGCAGTACTTTTCAATCGTAAGCACCTTAAAAAGATGCACCTATTCCCACATTACACTCACTGGATGTTGTTTGAAACGCTGTATTTAACTTTCATTTTATATCTAGGTGAAATACACATTTAAATCTTTGTTTTAAAAGTATGCAAACTCGGTAGACACGAAATTAAATACGCTATGAAACGCTACTGATATACAGTTATCACATATTGGGGGTGTTAACTGCACAAAAAAGATTCACCCTAGATATCCGGCTTTTTTTGCTATCCGGAACGGCCGACTGCCTCATTACAGGGTTCCTACGCTCTGGAAAGTCAGGGAAAAAAATAATAGTCAGGGAAAGTCAGGGAAGCTTTAAAAAGGTCAGGGAAATGACAATTCATGTCTTCATGTCACACTTAGAAAAAACAAAGAAAATATTTTTTCTATTTACTGCGTCATAAGCCACTGCCCCAATGAAGAAAGCTGAGGGGCACTTACCATGCTCAAACTTGCCCTAACACAAGTTTTGGTAGCATTTTATTTCAGAATGTGAACGCAGAGGTCTCCTAGCCTGCACATGACAATTCTTTTAACTTTAGTGATCACTTGTTTTTGTTCTTGTTCAAGGTTTGTCATCGTTATAGTTTGATACAGTGCACCAGGACTGATTAGACTACACCAGCAATGTCTAACAAAAAAAACGTTTTTAACCAGCTCTGGCTAAGCCCAGACCATTTTCCTGAATTCTCATACTGGATAAGTGGTGTTGAAAGTAATAAGCTGCAGGCATTTTGTAAAGTGTGCAAAAAAATTATAAACTTAAGTAATATGGGAAAGCAAGCATTAGCTTCCCATGCAAAAGGACCAACTCATATCAAAACTCTTGAAACTTTGACAAATCAACGCTCTCTGTTGACTTTTTTTTCAAAAAAGTAAAGTGATTCAGGTTCATCGAGCTCCCCAGTTTCAAGAGAATCTCTGGCACACAAAGACATTCTACCTAGTGATGATTCTGCTGGTTGCTCGAAGAGTTTTTCTGTTTCATCGAAAATCGTAAATCTGGGAACATGTGGGCTTCATGTTGTTCATGGTTCCTTGAGAACAGGAGTAGAGTCTGTTGATTGGGATATAAGCAGCTTATTACGTCACATGTACTACCTGTTCACTGACTCTCCAGCTCGTCGAGCATTGTTCACCCAGTTGACAGGGTGTACAACTTTTCCATTGAAGTTCTGTGGTGTGCGTTGGTTAGAGAATGCGAAGTGCTTTCAAAGGGCATTACAAATTTGGGACCATGTTATTAAGTTTCTCAAAGAAGCAAAACTTCCTAAAACAAAACCTGTAGAGACACTGAAAAGAGCAGCCTGTGATCCATTCCTAAAGTGTAAACTAGCGTTCTGCAAGACAATTGCAGATAAATGTCAGCCTTTCCTGCAACGGTTCCAGACATCAAAACCAATGACTCCATATCTTTTTGAAGCTGTAGAGAAACTTCTAAGATACCTTATGAATCGTTGTGTGAAACCTGATCTTATGAAGTGCACGGGTCCAAAGTTACTGTCTATTGACACAAAAAAATCAGAAAATTTGATCCTTAGCAAAAATATTGATATAGGATTTGCAACAAAACGTTTGTTAGGAGAAACTGCGATCACAGTAACAGAAAGACAAAAATTAGAATTTATACATGAGTGCCGCAGTATGTTAACACCATGATTGCAAAACTACAAGAAAAAAGTCCCTTAAAACAGAAAGCTGTGAGAGGTTTGTCTTCATTGGATCCTTGTGTTATTCAACATTCACCTCAACTGTGCCAGAAGAGATTTTCTTTTCTTTTAGAGGAAATCAACCTTGCCAACATCATAAATGATTCGCTGGCTGAAAATGCCAAGAAAGAATACTTGCATTTTTGCAACCTCAAAAAATCTGAGCTTCAAGAAATATTTCGTCCTTGTGATCAGTTTAGTGATGAAGTAGGACTTGACACTATTTATGGTAGCTTTCTAATAGGAGAAGCAAACTACAAACATCTTTGGGAAGTAATAAAGATTTGCCTTGTCTTGTCGCATGGGAATGCAACTGTTGAAGGTGGTTTTTCAGTCAATAAATCTTTACTGGTTGAAAACATGCATGAAAAGACAGTCATTGCACAGCGTCACATTCACGATGAGATACAAGAAGCAGGAGGGATTAAAAATATACACATTAGCAAAAAGATGTTGGATTACGTGAGAGGTGCTCGGAAACGCTATCATGAATACTTAGAGATGAAGAAGCAAGAAAAAAGTGAAAAAGACAAGAAGAAGGCAGAAAAGAGGAAATTAGATATACAAGTTAAAGATTTAGAAGGAGAAAGAAAAAAATTAATGATGGCAACTGAAGAGAAACGAGAAGCAATAGACGTGGAGTTGCAAGAACTGAAGAAGAAGCAAGCTTCACTTTATTAAATATAACATAGTTTCTTATTGTATGACTATAGTGATAATTTTAATAAAAATAAAATTGACTTGAGACATGAATAATATGAAAGCAGACAGAGTCCCTGTTGTAAGCTATTCAGTTCAGGAAATGTACAGTTTAGGTAAAATAAAACTGTAATGATACCAAACTCTTTAGTATGTTCTTAGTGGCCTGTTATTTAATACGTATTTCTGCACATGATACCAAAGGGAATCAAGTTTGTTACAAATTTTTGATAGGGATTATTTTTCCATCATTTTCCCTCAACTGATTGGCAAGATGTCTGCTTTCTTATTCTTCCATGAGAGGTGAGGCAAGGTCGGCTGTAAGGGGGGAGGAGGCCGAAATAAATTTATTTAAATTAATATTTTCACGTGTATAGTACCGTAAAGTTATAATGGAAATTTTATGAGAAATTGGTCAGGGAACTTGGGAAAATAGTCAGGAAAAGTCAGGGAGAATATTTTTACAAATACTGTAGGAACCCTGCAGGTCAGATAGTCGCGAGCCTACTGTATACAGGCCTATATATAAATATCTAGAAAATGTATATAATCTTTAGAAATATAAATTATTTACATTTTACGTAGGGCCTACCCCCTAAGATGTGTTCGCGTACCCCAGGTTGAGCACCACTGCTATAGAACTAGCCCACAATATGGCGGGAAGGACAGATATAACAGTTTTTTGTTGTTATAGCGTCCCCCCACCTGTTCGAGCTATCTATCTATACGCATCAACTTATGTATTAATTATAGAAATGTGTTAGGGATGAGGGAGGTTGAATTTAGAGGCGAGTGTACTCACATTTGCGTGGAGGGAGAGAGGAGAACCATTTAGGAAAAACCATCCTTAGTACACCCGACCGGGATTTGAACTCCTATCTCCCCGTCATCGGCAGTCGAGTTTATTGCGAGATTGCGAGGGTGACCCCTTAATACTATTCTACCACCGGGGGGGGGGGGGGGGGGGCTCAAAAGTCTTTGAAACGACTTTGTGTTCTGCAGCTGCTACTTTTGATATATACTATAAATACATATAATATAAGCTAGTAGAATGTTAAGCAATGTTGACTGTCCACCCCTATCATTCTCCATCTAACACTCTCTAACCGCTCTTCCTCCCTGCTGCCCCACCCCCGACTCAAGGAACGCTAGCTAAGTTCAGTATTTTGTCATTTTTTATAACAAACATTTTTTTTGGCACAATAAATGAGATTTAGTGCTAAAGTAGATACGTTCATTTTAATTTTCTACACTTGGTAATTAATATCAACAGTTGTTGAATATTTGTTGTGGTGAGCTTTGGTTGATACCTTTTTGTTGTCATTTAAAAGGTTCCTCATTAGATGTCACGATGCTTCTGACAGATATTCAAGAGCAGTTGATACCACTGTGTGTATACAATTAAACTAACATATCTATATACTGGAGTAATATGTGGCCAACAATTGTTTTTGCTATAAAAACTGCAAACATACGGGCTTTAACGACGTTGCCTTTTTGAAGATTACAAAGCTATTTTGCGAAGAGGGTTTAATCTTAACTTGACGCACCTAAGCAGTCTAAGCACTGTCACACTTAGACACCAATGTACGAAATATTATTATTATTAGCACCGCGTCTTACTTCCCGTTCGGGTTATACGCACTTACGCTAATGTGTAATGGGTGATTGTGAGATGAAATGAAGGACCTATAGTTTAGCGTGGAATCCGAACCACGGTAGCGGCCTGGCATTCCACACATTCACAAGATGTTTTGTCAGAGGTGTAGGAAGGGTTTGGAAATTAGATAAATCTGTGCCGGGAGCGAGGATTGAACCCCGGCCGCCAGCACAGAAGTCTGACACCTTACCCCTAGACCGCCAGGTCACCTGTACGAAATAGAAAGGAGGGAAGAACATGAGTAGTTCACCATTAGAGGGCTCTTGTATATGTGCTGATAACACTTCCCCTCTTCCTCTGACGAGTTTACACAGTCCCTTTAATATTTGGGCTCTGAAAACATTAACTTGCTTTTTAAAATTACCTTTTTCTTGTTTCCTATTCTCGATAGACATATGCTACCAAGGACTTTTTTTAGTCAACATCCTAACGGGAAAATTCCTACAGGCCATTTTCGTGACCAAGACAAATAGCTTGAGTTGTAGAGGATTTATAAAAAATATAGGCTTACATTTATAAAAAACTACTTAAAGATAAAAAATAATTTGACATTATAGGACTATTTTTAGAATTGTTAAAGAATTTATGGTTTTTGTTCCAACTCTAGGAATAGAACATACATTCAATAACTTGGGAAATCCTATCTTTACCGACTGTGACGTCACAGATAGGCAACGTCCTTAACTCTTATAGCCTTTCATCCCACCTAAAAGGGAAAGACAACAGGTTTTCATGGGAAAGAGGGGGTGAGGGGCAATAGGGGATGGAAAATCTCCCCAACATAGTACGTGGGAGGGCCAGTTTTATTCCTCTGAACACATTTAAACTATGATGAGTTTTACTGGTTACTGGGAATGTCACGTCCGAGTCTATTTAAGGACATAAGTGTATCCTTCCTCCAGTGCTTTGTACTTTCTAAATAGTCCTGGCTATCGTGTTCTCCCAGTAGAAGAGAAGCGTTGTCGCGTTCTTAGTTCCTGGGATCCCCCATTTAGCCCCCTAGCATTCTATTCTTTTCAGAAGCTTGGACGATGAAGGTCTAATCCAGAAACAAGGTAAGAAGTGGTGAAGAATCCCGTTTTATGGTTTCTAAAGTAGGAAGCAAGAATTCGGTTTAAATTACACGAACCTGCCGCCAAAACACAAGACTTGGAACATCGGTACTCACATCTAGATCTATTACTTGTTATTACAACTCTATCTAGTCCCCGGATGCCAAAACACAAGACTAGGAACATCGGTACTCACATATAGATCTATTACTTGTTATTACAACTCTATCTAGTCCCCGGATGCCAAAATACGGAATACTAAAGTCCAAACCATATAGTCTACTAAAATACCACTACAAATATCGGCTAGGAAATAACAATTTCGTAAGAACCCGAGTTGGAATCCACTCCAAAAAACCCAAGCAAAAAACAATAAAATCCCAAAATACCCAAGCAAGAAATAAATTGATCCCAAATACTCAATAGGAAATAACACAATAGCAACACAGTAAATAAAACGTTTCCAAAATACCGAAACAGCAAATAACACGATCCCTAAATACCTAATCAGGATTTAACATGATCCCAGAATTCTCAAGAAAGATGCTAAAATATGCAATCAGAAAATAACACGATCCCAAAACACCCAAGCAGGAAAGAACATGATCACAACATTTTCAAGCAGGAAATAATACGACCCTAAAATACACAAGCAGAAAATAGCACGATTCAAAATATTGAAGCAGTAAATAACATTATCCCAAAACACCCAAGCAGGAAATAACAGGACCCCAAAATATCCAAACAGGAAATGGTACAATCCTGAAATATACTCCAGGAAATACAATCCCAAAATATCAAAGAAGAAAAAAAAAATCATCATCCTAAAATCCCCAAGTAGGAAATAACATGATCCTAAAATACTCAAGTAGGAAATAACATGATCCTAAAATACTCAAGTAGGAAATAACATGATCCTAAAATACTCAAGTAGGAAATAATATGATCCATAAATACCCATATAAGAAATAAAACATCATAGAACCTAATCCAATAGAATTTGTAAGGGTAACAAAAGTGCCTGAACTGAGTGATGTGTGTGTGTGTATATATATATATATATAAGCTACATGTACTAGGTCTACATATTTATTAGTACATTAGGCAAAACAATCCTCAGTACATCCGACCGGGATTCAAACCCCTGCTGAATATAATTTATGTGTTTGTGGAGATGGGAGGCATATGTTCAAAATCCGTAAGTTTTATGACCCTATACAAGTGTAGACTTGTAAAAATAGTTTCCACTCTGGAAAGTCCGAAAATGCACATATTATTTCTGTTAATCATTAAAGAGTTAAATACCAGGGAAACGAAAGGTAACTGGTGTAGAATGGATCTTTGTGAATAAAATGATGTCATTTAATAGGGGGGGGATTGGGGTCTCAACAAAAATTGTATGGTTGTCATTTGTATTCTCCTCCCCTGTTTGTTCTCCTACTGCCAGATAGCTACACCTAGGAACGCTATAAACCTACATAGTTACTGACTTGGTTTTCTGATCGACTATTCTAGCGCTTTAATGTCTGTATTGGCCAGCAAATCCGCGAGATAATGTTAAGATTTATTTTCGGTTACAATACTTTCTCTGCATGAGATTGTAATAAAATAATTCACTATCCCGATCACTTCCTTGCCACACGTGCTGTGACGTTGTCTCCCTCGTAATCCTCCATCTGCTGCTAGTGTCTCTCTCACGAGCTCATACATACACTGTTTATTGACAGCGGGCGACTCTCACGCTAGTGGCATGCAGGGTTGCCAAACCTCACAGCTTTCTGCAAACAACACACGCGGGAAATACGAAAAACTTTGATTCAAATATAAACATTATGTTTACAGTCAACATTGATAACATTTATAGGCCTTGATAATAGGTATCAAAAGTGACAGCTACAAATCACATAACTTCACGTATGAATATGTGAGAATATGCCCCAATATTTTTATGAATAAGTTATACATATTTGGCAATAAGAAGTTACTAGATATAGTCACACGTCAAGTCGTGTGATCTGCAGCTGTCATATTTGATAGATATTATTAATAATAATAATAATAATAATAATTCAGACGCATGTTATCAATGTTGATAGCAAAAAAAAAAGTTTGTATTTTCTAAAAGTTTCTTCCTATTAGAATCCTACCATACACACACATGTGAGTTTAGTCAAGTCTTATTCCTGATTATATTTATTATGAGAATTGCAGCTCAGACTTTTCAAAGCCTCAAAAATAATTCTCAAATAAAATTTCTCAGATGAGACCCCGAAAACAAATAACTTTACGCTATTTTTTTGTTTCCTATCACATACGGGTCAATGTTTTATTTATTCAGCTCAAAATTTAAAGTTGTTTATGGCTGACAGCTCTCTTGGTGTCTTTTAACTTTATTTTGGTGTAAACAATATTTTGAAATAACAAACCAATATTTAAATATTAAGTACACGCACGTCTGTAATTTGTTCACACGCCTTGTCTCACGAAGCGCGCGTCACAGACGTCAATAATCCCGCGTTAGTTATATTTTAACAAGCGATTTGTTATTTCAAAATATAATTTACGCTAAAATAAGGTGAAAGTTATAAACATGTCTCTAAATTATTAAAAACCTTCTTTTTATGTTTATAAAACAATTCATATAAAGGTAACATTAGTTCATTTTCAGTTATATCTGGCACGAAAAGTCTTCAGCTCTAAAATAAACGTAAATAGTTATGAATATAATTCCAGACTAACTCAAACAAATAGTAATTATCTAACATAATCACAACCGAACATTTGAAGATAATTGAGGATTGCTTTAGTGGTTTTTAAACCTCAGAGCTGTCATTAACTTAAGAAATACAGCAGTGTGAGGTTCATAGTAGAATGTTAGAGGATTGCTTTAGTGGTTTTGAGTCTCAGAAATGTCAGGATTTTGGTCAAGTACATAGATTAACAACATTTAGGTAGGCTAAGAAGTAACATGAGTAATGGCATATTGTATTATATATGCTACTTTCTTTGTGTACCAAAGTTATATAGTTATAACTAATAAATGTATTTTTGGATGAAGATAAAGTTCATTATTTAGTAAATATAAATTTTTGTCACGTGCAGTTCGCTAGAGACCTTACAGATGTCCATGTGGCCCTCGGGGAGAAAAGTTTGCCCACCTCTGGGCAACAAGATAAAGTTAATCAGGCATAACTTATTTGTTTGTCCTTTTTTGGCCACTGATATTTGAAGGTTATCGAGACAATTTTATTTTTACTTTTTTAATACTTCATTTGATTAAATAAAACACGCCATTCCAATACTTACGAATAAATTTCATCATACAACTTTTTATTAAGTTCAAAGTTCACCCCTGATATAAGTTTATCTTGTGATCCTTGCTTTTAATTAGCTAGACGTTAACATTTTTTTCTCGGTCTTAGAGACATATTATATAAACAGCAATCTCTAGGGAGTGAAACTGAGATAACTTTTTTTTTTTAGTTTCCTTGTCGCACATTATAGTATACTTTATCTCACTGTTTGATTTCTACCAAGTTTGTATCGGCTTCAGGCCCGGTTTGATCTTAAGACACACTACACGGGCTGGTTTGGTATGGTTTATTTCCCAAACAAGAATACATACATTTTCCTGAACTAGTGGATACACACAAGTACCAACAATAAACCCGCAAATGAGAATATATGAGGAATAACACTGAAAAAATAAGTGGTATAGTGCAGCACACAGACTTTCTCTCTCTTTAATATTATTATTATTATTATTATTATTATTATTAGCACCGCGTCTTACTACCCATTCGGGTTATACGCACTTACACTAATGTGTAATGGTAGGGTGATTGTGAGATGAAATGGAGGACCTACAGTTTAACGTGGAATCCGAACCATGGTGGAGGCCTGGCATTCCTTTAATCTTAAAAAATACATTTACTCAAGACTCGTAAGATTTGTGAAACGAAGTGACATAAATTGTTTGCAGAAATCCTCTACTAAGAGCATAAATGAAACACTGTAATATACATTTTGAGAAAGAAGAACATCTCTGTCCGCAATCGATTCCATTTCAAAGTGTTCAATAAAAAAATTATTTGCTTATAGCTCAGCAACTATTGGTTTTATAAAAATATATATTTTAAATAACATACTTTTATTTTTAATGATACTACAACTTCACAATGATAAGTAGTTACGTGGATATGATCAAAATTGGAAATTTCCGTTTATGCTAAGTACCCTTAAAGTAATTATCTTGGGAAAACGAATTTCCATTTTTTTTAATATCAAACAGTGCCTAGATATAAAATTTAATCAAAATCGCGAGAGCGGATTTCGAGAAAATTGATTCCATTTCTTTTTTTAATTTCAGTAAACTACTGTTAATCTTAGGGTTGACTATCTAATTCCAAAAACTCCTCAGAGGAACCTTTTGAAAATCCTAAATTGTAAGTCTTAGCCCTATTGGATGATCTCGGCTCTAGGACGACAAACAGACGGTTTCGCGAAAACTGATTCTTCAGTTTCAGGAGCAATGAAACGTCGACATTTATCAAAATATCCAGTTCAATTTTTGTGCCGATCACAATACTTTATTTTACCGAGGGCTCAAGATAAAACAAAAATGAAATTAAATTAAATGTATGAAGAATAAAACCGCAGCATTCGAGAATAATACAATTAAAATTTGGAAAAGGATACTAAGATTTGAGCAGTCAATTTATTGCCGCCTTATAGGATTGGACAGTCATTACTTGAGGCCAGATAGAGGATTCCTCAACTACTGGTGGAGGCTGTTGGAGGAGGGGAGGGCGCCCTGGCTGGTGGTTAGATGTGTGTTACTAGGCAGGCTCAAGTTAGTTTGTAAGTTGGGTTCATATGCAATCCAACGTTTAGAAAATTCACGTTAAGTATCGAACTAAACTACATACAACCAGTTTCAAACCTGCGACCACGCGGACCAGATGTCAAGCTCGTCTGATTTGGTTTTGCAGCCGGGGACGGGGACGCGGGGCTCGAATCTCAGCTGGGTGTACTGAGGGTGGTTTGATCCTAAATGGCCCCTCGGCTTACCTCCACGCAAATGCGGGTACATTTCATCTTAAGACTATCTTACCCATTCCCATCTCATTAGAGTAATTACTGTAAATGCACATGGTTAGGTGGGTACAGCCAAAATTACTGTGATTTAATCTCCCGTGTGAAAAATAAATTTCATATTTTTTTTTTCAATTACAGAACACAGTTTTATTTTGGGTTAGAACCCATCCGTCTGTCCAAATAAAGTCCCGAAAATTATTGATATGGATGAGGATTGAGCCGGGAGTCTGGAAAACCAACATTTTTTAATTGATAGGCCTATTTCCTTGAACAATAGTTTTATACGTGAGCTTAATGAGCGTGGGTCGACTGACCGCCTTCAAGTCAGGTAGCTGATGGGGTGGACGGACCCGGTCCATGTGAGCCTAACTAAAGGCCGGTTCACACTAAGATAAGCTAAGATTTGCTCTTCCAACTGTTTAGAAAAAAAAAGACCATATATTTAAATGTGTTGGTTCACATAGAAAGCTAAGCTATGCCTTTCTACGCCGCACTATATTTTTTCCTATTACTGGTTGGACAATTTTTCCATCTCCCATCTTAAGCCATCTTACATTGCTCATGCGCATAACGCAGCTTGGACTACGTGTTGAACAGACGCAGTACTGGTTTGTTGAAAATAACTAAAGAAGTGTTGAAGTTTTGTTTTCAGTTTGTTTCGCGTGTATTTAAGTAATATTATGTTTATATTTTATATTTATTAAATGTGTCTGTATTAAAATGGAAGCGTTAACTTAATAAGTCAATCCTCCATCTCCTAAAATCTCTCCATCTTCCAAAACAGCTGCTAACAGCAGCATCTTTTCTTCCTCAGTACTACCATCTGAGCTCAACCAAGACATTTTGGAGAACGCCATCATAACTAAACTTCACTGAAGCAGGCCAGAAAGAAACAACAATGAATTTGGGGGGGGGGGGGAAGAGGGGCCATTGCTTAGCTTAGCTTAGCAATGAGTGCGAACCTTAACTTAGTCTTAGCATAAGAAAGCATAGCACAGCGTAGCTTAGCATTCCGTGTAAATCGGCCTTTAGGCTTCTTTTACGAAAGGAAGTGCAAACACCTGCGTTTAGTATGTCCCGTCTCGGAGTGTAAAACTCGTTTCACTTTTATTTTATAAATATTGCTTGTACTGGTAGTTGGTACCTTTGTTTTGTTCTATTAGATTGGTGGTGACCTGGTGGTCTAGGAGTAAGACGTCAGACTCCTGTGCTGGGGGCCGGGGTTCAATCCTCGGTCCCGGCAAACCCTTTCTTCACCTCTGACAAGACATCTTGTGAATGTGGGGAATGCCAGGCATCCACCGTGGTTCGGATTCCACGTTAAACTGTAGGTCCTTCATTTCATCTCACAATCACCCTACCATTACACATTAGCGTAAGTGCGTATAACCCGAACGGGTTAACGGTGTTAATAATAATAATAATAATAATAATAATAATAATAATAATAATATTAGATTGGTCTTTTACGCAACTTTGACTGGCGTTCATAATATTTTAGAGCAGTGGAGTAGCTAGGTAGTAATGGGCTTGGGGCCAAACTTTCACGGTGCACTTCCCCGCAATAACAGACACATTTTCACGTTAACAACCAACGTGGCGTATAACCTGAACGGTTAGTAAGATGCGGTGCTAAAAAAAAACATACGTAGATGATAAACACGCGCTTAGAGAGTACGAAAGCTGTGAAGCTTCACTGCGCAGTGCGCATGCGTTGATAGATGTGGACAATGCGCCACGCACTAAAGCATTTTTCTCTCTTTCAAACGTATCGTTTCATCTTACAAACTAGCCAAAACCATGTCATAGGCCTATTTAACAACAGTTTGAACTTATTATCTTTGAAATAATTATAAAAATGAATTTGCGAAAGGCTGCGTGCAAAATTGTTAAGTAAATTATTTATTGAAAAAAAAACCGTGTTTGTTTGGTTATTATCTTATATCTTGTAAATATTGATTTTGCAGAAAAATATGTAGCTACAAATTTTTATTGTAGAGCAGGACATTATGTTCAATAAAGCGACTATTGAGTAGTTTTTGATTGAATAATGAGACCTTTTCGAAACAAAAACAGGCTTAAAAAAATAACGCTTCAATATTTTACCATATTAATTTTGGGCGGATGGGCCTGCGTGGTGGACCCCATTTTGGACGCGGGCTTATGGCATTTTGCAACCTACCCCACCTTATAGTTACGCCACTGCTTTAGAGATACTCATGAACATCGATGGTTTCGCTCTGCAGCTTCATCTGAATGTCTGAGATGGCCAGAATATTGCACAGGGCTGACCAGTTAAGATCGACCGTATAGAACTCTCCAAGCTACAGCTCATCACAAGTTGACAAGATAAGATTGATCTTATGAGGGCTGTCCAAGCTACAGCTCATCACAAGTTGACAAGATAAGATTGATCTTATGAGGGCTGTCCAAGCTACAGCTCATCACAAGTTGACAAGATAAGATTGATCTTATGAGGGCTGTCCAAGCTACAGCTCATCACAAGTTGACAAGATAAGATTGATCTTATGAGGGCTGTCCAAGTTACAGCTCATCACAAGTTGACAAGATAAGATTGATCTTATGAGGGCTGTCCAAGCTACAGCTCATCACAAGTTGACAAGATAAGATTGATCTTATGAGGGCTGTCCAAGCTACAGCTCATCACAAGTTGACAAGATAAGATTGATCTTATGAGGGCTGTCCAAGGTACAGCTCATCACAAGTTGACAAGATAAGATTGATCTTATGAGGCTGTCCAAGTTACAGCTCATCACAAGTTGACAAGATAAGATTGATCTTATGAGGGCTGTCCAAGCTACAGCTCATCACAAGTTGACAAGATAAGATTGATCTTATGAGGGCTGTCCAAGCTACAGCTCATCACAAGTTGACAAGATAAGATTGATCTTATGAGGGCTGTCCAAGTTACAGCTCATCACAAGTTGACAAGATAAGATTGATCTTATGAGGGCTGTCCAAGTTACAGCTCATCACAAGTTGACAAGATAAGATTGATCTTATGAGGGCTGTCCAAGCTACAGCTCATCACAAGTTGACAAGATAAGATTGATCTTATGAGGGCTGTCCAAGCTACAACACATCATAACCTATCCTACAGCTCAGTGATTAAAATATAAATAAATACATTATCAATCAATCGACAATGCTTTGAATTATGCTAAGAATTAAAATTTGATGACTGATGAGTCATTGATTTGAGCCTATTGATTTGTTTAACTTAAGGAATCATTTTCAAGTCCAACACTGCAAAAACCTGTATTCTGATTTTCTGCATTGAACCTTACAACGTTTATATTCTCATAGACCCTGGATCTAACATTTTGTAATAATAAATAACTATTGTTTCCTGATAGAATGTGTTCATTTAGTTAGTTGATTCTGATGAATAACTTAAACACAGCTAAACTTAAAATTATAGGGCAAGGACAGTAACCCCCAAACTAACTTAAATAGGATCGTCAAATATTAATATAGGTTTATGCAAATATGATCATTTAAATTACCAGGAAAATTAAGTGATTCTCCCTTACATTGATTGGTCTCTTAAAATACACTTTTTATGCTTACAACCTTTGAATATATATATATTTATTTTCATATCTACTAAACCCATAGTTCGCTCACAAGTATAAGCATTCAATGGGAACGAATATACGCTAAGTGGCTGTGCAGTAGATTTATTTCTTATTTGGATTCAAATAGCCCCACCCTGTCATGTGGTCACAAAGTGTAGCCTAATTGATAACTTTTTTTAAAAAGAGTTTAAGTCACAATTGTGACTTTTCCCATCAAAATCGTAACGTTCTGGCTTAACAAATTCGGAATGTTAGAAACTTAAATTCATAGTTTGTTGACTAGCCAATCAGAAAGATATATTTTCTTGCGGGTGTTTATAGTCTGTTATAGCTAGAAGATAAACAGTTGCCAGCCATTGTTTCGTGTACAAGTAATATGATTGCTGTGGGCTGTAGAACAGGAAACATTCGATCAAGTTAATTAATAGATTATAGCTATATACCGTATATTAAAATTATGGCAGTCGGATATTTAAGCTTGTTCAAAATACGCCATCAGTTGGCGATCATGACTTTTCTAATGACAAACGTTAATATTTTAAAGTATAAATATTTCTCTGGCTAAAAACACGTGTGCGCGCGCGCTGTTAATCAATACCGTTTAGATTTCAGATGGCCTTACCAAGTCCCCGCGTCGCTACAATCGCATGCCATTTTGGGCGCGTTATCTCGCTACTATTTATTTAAGTTAAGCATTAAAAGCGTACTCTTGAGCTCAAGGTCAACCCAGCAATTGACTTGAAAACAAACGTAACCTTGGGCAATACATTCATTCTAAAAAAAAAAAACTTGTAAGGAAAAGGGGGAAAAAATTGAAAATACCAGTTTTCCCGTAGGGCGTATCAAGTGATCTAAGGAGTTAGATTCGCATCATGGTAAGGAGGCGTCAACCGGAAAGGTTTGGGTTCGAATCTGAATCGGGTGTACAGATATTTTTTTCATAATTGATTACCCACTCTACCTCCAAGAAAATGCGAGTATATTTCCTCTGAATTATCCTTAGCTCGTTAACGTGAATTATAATAAGTAGGCCCTTTAGGTAGGCGCTAACGGGCAGTCAGCCGCGTTGGAAGAAACGAGGCTTGTCTCCCGAGCAAGTGAAAAGACGCGCCAAAGTAAATAGTCTACCCTGGAAATAGAAACATTTGATCGCCTTTTGAAAATATACATTAGCCCACATTCTGGAATACTTTCGTGAGAACTGCTTCGAGGGGGCGGCTTGGCTTGTTTAGAGCCCGTGGAGGGGGAGTAAACGCACGGAAAAACAAAATTAATCTTTAAGACACATATATACCCCCCTGTACAAGGCTAGAGAGAAAGTATTGTAATCGTGAACATTATCAACCTCGAGGTTATAGTGGATCTTACCCGCCTCGGTGGCGTAGTTGGCTAACGCGCTAGTCGTGTTGAACTAGACTGCTGAGGACGGGGAGATCGAGGTTCGAATCTTGGTCGGGTGAACTGAGGGTGGCTTTTCCTAAATGGTTTTCCACTCTCCCTCCACGCAAATGCGGGTTTACTTCCTCTGATTCAACCTTCCCAATTCCTAAGCCATTAGCGTAGTTAGTACTTAAAGCGTACAACCCGAACGGGTAGTAAGATGCGGTGCTAAAATAATAATAATAATAAAAAAAAAATAAAGTGGCTCGTGAAGTTTTATGTGCCCCTAGCTCAAAAACGTGTGTTATACAATTATGTGAGTACCTGGTGCTACAGCCGAACCGGTTTCATGAATTTCATTTAAACTTTATAGGCCTATTTAGATGTTATTTGATCATACCTCGAGATGAAGCTGTGATTTTAATTCTTGTTTTATTTATTTTAGGTATTTAACGAACACTCTTTGAACCAACTGATTATATCACCACACGGATTTTATTACATTTATAGCTCTAAAATTAAGAATAATTAGTTTATTGATGACTAATTTTGAAGGAAGGTAAGATAATTAAAAATGGCTTTAACAAATTTGTTCAAAATGTAGCCTATATCCGGGTAGTGTTTCACTTGATAAATTACACTACACTTGTTTATCAAACACAAATTCAGAAAGAGTAGTTGATTGATAAGTGAGTGATACTATATTTAAACAATCGAAGTGGTTAAAAAGTGGCTTTAGCATCGTTGTTAAAAATGTTAATATCTAAAGAATGTTACATATGTGTAACAGAACATCATGTTTGCTTTTATGAGGACAGTTTATTTAAGGGTAGTTTACTGATAACATTTTTGAATAATGGTTCCTAGCGTTCTGGGTGTACTAGCGACACGTTGAGTTACCGGACTGCCGCTGGTTACTGCTAGCCTTGCCCCCTTGTGGGTGTGCGAGCCACACGTTGAATTACCGGACGATGCCGCTGGTTACTGCTAGCCATGCCCCCTTGTGGGTGTGCGAGCCACACGTTGAATTACCGGACGTGCCGCTGGTTACTGCTAGCCATGCCCCCCTTGTGGGTGTGCGAGCCACGCGTTGAGTTACCGGACAGTACCGCGGGTTTATTGGCTGAATTGCACCAGTTGTGGGTGTTGCGCGCCAACAACGTGGGAAGGTGGACCGGACCTGCCCGGGGTTACTTGTTAGCTTTTTTCCCATTTACGGGATGTGCTTTGCCTACTACGCTGAGTATTACAATGACGGGGTTAGTGTAGCGATGCCAACCTTGTAGGGAGTGGGAGCACACTTGGGAAAAAACTGTTTACCACATCATGGGTTAGACGCTAGCCTTGGTCCCCATGGGTGTGTCTGGACCGTTTGATTAGTGGACTGCCGCGGGTTACTGCTAGCCATGCCCACCTTGTGGGTGTGCGAGCCACACGTTGAGTTACCGGACATGCCATGGGTTACTGCTAGCCTTGTCCCCATTGGGGGCGTGCGAGCCACACGCTGAGTTAACGGACATGCCGCGGGTTACTGCTAGCCATGCCCACCTTGTGGGTGTGCGAGCCACACGTTGAGTTACCGGACATGCCGCGGGTTACTGCTAGCCATGCCCCCCTTGTGGGTGTGCGAGCCACGCGTTGAACGTCCGGACGTACCGCGGCGAAGTGTAATAATTTGATGCGGTGTTAAATCTGTACCGGAGTTGTAAATTAGCTCCTGCTCTGCGCGCTCCCAACAGACACGGCGCGGAGTGGGAAAAGGGAGTGGGGGGGTACTTTCAGGGCCGCGCGCGCGGGGAAATATCTTTAAAATGTTATTTTATTAATTGCTCGCGAAGATTTAAAACGAGAATATTATGTGCTTTGCTTCTTACTACACGCCCGTATTAGCATATTTACAATGATGGGGTAGGTGTGAGGAATATACAGATATTCGCGTAGAGGGAGAGGGAGAAACACTTGAAGAAAAAAACACCCTCATCACGTCTTACCACATCGTCACCGGTAGACCAGACCAGAATTACTCCTTAACCCGCGTACCCACCGATGAAGTGTGTCTGTGACGCTTGCATTAGGTGGACTCAAAACACGTGAACCAAGAGTCGTATCAGCGTGTGTTTTATTAGTTCTTTAATATTATATTATAGTGCATATCAGCGGTCTCTATAGCGGCAGCAACAGAACAGTGCAACCTAGCCGGGAAATCTGTGAACCATAGCGTAGAATGAGGCACCACATGTTGGGGACAGCGCAGCTTCTGAGGACTATGCTCTTCTGTGCGAAGGACACATTTCCTCTGCAGTGCACTGTCAAAACAATCAAACATGGAGCAGTTAATAGATGTTGTCATACAACAACCCAGCGCAATATCACCTCACTTGCGAATATTACACGAGACACGGAGCATTGTATTCACATTCCTTGGATATCACGTTCAATTAAATTATAACTTTCCTCAGACTCTCTAACAGAAACATTTCTGAAACTCGGCTTCACAAGATTCATTACTTAAAACAAGTTCGCCATGAATAGTCCTGTTCTTTAAAAAAAATTACTTATCAACTTAGTTTTTTATTCTTCTGGCCACTAATTACTAACTTAACCAATCGTCATCTGATTCGGACTACAAATCCATTGCGAGAGAGATAACTACCGCCATCCCTCATTCAAGACTATTCTTGGCTTGCGTCATTATGCGGTCATCGCACCGAGACCTACTCCTCTGTAACTATGTCTATCCGCCTTCTATTGTGTTCTGTCTTCAATATGCTGCCGGTCTGGCCTACTCACCCTGTGTCCTAGTGTCCTGGCCTCACAATGGCTTTTCTATGCCTTGTTCACGTATTCACTTATCTGGCCATAATGAAAGGCTACTTATCTTTACTACTGCGCCACACCAAACTGCTTCCAGACTGGTAGTATAACACGTCACCATCGCTTATGTAGGGTTAGAGTGGGACTAACATTGTTTAATTGGGACAATGGCTGCTTACTAGAATATCCCCTACTTGGGGGTAAATATCTTCACACTGCTGTATTTATTGTCTAAAAGGACAGTTCTGAAGAATCAAAACGTATATGTGTATGAGGCACGAGAGTCGCCAAAGTTGTGTCTATTAAGAGTTTGTTCGAAAACGTTCCATAGACTTCTATTTATAAAACCTATTTCAGATCGTGAATCGATTTTTTTGACATCGATTAATTGAAAGTTTATGCATCGAGGATATGCCCGAAAATTTCAAAAATATTTAAAGGAGATGTTGCAAATTCAGGAAACGACCATTTATTCTGACAGTGATTTCTTGAGTTTTACCAAATCTATTTCATTTCTATTTTTTTAAATAAAACAATTTATTTCGAAGTGAACAAATTTTCGTTGGCGAAGCCGCAATTTAACTAAACGATTCTCACGATTTTTTTCGAAAGCTTAATATCGAAGACGATGTTTAGATCTTAGAGATATCGAGTTTAGGGTTCTAATATTGTTTAACCTACAGTTGAGATTTGTCATCGTGAAATTGACGCGTGATACGGCTACGTCAACTGTCCAACTACAGTTCACTTTTCATCGAATTTACAAACACATTTTTTACAGTCAACATTGGTAACATTTGGCTATATTATTATTATTATTGTTATTTTACTGTATACTAGATAGCTGTTGCCCGCGGCTTTGCTCGCGTGGAAGTTGATTATATACATTATTATTATTAGCACCGCGTCTTACTACCCGTTCGGGTTATACGCACTTACGCTAATGTGTAATGGTAGGGTGATTGTGAGATGACATGAAGGACCTACAGTTTAACGTGGAATCCGAACCACGGTGGAGACCTGGCATTCCTCACATTCACAAGATGTCTTGTCAGAGGTGAAGGAAGGGTTTGGTAATCAGATAGATTTTATACAAATACGAAAATATACATATGTATTTACAGATTAATTTAAAATATTACGTTACGTTGATGACCATAACTTGACCTCAGATCAAAAATAATGCAAGTCCGATACAAACTTTCACCCCCTTTTTCATCCTTTATTAAATAAAATTTCCAAAATTCCTGAAACATGTATTTATTTGTTTTACGTCAATAACCGAAATACAAAATTTTGTTTATGTAACTTTCAAAATGACGGACTTTTATACATATTATCATCCATATTATCATCCCCTATTTTGACCCCTTTGGGGTGGAATTTTCTAAAATCCTTTCTTAGTGGGTGCCTACATAACAAAATGAATATACAGTCCGAATTTCATGCTTGTAGCCTTGATAGTTTGCGCTCGGCGATGATGAATCAGTCAGTCAGTCAGTCAGTCAGTCAGTCAGGACATGTTATTTTATAAGTATAGATGTATTGATAATATCTCTCTAAACTGACAGCTACAGATCACAGGTTTAACGTATGTACGCGTGAAAGCTTTTATAGCTGCATGAAATTGGAATGTTGTATATAGTATATAAAAGTGAGTTTCTTGCATTATCCTGGTAGTATCAACTTGCGCCGCTAGATCTCCGATTACTACTCGATCTGTATTTATTTTTTATTAGTTTACCATTTATATCATTTTATGATCACGCTGCCTCGGACTACTTGGGTGGTTTCGAAGTTATTTTGCAACGCGGGTTGCATCTTAGCTTGACGTACCTAAGCACTAACGCCTTTGTACGAAATAGAAAAGAGGAAATAAAATGACTAGCTCACCCCACGACTCCTGTTCCTATGCTTATAACACTTCCCCTTTTCCTCTCACGAGTATACACACTCACTCTACTATTTGATCCAGGGCAGTATTTATTCTTGCATTTCAAAATTATGTTTTTATTGTTTTTTTATTCTAGATAGACGTTTTCTTCCGCGGACTTTATTAATCCACATTCTGAGACACAGACTATTAAAAGAGAGAAAAAAAAACCTTTTCAACAAATATTGTTTTATAATTTAAGACTTTTTCGAATTATTTAAGAATTTAGGGTTTTAGAAGATATCATATCTTCCTAAAAATAACCTAAGAAAACAAAGAACGTATGTAATATATTAATACGCCTAGATCATATAGTACTCTTTTTTATCCATAGTTATATGCCATGCATTTCTGGCTAGTAATTGCTGTCCATTTTAATTTACAGAAACTTAAAATCCATAACTACGAAGCTATACTCTAACATTAGAAGTGAAGCTGTTTTGAAATTGGCGCACAAATTCTCGGCTCGTTGGTCGTAACCATACTCTTTTAGTCTGGTCAAGGAAAGCGTTACCAAACCGAGCTCTGGTATCGTCTCGGTCATAAACATTTCGTTAACATCGATACCAGGTCTACCGCGAGAACACGCCTCATTATGAGCATAGCGGCCTTAGATGAGGAACTTTTTAAATCAAGTGAAAAAGTTTTCATTAAATTACAGGAGAGCCAGATATTCAAGGAATTTTGAGTTAATCACATGAAGAAAATTAAATTCTATGTTTGTACAGGAACAATCTTTGATTTATTTTGGCAAATTTTTTTTTTTTTTTTACCATAAAATCTGCAAAAACAATTTCTCGCATCCCCTTCCATCCCAACTTAACACTCGCCGAATAAAACTTAAATATGGGCGAGCTATCTCAGCTTGCCTCTATGCCACAGGAAGCCAACGTCGTTAAGATTTATATGCTTACACTAGAAAATAATGGATTGATATTTTTTAAATAAATAAATGCAAGGATTTTCTTAGTACAATCCGAGAATGTTCATTACTGGTAATATTTGATCGAATCTGTTTGCAACACGACACTCTCTCGACCAATACGAGAGCGGAGAGAGCCTCAATTACACTCTAAATTAAAATACCAGTTCTTATCGCCCGTTTCGTGAAGTACACCTGCCGCACCACGTGGTATCTTCTATATAATGAGCCTTATTGGTCGGCTAGTAAACATTCATTGGTCCGGACTACTTCAAGAGCACTCTTTACGTCAGGATGAAGTCTAAAACACAACCACACGGCCTACTCCCGTTCTTTATCACCGCGTCTCACAACCTGTTCGGGCTATGCGCATATGTAATAATTACGACTATGCTTAGGGATGAGGAAGGTTGATTTTAGAAGATGTGTACCTACATTTGCATGGAAAAAGCGTAGAAAACCACCCTCACTACATCCAACCGTGATTCGAACCCCGATCTTCCCGTCATCGGCAATTCGGTCTAATGCGAGAGTGACATCAGACCATTGATTCTAGAACAAACACAGCACCCAGTCCCCCGACCGTTAAAAACTAGATGTAACATTTTGAAAGTAAAGGTTGTGTTGCTGTGGCTAGAAGACACGTGAGGTACCCCACCTGTGACCACGGGGTCTAGGGCGTTATGCCAGGATCACGATCAACTTAACGTAACTTAACGTAAAGGACCTCCTCGTGTGTTTAAATGGAAGCGATCACGATGCACTTAACTTAACGTTGACATGCAGTTAACTTAAAGTAAGAAATGTCTTGGGAGGTCTTTTACTTTACTTTATGTTACTTGAAGAGTATCACGTGATTTAGCCCAATCATTATGCGAGTGACGTCAACAGGGCTATTTAGTAA
The DNA here is from genome assembly GCA_039000515.1 of Timema cristinae. Classification (NCBI taxonomy): domain Eukaryota; kingdom Metazoa; phylum Arthropoda; class Insecta; order Phasmatodea; family Timematidae; genus Timema; species Timema cristinae. The sequence goes on along the minus strand of JBCFYV010001001.1, from coordinate 3,263,472 downwards.
TTCATTTGTTGGTATTATGACCAATGTTTACTCTTTAGCGTAAGTTTTAGTGATCAGACATTGAAACAAAATAATTAAACTATAATAGGGAACTAAATTTATCAAAAAAAGTTTAATAATATATATTTATTATATTGATTGAAAACTGTAAACATTCACAGATCATCACTTAACGGTGATCCCGGCGTTAGATTAGTATTGCTTAAGATCACCGTTTACGGAGGTAGCCTTGATTAGGGCGTTAAGGCGGCCGTCTCAGTCGGCGAGCAAGTCTCAATCGCTGTCAGGCCACATATTTTTATTTTCAATACAATTTTAGTGCTATAATTAGGAAGGCTATGCCATAGTTAGGGATTTTGGAGCAGCTTATAATGACTATTAAATAATAACCTTCTTTATTGTGTTTTTTGTGTGTTATCTTTTAGCTTTGGATTGCACAGTACCACCTTTTCCAAGGTACGAGAAAGAGTTGTATTTTATGATTATTGTTTGCCTAAATTATGATAGCAATATTTCTTGGACATAGCAAGTGAGAGGTGTGTTGGTTCCCCTTCAACCGAACAGCCGGTGGTCTCAAGAAAAAGCGTTGTCGTGACACCGTCGGAGTTGGATGAAGAAAAAAAGATGTTTTCTTTATATTTTCTAAGTTGAATGCTTAGGAATGTTGCCCCTTATTATATGTGCGAGATTTAAGAATACTTTTTATCACAAGATAATTGAGACATGTTTGACTGATACGCGTGTCAGGGTATGCGTTGGATGTTACTTATCAGATAATTTCGAAAACCATAATGGGTTGAAACAAGGAGATGCACTTTCCACATTAATTTTTAATATAACCTTAGATTATGATAATTAGGGTAATGCAAAATAGTAGGGGTGGGTTGACTCTAAACGGCAATGCAGATATTAATTTAGACATTACTGCCAAAAATATATACTTTGATAGAATTGATGAGTTTAAATATTTATCACAACTAGCAATAACTATATTAGATTTGAAATTAGGAAAAGAACACAGTCGGAAAATGCATGTAATTACTTGGTCAATAAGTTGTTGACATCTCGCCTGCTTTCAAGGAATGTAAAATTCAGAATATACAAAACAATTGTACTGGTTCTCTATGGGTGTGAAACGTGATCTCTTACCTTACACGATGAAAACAAATTTAGGCTGTTCGAAAAAAAGATGCCTAGGAAGATATTTGGTTCATAAAGAGGTAAGGATTCTGGAGATTGGAGGAGATTACATAATGATGAGTTACATACCCAGTAGTTATCACAAGACATTGTTGGGATAATCAAGTATATTAGATTACAGTGGGCAGGACATGCAGCGCGAATGTGAGAATCTAGAACTGTGTTCAGACAATTGACTGGTAAACCCAATGGGAAGAAACCATTGTGAAGACCAAGAAGTAAGTGGGAGGATAAAAGATAGGGATAGGTGGCGTACTTTCGTAGGTGCTGCAATGGACTTTCGAGCTCCTAACGCCATAGAGTAAAGTACGGTATCTGAAGACCGCACCCAACTGTAGCGACATTTATTGGTAGGGTAGCCAAATTATGGGGGAGACCACAAACTCTTGGATAGGATAGGCTTACCTCATCATAAATATTATGTATTTGTTCACGTCTTAATCATATCTATATATTAACATAGGTGATAAGGCCGCAATACTTGCACCTGCTGTTTCATAATCTAAAAGTATCGCATCGTCAGTCAATTCACTTGTTGTCACGAACGAAGTCTGTGTTTTCGAACTCGTTCATAATGTAAACAGGCCGGCAATACTTGCAACCTGTGCTCTGTTTCATAAAGCTAAAAGTATCGACAATCGTCAGTCAATTCACCTGTGTTGTCACGAGAAGCGACTAGTTCCTGTGTTACTCGAACTCGTTCACTAGTCAACTGTCAACAGGCGGATACTTGCACTGTGCTGTTTAAGCTAAGTATCGACATCGTCAGTCAATTCACTGGTTTCCGGAGCGACTATTCTGTGTACTCAACTCGTTCATAGTCATAGATGCAGTGATAGTGTAAAGTCACTATACTAAATAGTTTTTAATGTTCACCTGATGTAACCAGGCTTTTGATATTCACAAGCACTCTAGCTTTTTACACATTAAAATGTTTATTACAAAAGCTAATACACGCATTTCATATTTAAAAGACATACGATGAATACATCAAGGGTAAAAGTTTTTACGTCTCCATTGGTGAACACACTTGTCGTATTTTGTAGTGGCCGTTTGCAAGCTTATCACGTCCATTATCTAAAATATAACGTTTGTCATCTCCGGGTGAAAGTACAAGTTTATTTAAGCAAATACTGTACAGCTGACGTTTCTCACTTCTTATCAAATACATAATGTCGTAGTGTAAGCCCTTCTTTAAACAGTTTTTATAATGGGCTTGTTTGATTTTATTTCTAGAGCTATTTTTGACACACCTTTACCCACTCTTCTCTCTCTCCTTGAGACTTTACTTTTGGTTGGAATAAAGCTTCGGTTGAAGTCCCACAAACTCTAGAATGAATTCACCACTCATTCATCTTATCCTTCATTTATCTCAGAGCTCTATTATTTCAAGTATTGTGTAAAGAATGTGTTTATGGATAGTCTGATTTATCGGATATGTCCATACTATCAAACATATCCGCATATACATTTTTATCTTTTCAGTTAATAACAGAGGGAGTCTGTATCTGTGATTAGAAGCTTCTCATTTTGTACTTATTTATTTTTAACCTAATGAAAATGAAAATTATACACGGAAATCTTTCTTGTATCTAAAATTGTGAAGCCTGCCTAGATCGGCTTATTAAAAAGCGGGTTTATTATTTTCCTCGTGTACACCCCAACTAAATCTTACATGAAAACTGTATAAGCAATAAATGCTGGTAAAGCAATACTATTTTTTTTTAAAACTTTTCTTTGTTGTTTAATAGTTGCACACTCACACGATATCGTTGATTCTCCATTGACTTAGGCCTACCGAACACGGCATTGTTCATTAGTTTTAAAGAGTCTTTTTCAAACCCGTTTACTGCATATTTTCGTTAGTGTGTATTAAATTCAATATAAGGCTTTAACTCTGCCCGAAACTGAGGACGTGATGCACTCTTTGATGTCTCATGTCCAAAGACATATATACTGTTTTAAATTACAGTAGTGTACTGTACCACGCAATTTTGTTTAGTGTTTAGGTTGGGCACCAACTTTCCAGCCGACCGGAGAGTTGAGCTTGGATTGTAGATACCTAGAGAATGGTGCTAATTAGAGCCCGGATTTTTTATGTAATAGTATTAACTTACAAAATATATACATAAATATGTAACAAAATCAGTTAAAATATAAGCCTATAGTAGAATATGAAATAATGCAAAACTATGTAACATAGAATAAACCTTCTTCCCCCACGTTAATAATAGCCTACATACATATATTATTGAAACGAAATTAAATTTTGCGTCTGCAAATTTCTGAAGGCCATTCTTACACATCACTTAACCTAACCTATCGGCTTTCACTTGCACTCTATACATTGTAAACTAACTATAGGTATAGAGATGCTGCCGAAAGAAAAGTTGGCCATAGGCGGGGATGCGTATGCAATCTGTGTGTGGAGGTTTGTCTCGTAGAATTCTTGGAAAACTCGCTTGTCTGGCAGATACTGTCATGTTTTCTTGCTCCACTATTGCTGGCTCTATGAAAACAAGTGAACGTCAGACAACTCCAGATAAAATAAGTTTCCTAAAATTATTTTTTTCTGTCCGAGGTTAAATTACATTTTCTTGATTGATATCGTTTTCGTCATTTGTTATTTTACTTGCTGCTTTATATCCGTTTCTTCTCCCAAACAAAGAACAACGGGAAATGAGCAAATCAGATTCAGGAATTATTGTTTTCCCAACTTGTTGACTTGTGTTTACAAACTGACACACCGTGCGAGAGACCTGTTACTGAGGCAACGCCGTATTATCTCCCCTTCACAGCACGAGAAACGTCAAACACAAAAGTTATGTTATGGTAACTGTAATTCTTTCTAACGAGCCAACATTCCTGACTTGGACTTTGCTCACTGCCATCCCTGCTTAGGATTCCTTCTTTTATAAAAGTGCATGATGCCTGAAAATTAGTGACGCGTCCTTTTAAAGTATGTTCCCAAAGAAAGACATAAAAATCATACTAAATAAAAAACTACACAAAATATGTAACTTTTGTAATATCTTCTAGAATGTTTAATTCAGTAAAATATATAAAATTAAAATTGAAAATACAGTCCCAAACAACCTGATTTGCGGACATTTTGCCTTTCACATTTCTATTTGGCAGAATTAAAATATGTAATAACATAAAAATCCGGGCTTCAGTGATAGCATATCTTGTATAACTATGACTATTTATGAACCAAGTGGATACTCACCGTGGTTGTCATGGATTTATTCCGGTTTGTCTAAGTTGACTTCTGAAATATAGCCCACAGGGTTATCATCAGAAACTAAAATGACATAGACACATCGCAGTCCTGTATAAATGATTACAATCACACTATGTGATGTACAGAAACCTCATGGCTTCTTTGGTGCTGACTGACAGCTCACAGCTGACAACTGACGGTTTTAAAAAGTTACCAGACTAAATTATGTATCCCGACACCGAACCATATGATCTGAAAAAACGTATGTTTAGCAACTCGCACTTCTAACATTCAAAATTGAGGTATATACCTAAATGTTGACTGTCACAAGTCAGCTGTGAGCTGTCAGTCAGCACCAAAGAAGTCATGGGGCTACTGTACTTTACATCATTTTCAGGCTTTGTATCATTTATATCAGGGGTGTTGTCCTCTAAGTGTCTAGACACCCCACCACGTATCCCTTTTTCTATGAATAAATTAATTTCAATGTTGTTAGTAGCTTCGACTCAACCTTGATCATCTTTAAAAATGTCGCCCATGATAGTCCAGGGCTTGTGCGAAAATGTAGAAAGTCTAGTTTAAAATACTCAAAACATAAAGATCGAAAGTATTCGAAGACGTCTGATAAAACTAGAACACTACTTAGAACGTAAAGATTCTTTTACTCTTGCGTAATCCTCACTTAAAACTTTTTCTGAAATGTTCTCTTCTGTAATCTGGTAATAGAGGTGGTTTTGGGTGGTAATGGGCTATTTTTCAGTTTACTGCTGCAATCCACGTAGTCGTAACGGAACACACATTTTATTAGCAGAACTACTTAATCAGCAGGGATGTTTTTATGGAGTATTTTAAATTTAGTTTTCCAAACATGCAACAAATTTTCAACCAATTTTTCAATAAATTTGCTTAAAAACTGGAAAGAGTCAATAAATTGTAAATGGTCAAGACCGAAACTTCTCTATATTGGTTAAGATTCACGATATTCTTTTGTCTGTGAATTTCTCAATTTTCTTTATAATTAGCTAGATGTCATAATTTTTTAAATTATTTAATATGGCAGGTATTCTCTTGATATATTGAAACTGAATATTACAATGACTGCGATACATCTCGATAGGTAAAATTACCACTGAGATGACATTGGTCACAGACTCAATCTTAAACCCAACTACTTCTCTCAGATACTACTTACGCTAGCCGATATAAATTCAATTTCTTGTTCAGGGGTGATGCGCATAGGGACAACAACTTTCTTCATCTCATTGATCAACAAGTTTATAAAGAAAGGTACCAGTATTCACAACATTTTCTCCAATATAAAGAAAAGGTGGTTTCACACATTTCCCTTCGGAATCGACTACATTATGCAAATCCTGATGGTGTGTGTATTTTCACTTATGTAGTTTATGAGTGATCAAGGTTAGGTGAACACCCTGATATTTTAATACTAAAATAATCAAAATCAACATATATCATATACGAAACTTTAAGCATATATTGAAAATTTTAAAATTCTAGCCTTTTCCTCGGGCATCTGTATCTTCCAAGCATCGAAATCAGCACATCGCTTACTATGCTCATTCCTGAGATTTTCCATGGAAAATCTACGCAATCAATATTTGCAATAGTATTGCTTTGCATCGTGTCTGGTCAGTGAGCTTAGCAATCTAGTTAAGTTCTTAATAAGACAATAATGTCCCCATCCACATTTAAAAGAAACAAGTCTACGTGATTCTTCACAATTAACCTTAGTAGTTTGACGTCTCACTACGTATCACCCATGCTGTTGAACTGTAAGCCCGCCGTGTTTGACGATAGAGGGCAGGTCACTTAGTGCTTTCCTCTACCTTCCGCGCAGGTGGGACGCGAGTTCAACCCCGTTACACTCACTTAGTATAGTTCAATCAGTTCAGTCCGTTCAGCTCGGATCAATGATCCGCCAACATTCGTCTTTGTACGAGTGACCTTTAAACAGCTCTACTGAAAATTACCATGTACTGTTATTGACTTTTGTGCAAATCAGACTTCAAGTGTTACTAAACTATTTAAAGCATTAACATTAAAATAAATACAATGAAACGATATATATATGTTTTATTTAATATATGTATCAAATTACATTCGCCGTTAAATAATAACTTCAACCAAACTTTGATTGAGCTAAGAAATGAATCCACAGTGGAAGTTAACAACGAGGTTTACTGGAGGTTTAGTGGAAGCTAAATCAGAGAAGTTCCAAAAAAGATTTCAAGAGGATCCAAAAAAAGGTTTCACTTAAAGATAATATTTCCCATCGGTGACCATATACATTAATTTTATTTTGTTTTTCTAGCTTTGTTATTTGTGGCGTTAGAACAGGATACTCAAAACCATCCATATTTAGCTTACCAACCAGTGAGATTGACTTGTTCATATGATCAACATGATAACTAAAAGGATATAAAAATGCTAGCACCGACCAAAGAAAACATTACTGTCACCAAGGTTATATGAATGAGGGAATGTTTTTATTAACTCTTTTGATAATGAAATATAACTGGAAGCGTTCAAATGAATATATTTAAGAACTCGCATATAATCACTGCTTATAGTCCTATAAGATTTAAGAATTTTGGAGGTAGCTACAACACTTAAGTAATCATTGTGTGAAATTTCAGCTTTGTACCTTATCGGGAAGTTTGAGAAAAACTCAGGACAGACAGAAACCACGCGGATGTTATTGTATAGATTATAGTTAGATATAAATAAAGGACCAATATTAAATTTGTCAGAAAATACTTAGGTAAAAATCAACTTTGGACAACAGTGCCAAGAAAATCTTGTCACGTACCATAGGTTGGCCACTGGACAGCCCTGCGTCGACAGGTCCTCTTTAAAAGAAGGCGGGGTTAGTCAACAGTTGGAGAAAATATATATTTTAGGTCAGAACTCAGATCGCAAAGTTTTTATATTACTTTATTGGTTTTATCCCTGAGAATTCATCTCTTTTTCTCCTCGTCTGTATCCGGAAAAGTTCGGCAATATTCGGGATGTCGATTCTACTCCCATCTAGAATGTTGGTCTTACATTAGGAGAATGTAACCCTATAAAGTCGACATGGGGGATGAATGAAATGGGAGGTGGGTGGGGGTGGGGTGAGCGAGTAAGCCCCCCTAGATCTCGCTTCGTGGGTGAAGACAGAAGAGGGGGAACAGCGATTCAAGTGGCGAACGTGGTAAAGTTGGTGAAGAGAAAGGGGGTGGGGTGGGAGGGGGGATTAAAAAAACACTCAAATTAGTAGAACCTTTTTTTTCTGGAAATGAATACATTTTTATTCCTTTTTTATAGAGAATATTCACACTTCTAGCTAAAATAACCTAATTTCTATATTAATTAATATTTGTCGATATTTAGACTTACCTTCCTTTATGCTTTACATTATTCAAGGGCTTGGGACTCGCATACAAACTAAATCACAAACTTTCGAGTGATATGTCAACAGTTTATAATCTAATTATAAAAAATTTAAAAAAATATGTGGTGGAAAGGCTTTTAGGAAAATACGAACATATTTTTCACCTCCCACATTGGTACCATTTTAATATATTACTATTATTTTTATTTTACAGGTAACTTATTGATAATATATATCAAAAGTGACAACTGCAGATCACGTCACTTGACTTATGATACATGAAAGTAGATTTGGTAACTTATAGCTCTCAGCTGTCTTCCAATGAAAATTTAACTGTAACTTAACCTAGAGTAGCCTTAAAGATGACGGGTTTAAAGTTCAATTTATTTAGTTTAGACAATTTTTTTATTATATTGTTGAAAAGCGCTCTACAAATCTGCGCATGGGTCTTTTTTCATTCCGTGTCTTATGTTGTATCTATGCATGCAAACAACTTAAGATGGCCAACTTGAGAAAAGCGGAGAGTTTTGCAATTTTTATTGCATAAATTTTTTTTGGGCCAAAATAAATTTTAAAAATGCTACAGAAGAAACATAATAGTTTAATTCATGGTAAAATCAACATTGGTTGAATATCTTTCAAGGGTATCCTAGAATTTAATGACACACTTTTTAAATGTAGAGAAAAAGTTATCATCAAATGCCGCTATGGCTATGGTAGATATTCAACAACTGTTGATATCACAATTTTAAGAAAACTAAACTCTATGGGCCCGTTTCATATTCAAACTTAGTAAGGCTCAAGTTGGCGCTATACTACTAATATAAATACAATGCACCTACTTATACTCGAATGGAATGGGCCAGTTTCGCATTTGAAACTAAGTTTTATTATGAAACTGGCGCTTTGTTTATACTGGAGCAAATTTGATTTATTTTGGAAAAAAAAAGTTTTGCTATAAAAGCTGCAAAAACTATTACCTTTCCTTGCGTCCCCTACAATAGACATCCCCACCTAAAGTTGAGATATTGCCAATCATATGTTGCGCTTAGGTTAAATAATATTGACAAAACCTTTGATAGCACCCTACACGAGTTTGATGTTTTCTGGAATTAACACAGAACTTTGTTATATGACCTGTAAACATGGTATAAAAGTTGATATTTTCCACTCTGAAAAGTCCAATAATCCACATATTTCGGCTGATAATTAAGAGCAAAACGCCTGGGAAAAGAAAGGTAGCCTCTGAAACGTAGAATAGATCTTGTGAATAGAATGATGCCATTTAAAAGGGGGTCAAAACACATTGTATTGCATTTAAATTTCCTCCTCCCCTGTTTGTTCACTTACCGCCAGACAGCTCCATGCAGGGAAGTCATAAACTTGGTGGACGCTACCCACACGGTTATTGTCCACCGCTTCAGTGTTTCGATGGTCAATGCAATAGTTCGGACTGCCGATGACGGGAGCTTGGACTCTAAATCCCGCTCGGATGTACTGAGGGTGTTTCCCACTCCCCTTCATGCAAATGTGGGTATACTTCTCTACCAAACTTATTCATTCCATCCAGATTGGTGTACATAGTGGCTACCTACATGAGTATAGCCCCGAAGAAATTAGTACAGCGTGTCACAAACAAGAGTCGATTAATTAGTTCTTTGTTAATTTACTGAATTGACGGATTCGTAGATGTTGTTTTGTACTGGTTGTTGCCCGTGTTGACCTAATTGGAGTTATTTCCTTGTTTCCAGCGCTAGGCAGCCATGCAGGGTACCCGACGTCGACTCAGCTGAAGGCTGTAAACCCCATCTCATGTGCATCCTCGTGCGGGGCTACTTGGTGGACGTTACCACCATGTGGAGTGCCTCCACTCCTGTAAGTATACCACTCAAGGACTGTATGCAGGTGTTACCACCACTCCTGTAAGTATACCACTCCAAGGATGTATACAGGTGTTACCACCACTCCTTAAGTATACCACTCCAAGGACTGTATACTGGAGGAACCATCACTCCTGTAAGTATACCACTCAAGGACTGTATACTGGAGGTCATACCACGATACTTTTGAACCCTCAATACTGACACCTACTAAACATAGGCTATGTATTTTATCCCTCATGCTGTAAGCTTCTGGAAATTTAAGGTCATTCGACCATAAAAATTTTATTGCATTATTTTAGTAAGTATATAAATATAAGCTATAAATATTGATTCAATGATTTCAAATCAATACAGTTCTCGAGTTATAAGTAGTCAAACTTACTATTTTAGCCATTTTACTTACTAATTTTAAGATTAACTAGTTAATGTATGGGGATTACATTTATTCTTGCTAGACATGCATATGGAGGGTATGCAATGAAATATTTTCAATACCGTATTTTAAATCAAATTAGTTTTTAATTTATAAGCTATTTAATAGCAATACTTTGATTTTATATCATTTTGTAGTACATCATGTCTTTATTTCAAATTTGTTTGGTTTATTAGTTTAACTCTACTCTTTTATTTTATTATTTACACCGCTTTGATCAATGCAAATGTAAATTTGTTATGTCCATTACCTGAAACTTCTTGCTTTGACTGTACCTACCAATAACACAGACTAGCCGACCAAGGAAGAATCGGGCCACCCCGGTCTCCGACTAATGACTCATCCTTTAGCTCTTTTTTTTTTTAGCACCGCATCTTACTACTTGAGTGACGAATAGTGACATTTATTTTACCTCTTTTTTTCCTTCCTCTAGTAATTTGGCTCAAAGGAACTAATCTCTTGGTACAGTAGCCCCATGGCTTCTTTGGTGCTGACTGACAGATCACAGCTGACAGCTGACAGCTCTGAAAAGTTACTAGACCAAATTATGTAACCCTACGCCGAACCATATGATCTGCAAAAACATATGTTTATAAACTGTCACTTCTGACGGTCAAAATTTAGGTATATACCTAAATGTTGACTGTCACAAGTCAGCTGTGAGCTGTCAGTCAGCACCAAAGAAGCCGTAGGTTTACTGTACATCAAAACGCGTATTGATTTTAAACCTATTGTTTATCTGAATATTACAATTAACTTCATGAATGTATAAAAATATATTAGTTTCACTTTGATTACTGGTTGTAAATTGAACATTAAAAAATCTTAAAAGTTTTGAAAATATGTCTAATGTCACATGAATACTGCATTTCTTTAGGCATTTTCTAAAAAAAATAAATCATAATTTTGCGTGTTTATTGAAGGCTAAGTTCAACCTTAAAAAGCAACGTGCATGAAGATAAAGAAAACGAAACAAAAAGGTGACATCGAACAAGAATCGATATAAACTTAAAACAATGAAAGATTTGATCTAAGATGTTTTCAGGTACGTACAAGGCCGTAGACGGGGGAGGGGGGGGGGGGGGGTTCAATCCCTCCCCGACATTTTATGAACAAAATATATATAGCTTTATTTAGGTTCAAACAGTATCTAAATTAAGATACAAATAAAAATTAGGGCGCTGTGAAACCATAAAAAGCACTTTAGGGAGCTTCTAGAGGTGTTTAAGAGTTAGAATTTGTCCTAGCCTCTGGCAGTTAGGGGGTTATGTTGCAAAAAAACCCACTTCAGATAGCTTCTAGAACTGTTTATCATTAAAAAAAATCTAGCTTCCGGCAATAGGGGGATGTGTCCATCAAACGCCCGTCCCCTCCCCCGTGAAATTATTGGCTGACTATGGCCTTGGGTACGTAATAAACTCATAACAAACGTAGGAGATATAGATGTGGCGTATATATCTTTTACTAAAGACATAGTAGCTCCCTACTTGTTGGAGTAGGTAAGGAACTATATCATACATTTAAATTCACCACAAAGAGTTTTGGTTTGAATTACGGCTTCCTTAAATAACTACTCATGAATATCAACACACAAGCTGCAAATAATTTTAATTACGAAACTGTTCGTATGGAGGAGTATACAGTTTAATTAGTTTAAATTTGTTGAAAAATGACACCTTGACATTTTAATTAAAATTGAACTCGATATCTTAGCGCGTCGATGTTCTAGCACAGCTATCCAGGATTCATCCCACGCTCATGATCTCATATCCACGCGCACTGACGATATAAAAGTGTAGTCAATTTAGTCAGTACAGACTGTAATATATGTAAATGTTATAGTATAGGCCTTTATCAAAGGTAAAGCTGTAGATCACAAGATTTGACCCATGAATTAAGTAACTTTTATAGTTGTCAAATAATGATCTTACTATTAAAATCATTCTAAATCATATATTCAACTTATCCACTAAGAATCTTAGTTTTAATCACAGCTTCCACTCGGAACCCGCTGTTGCTTGATGTCCCGGAGCCTTGTTATCAGTGGTTCATAATCTGCTATTGCTTGATGTCCCGGGGCCTTGTTACCAGTGGTTCATAATCTACTATTGCTTGATGTCCCGGGGCCGTGTTACCAGTGGTTCATAATCTGCTATTGCTTGATGTCCCGGGGCCTTGTTACCACTGGTTCATAATCTGCTATTGCTTGATGTCCCGGGCCTTGTTACCAGTGGTTCATAATCTACTATTGCTTGATGTCCCGGGGCCGTGTTACCAGTGGTTCATAATCTGCTATTGCTTGATGTCCCGGGGCCTTGTTACCAGTGGTTCATAATCTGCTATTGCTTGATGTCCCGGGGCCTTGTTACCAGTGGTTCATAATCTGCTATTGTTTGATGTCCCGGGGCCTTGTTACCACTGGTTCATAATCTGCTATTGTTTGATGTCCCGGGGCCTTGTTACGACTGGTTCATAATCTGCTATTGCTTGATGTCCCGGGGCCTTGTTACCAGTGGTTCATAATCTGCTATTGTTTGATGTCCCGGGGCCTGGTTACACGAGTAGGACATGACTTGTACCAACTGGTCGAACTCATGCATATGTGGACAAAATGATCGACAGACAACTGGTTAACCCATAAAGACTAACTTAGAAAATTGATGCCTACCAATGATGATTTTATTCCACAAAATTAGCGTATAACTGAACAGGTAGTAAGACGTGGTGCTAAAAAAATTCCACTAAATTGGTATTTTCCCCCCTTAGCTTCTCACTCCCCGTTTGAGCTATACGCAGAATAAGGAATGCGAATGACGCATTGGACCGTGTGACCACAAATGTGGGTATTTATTAGCGTTATAAATTTTATTAAAAAATATTTCATAAATTGGTTATTTTCCGTTTACGATTTTGTTGTCGAACACGTTTTTTGCAATGTATTAACTTGTAGGTCAATTTATTTATTGAATCTATCTCGACTTTTGTACACCAGTAGGTCCTCTCATTATGAACAGTTGTTTATCTTATCAAATGGTCCTAAACGTGTCGATCACTTGGCACACTTAAGCTTTGAAATAGTTTTATTTATTTGATCAACCAGTAGGCTTTCGATCACTTTGCCTTCTTATGCATAAGCTTGTCGACCAGTTGGTCCTAGTCTTGTAGGCCACTTGACCTACGTGGCGTTCGAACATTTTACAGGTTTTCAGCCAGTTTGTAAGATGCCAATCATGAGCTCTGTTAACTATTGTAATAATAACGAAAAATAATACTTTTTTACTACAAATAAAGAACTCTAAAACCTTCTCAGGTGCTAACATGATCTCAAAGGCGTCACTCTAGCCGTAGACTAGATTGTTAAAGACAGGGAGATCGAGGTTCGATCTCGGTCAGGTGTACGGAGGGTAGTTTCATTATAAATTGCTTCCCACTCTCTCTACGCAAATGTGAGTGCACTTCCTCTAAATTCATCTTTACTAATCCCTAACTAATTAGCGTAATTAGTACATGTGATTATACCGGGAATGGATAGTAAGACTCGTGCTAAAATAATAGTAAAAGAACCTTTAAACTTTCACCATTCAAACTATTTCATTACATTGCTTAGTAATACATTTTTTTTCTAAGAACACATTTTGTAAATATAGGCGTAGTAGTATTCAATACAATAAATACTTTGCGATACGTGAAATAAGTTCATTATTTTAAATTATTAATATTCTATGAATCTTAGTAGCCAGGATTCAAACTGAAGACCACAACTTCCGGGTGGGCCATGCAGTGGCCATTCATGTTCTAAATGACTAAATAACAGCGAAGTTTCCTTATCGGAAAAAAAGACAACTGTTGTGAACAAAATGCTGGCAATACCAGCTTACTTTCACACTCCCCCTGCCCATCCCCCCTTCACAACACCACCCTTCGACAATGTTCAAAATGCTGGCAATACCAGCTTACTTTCCCACTCCCCTGCCCATCCCCCTTCACAACACCACCCTTCGACCATGTTCAAAATGCTGGCAATACCAGCTTACTTTCCCACTCCCCCTGCCCATCCCCCCTTCACAACACCACCCTTCGACCATGTTCAAAATGCTGGCAATACCAGCTTACTTTCCCACTCCCCCTGCCCATCCCCCCTTCACAACACCACCCTTCGACCATGTTCAAAATGCTGGCAATACCAGCTTACTTTCACACTCCCCCTGCCCATCCCCCTTCACAACACCACCCTTCGACCATGTTCAAAATTCCCTGTCTAAATGTTATAGCCTATTCATGCTAGTAGAAGTTGTTGGACGAATCACCTTAAAAGGGGACCAACTCGGTTTTAATCTGTTTGGAATTGGTTTGATGGTATATTTAGCTAGTCTTGAATGTGCTTTATAAAGAAGACTCTTAGTAAATATTATATTATAATACAGATGCATATAACACACACATTTCTAACCTCTTACAGTGCTTATAACACACACATTTCTAACCTTTTACAGTGCTTATAACACACACATTTCTAACCTCTTACAGTGCTTATAACACACACATTTCTAACCTCTTACAGTGCTTATAACACACACATTTCTAACCCCTTACAGTGCTTATAACATACACATTTCTAACCCGCTTACAGTGCTTATAACACACACATTTCTAACCCCTTACAGTGCTTATAACATACACATTTATAACCCGCTTACAGTGCTTATAAGTTATAACACACATTTCTAACCCCCATATAGGTATAGTTTTTGTAAAACACACATCAAAATGTTTTATAGCCAAACGTTGAGAGAAAAGAAAAGTTATTTTTATTTCAAGGTTACAAATCTCAACGTTATAATATAATCATTTTAATACTCCAGGTCCTTACAATAACAACACAAATACCGTGAGCTGTTTTCTCACTCGTGTGTGGAAATATAATACTTACACCTCAATTTGCATACGAAGGAACTTTTACAAAATACAAACTTTGTTTTGTGTGGTTTACTAAATTATTGGTGTTATTTTATAAGTATTGATATTTTTAATAAAAGTGATACCTGCATATTACATTACTTGAAGTATGAATACATGAAAGTAGATCTAGTAACCTTGCTGTCTGATATGTCCATTCGTAATGGTATTGAGGTATACCTAAGTTAAGTAGGCTACTAACTGGGCGGTGAGACGGGCTCTTAAGAAGCTTTTCTAGATGTATAAAAAATATCCGGATTTGTTTAGCAACAAAGTTTGCAACATTGTCACTAGTGTATTTGGTTCTTTCTCTAGACACAATACTCTCTCTTTATCCTACTAAAGCACTGGACTGATAACTTATCCGGCCCCAAATTTTCATGAAAATACAGTTCTAGCGTTTGAACTCTAAAAAAAAAAGTTTTAAGTATAACATCCTATCGACTAGAGTACATTCACCACCCGAGTGCTCTTGGGTGACAGCTCAAAAAGTTACTAGAAATAGTCCCTAATATATCCCTACGCCAACAGCTGAAATATTTCATTTTGGATAGCTGTAATGGTATTGTATGAATGTGATTGTTAACCACAGTAATTTAGGCCAAAATTATTTATATATATTTTAGGTCGGGCACAAAATTTATTTATCTTTTATTTCACTTAAAAAAACTATTCACAGAACTTTCACGAAAGCTCTAACACACATTATTTCAAAATGGCGACCGACGAACTTAACCATGTGATTGATCATAACGCGAACAAGTTCTTTACAATGTTGCACCCACGTAGTTGATACAAATATTTTATTAAGTTAAATATTTCGAAATACGATAAAATCATCATAAACTAAGTTACTATAGTAAAAAATGACATAAGTATTTTCTGTTTTTCAAGTTAGATAATACTGCAAAACTAATAGGAATAAGTAGTTTTAATTATGTTTAAAATATTGTTTTGGATTGGATAAAAAGGAATGATTTAAAGTTAATGAAATATTGTGAGAAAACTTAAGTTTATGTTATTTTAAATGTAAAATATAACACGTAATTAAAAAACTTAGTAACATTTATAGCAAAACAGTTATCTTTTACAAGTGCTGGCAACCCACAACCTAAGCATATGACTTTTCAACTGTCATCAGGTAAAAATCTATGGTGAAAAAACTCTAGTCTTCACTACAGAGCTTGCTTCTTCACGAGGATGTTCTCGTTAAAAAAATATATACATGTATAGGTCTATTGCTGAAGAGCTTAGTAGCTAAGCGTCTTTAAATAAACCAGGTCTAGTTCTATTTATCTGTATGTAGTTTTTAATCTTAGCTGATCTTATCTGATAAAGGCCTATGTATAGAGTACAAAGTGTGTGTGTGTGTGTCCGAAAAAGATAAGCCACTTTTAGATGAGCTGTAAAACTGAAATTAAGTGACAGAAAGATAGAGGGACTGCCTCATATAACAACTGAAATTTAGCGAGCGGGCTTAGGGACTATGCAGTGGCGGCTCATAGCTAAAATTAGCGGGGGTGCTGCTCCAGAAAATGTTTAGCCTTTGTTTTAAAATTGTGTAAAAGGAAAAAAACATGTATAAAAAGAAAATTTATTTAGGAACGTGATAAAATCGTAACAAAAATAACTTTTTTACTTTAACTTAAATTGTTATAGTTCAAGCTTGATCTATTCATTTAAAAATTAAATCTATTCTGCTTGTTTTAATTTATGCAAAAAGTTCAATAATTTTCTCCTTGATTTCTGGATGACAATTGAGAAAAATTTTCTCCATTGAAAGTACAGCAAGCGCATTTAGTCTTTCCGAGTTTATAGTGCTTCTTAAAAAAGTTATTATTCTTTTCAATGTTGAAAAGCAGTGCTCTGCCTCTGATGTAGTCATGGGAATTGTCAAGAGGATTTTTATCAGTTTCGTAATTTCACTAAAAACATCATCTATATTATTTTCCAAGATAAATTTCAGCAGCTCAATTAATTTGCAATATTTATGAATATCAGTCCTACGATAGAATACTTTTAGTTCAGTTTCAAGCTTTTCTTTGTCAATCATGGGATAAGCTTCAGTGGTAAGTACTATCTCTTTTGTGAGATGTTCATTCTTAAACCTAGTGAAGCAATTAATTTTGAACAATTTAGCACCTACTTGGTGTTTAGTGGAAGAATATCTGGTCATTATATCAACACATATATAGTCACACACTTCCTTAGCTTCTGCCATGAGTGTATTTGAAGAATTCTCACAGTACTTTGAGTTTCTCAGTTCTAAGATAGCAGTTTTGAAATTTGTTATATATTCATTAACTTTAACTACACTAATTTCTCGAGATTGCATTTGGTTGTAAATTATTTCAACATGAAGCATAATTTGATGAAAAAACTCTAACCAAAACTTGAAATTATCATCATTCAGATATTTTAAAATTCCTGTTGCTTCTGCAATGGTTTGATCTGCATTTGATGTTGACTGAATTTCAGTAAGACAGTTTTTTACAGGTTGCAAATTTTCGTGAATTCTGTTTATGGTCCGTATGTTGAAATTCCACTTTGTAGAGGATGGACGTGGAATGCTGACGTGCATATATTTCTTGAGAATGGACACACGTTGTGGTAATCTTGAGAAGAATGTTGGAATGCCAGAATGTTAGAGAAAAAAATCTTGCGTTTCGTGTAATACTTGCTGCATTTCTCATTATTAAATTAAGTTGATGTGCATAACAGTGAATGAAATGTGCATTACTCTAAACTGCTTTTGTTTTTGCTTGAACTCCTGCTTTTTTGCCTTTCATGACATTTGCACCATCAAAGTCTGAGTTATAAGTTTTTGTCCATTTCCTTGAAGCATTATGTCCAATTGTTCTAAAATACGTTTTGATATGCCATCCGCAGTTTGATTTTCTGGAATAAAGAATCCCAAAAAACGCTCAAATATTTCTCCATTCAATACGTACCGTAGAACAAGGACCATTTGAGTGTGTTCCGAAACATATGTTGTGTCATCAGCCATGACAGCTGTAAAGGAAGCTTTTCTAATTTCCGTCCTTATCTCCTCATGGTATATTTGTAGCAGGCAGTCAATTGTCTCATTCTGAATGGTCTTAGAAACACCTTTGAAGACTGCACTGGTTTCTAAATATTCTTCAAATCTGAATCTAATTTAGATACAAAATCTACTAATCCTCTAAATACCCCTGGATTTACTGAATCGTCTTTTTATTCATGTTCACGTAAGGACGTTTCGAAGTTTCCACAAAATTAAATGCAGTTTATTATTTTGAACAAAATTTCAAGGTTCTTTTTAACTTTTATATTATTCTCATTGATTGAAAGTCTGCATGCTTCACTAAGTTTCTCCTTAATACTTACGGTTCCTAAAAGTGACAGTGAAACAACATTATCAACTTGCTTCATTGACTTCTCATGCTTTTCAGTTTTTGCTTTCATTTTGTTTATATTTCTAAAACCATCTTTTTTCCACGTTACATCACCTCCAAACAGCAAACACGGGAAGCAAAACAGTGCATTTTTTACTTCACAGTCGCAAAACCAACTTTTCTGTTGGTACCATTCAGAATTAAAGCTACGAATATATTTCTTGTTGTTGCTTTTGCCTGGCTGAGATATTAGAATATCAGGTATTGAACGACCTCTTTTCTTAACTGTAACTTTCTCATGGAGAGATGGCTGTGAAAACTTAAAGCTGTTGAGGTTCACTTACAGTCTCAGAACTTATTTCTTGGGGATGCAAGGCCATGATTAAAGTTTTCTGTTAAATAAAAGAACAGAAAAAAAAATCAAATAGAATAACTGGAAGCAGAATAATACTCTTATTCTACACTCTTCTACACTTTATCACATTCAAAAATATGGTACACGGTTTTTAAGCACAACACACGCTGAGTAAAAAAAAACAACTTCCTTCCACCATCACGTCAGAGCCGGCACTGCGAGAGCAACAGTGCTCTCTCTACCTGGCAGTCCCGCCTTCCTCCTCACCCCCTTCTATATGCGCATGCGCACAACAGTCAAACACCACGTCGCTGGCACTGAGAAACGCACAATTCCATACAAAGGTTTTTGAATATTTTACTAAATGTAAGTGTAAATGTACAAACCCAAATAACCAGAAACGGATGAACATTTAAAATTTAAATTGGAGGCTGGTATACGCGAAACGGCCAGGGTGGAAATTTCCAAAACTTTTACTCATCAACCACTTAAAGGTGTGGTAACACATTAAAATTGAGTGAAACTGCAAAGAGACCACCCCAAGAACCCAAAATTTAAAAAAAAATCCTACAAAATTGGAGAGGTGAGGGTAAAGGCAGTGAAATGGGGGATGATCAAAATAAATTTCAAAACTTATAGAAAAAAAAACCTTTTTTGACAAGTTACGGTGTAAAATATAAATTTCGCAAATACCTAGAAAAGTATGAATTAAAATAACTTAAAAAATCAAGATCTGTATTGAAGGAGAGTTAAGAATATTGGTTCCAAGAAGTCAGAGGCTCACAATTTTCCGATGTATAGTAATATTTAAATTAGGATAACCGAATTCTGTATGAATAAATAGAATTTAAAAATTGAAAACCGGAAAAGTAAAGATGATCTTAACGGGGATTTATAGCATTGCGAATACATATATCGAAGGATAAGCTAGACAGAGCATAATCATGAGTGACATAATAATTAAAACAAACAACTTCAGATGACATGGTTCGGTGAATCGTGATGCTCTTTGGAAAACCATGATGCTTATTTATTCAATATGTCTCTATAATATACTATTATTTCATTCACGCTCTTTGGTAAACAGACTTTTTTTTACAACAAATTTCTGTAACAATGTCTATTACTTATATTATGATCGTGCTTAGGCAAATATTGTCTTGCCAATAGGTTGCGCTCCTTTGTATACTCGGTTTGGGAGCTAGGTAAAATCTTACTTCAAAGGTTTAATTTACATTTTTTGATTGCCATAATTTGTTTGGAATTGTACAAGGAGGAACTATAAAAATGTTGGGAGTTGGATGTTGAACTCCCTAATTTGGTTTAGTTTTGACGATGCTTACTCGTGCTAAGAACGGCACAAACTGCTAACGGTAGTGAACAATAAAAACAAAATGATGACTTGTAAAAATCTTCTTTAAGCTGTCCACATATAATTACTTTTGTTTTGCTCCATTTCTTTGCTCATCAATTTGATTGACTTAAGAGACACCAGCGTCTTATGCTAGGATCACGGTCGACTTAACATTCACGTAACGTAACGTTCACTTAACGTAACAACTCGAGCAAAACTCAGACAACAAATTTGAACTGTGTGAAAATAAATCGTTCATTAAAATGAAACCCGATCATTTAGTTCTGATAATACTGTAAGTAGGTACCTACAATAGCCGCTTACTTGATATACAAAATAAAGTGTAACAAGAGATTATGACGTTTTAGAGTTCGCAAGACGCAGACATACTATACCGAAAAGTCGTTTGCATTCCATAAACAAACAAATGAAGTACTAAATGTCCCTGTTGACGTTTCTCGTGACATGATTGGCTGGCTAGAACACGTGGTGACCTTCATTTAACGCGAAAGTTCTCTTCTGGACAGCTCGAATGTTATGTTGATCGTGATCCCGGCATAAATGAGTTTGACGACACGGGGCACCGTCGGTCGTGTAAATACGTCACATAACCTTGTTCATTGATATTCTGTCCGACAACTTAGCTAACGCCCAAGCTCCCACGATTGCTACTTGTTTTACCAATAGATGCCATGATAGGTGATTCACGCGGTAATAGGTGTACTAAATACTGTACGGAGACATGTGCCGTATGTGTGTGTACCGGACACTAGACCGCGTCTGCGTGGCTAACCTGGGACAGAGTCAAGAGGCGGATAAAGGGGTCGTAGCTTTATCGATGACTGAAAGGAACTATGCTTCCATTTCCTTACGAATAGCTTTTTGTAGAACTTAAAAAAAAAAAATTTAAACATTGATATTTTTACACTCATTACTGTTTCCAGCCTCTGGCCTGGGTCAGTTTTTTATTCAAGCCATATATTTTCCACTACCAACTTGCTCGCCCTGCCATAGCTCCATATGCCTTATAATCTATCTTGAGACTGGGACAGGCACAACATCCAGTACCCGGCCGTTAATTTATCAATGTCCTCGGTCCCGGCAAAGATTATCTGATTACCAAACCCTTCCTTCACCTCTGACAAGATATCTTGTGAATGTGGGGAAAGCCAGGCCTCCACCGTGGTTCGGATTCCACGTTAAACTGTAGGTCCTTCATTTCATCTCACAATCACCCTACCATTACACATTAGCGTAAGTGCGTATAACCCGAACGGGTAGTAAGACGCGGTGCTAATAATAATAATAATAATAATAATAATAATAATAATAATAATTTATCAATGTGAAAGGGTAATCCATGTGTTCATCATGAATAAATTTTTCGGCCATGCCAAGAATTGAACCCGGGACCCTTAGATCAGGAGGTATACATGCTACCAACGTCGCTAAGGTTAAAATTGATTGAAAGTAATGCTTATTGTAATTTTTGTTTTCTTCGTAAAACTATGTAGCTACTCAAAAGAATCATAAAAATCTTCTAATAATATTTTATTAAGGATTGCTTTATGATTGGCTTTATAATGACTAGTCTAGTTGAAAGTACAAAATACATTAATAAAATTGGGATTCATTTTCGTGGTTGTGTTAACAAGAGATATTATAGCGTATTAAATAATAAATTAAAAAGTATTATATTTATACTTGTATCTTCTTATAACTGGGCTCCCTAAATCATATTATAGATAAAGGTTTATTTATAACTTAGAGAAAAATCTTTCCAAAATATTAGTTTAAAAAAAAAAGTTTTTATTTTGTAAACGTAAGCGTACGAATACAATCGAATACGGGTTGTATGATGTCATCAACTGCCTTCAGTTCGTCCGGCCCGCCATCTTTATTTATTAAGTGAAAGCAAGCTTTTATAAACTCTCGTTTGTAAATCTTTTTAAGTTAACTCCGGACGCCGCTTTCACAAAAAGACAAACATCCAAACGGATATTTTCATAATTTAAATTTTCAATCATGTAAAAACGCTTCAAATAAAATAATCGTTTGTTGTGAATTTTTTTTACTGACAAACGTGTCAGCTGATCAACATAATTATGGTTTTTCATATTATATGGTGTAGCGTATGGATACATGAAAGTGTATATAGAATCAATCTTTCCCTAGCTGTCAGATAAAGCTATTCTAGCCGGTGGTACAGAATCTAGGTCCTTACTACAGGCTTGTTCCGCGATAACTCGTAAAACATTGACAGTTTTTTGTGCCTGGAAAAAAAAAAGTGATCTCGTATAAAACAAACGAAAATACTAGACTTTGTGAATTTGGAACATTTTACTGTTGACTGACATACGTTGGTGGCCACATGCTCTAAGGCGTCACTCTCGTAATAGACTAAACTGCCGATGACGAGAAAATCGGGGTTTGAGTCCCATTTGGGTGTACTGAGGGTAGGTTTTCCACTCTCCCTCCACGCAAATGCAGGTATATTTCCTCTAAATTCAACCTACCTTATCCCTATTACATTAGCGTAATTAGTACTTAGGCGTACAACCCAAACAAGTAATAGGGGCTAAAGCACGGTGCCAAAAAATAATAAAAAACCTGTTGGCTGCATTAAGGTAAATCGCCCATCAAAATGTTATTGCATTATTTGAGCAAGTGTGTGATTATAAATAGTGATTCATTGATTTCAAGTCATCTTGGTTCATGAGCTATAAGGGGTCAAACTTGCTAATTTTTTGCTTTACACGTATCATTGTTAAGCCATAGTATTTAAAATAATATATTATTAAAAAACTTAAATTTAATATAACTAGACATGCATATGAGGTGTACACAATGAAATATTTATAATATAATAAAGACAAATAATTTTTAAGGTACAAGCAGTTTAAAAGTAGTAGAATTACATAATTTTTATAATATATAAGTACTGTTATCTTTATACCAAATAATTTATTATCTTATTCTGTAGTACATAATTTAGTTATTAAGACTTTTTTTTTAGTCTAACTATACTCGTTAATTTTATTAATGGGACAGAATTGATAATTGCAAATTTATAGATGAAAGGTTTTGTTTTGAGTGTACCGATTATAGAAACAGTACCGGGTAGTAGGACACATAATGTCCACAGAGACCGGGCCGGATTAACAAACTAATAACTCACACAATTAAACCGCAAGCTTGAGAAGGATGTGTGAGTGTCATCGATCCTTTCTTTCTTTCCTTACGATAGTCATTTGGAACATGATCAAATATTCTACTATATCACTTTAGTGCTTTATTTTGTATTTCTTATTTACCTAAATGTTATGATTTACTTCATGAATGTAAGCCTATGTGTTTCACTTGACTTTTACTAGCTTTAAATTACATATTAAAAAATATACAAAAACACATCAGTGATCAAAATATATTAATATAAGATATTATCTGATGTCTTTGCGTGTTTATAAAACATAGCTAAGCTCAACGCTAAAAAGCAACGCACATCAAAACCAATAAAACTAAACAAACGGGTGAAATTGTGCCAAAATCGGTATCAACTTAAATTGATGTAAGATTTGACTATTTACGAAGCCTAGTCTCTCTGCATAGTTCCCTAACGTGTGTGTGTTTCTGCACCCTTCAGAAGCCCTTAGACGACCTAGAAACCTGAAAAGTATAGGCCACGGGACAGAACCCAACAAAACCGTATTTTCAATTTTTTTTTTTAATGAATTTCTTTTTAAAAACAATCTACTATAGTAATTAATTACCATTTCCTCCGTCTAGTCGAGAATAATTTTGAAACTCAGAAGACCTCAGAGGAAACTGGAAAATTTTTCAAGCGGGTATCCTCTAGTCCAAATAAATATAATTATATATTTCCTAATATGTGTGCGATGTTCTTCAGACTTACCGAGAAGCCTAGATGATCTGGTGTAACGTTCACTTTCTTACGAGAGGTTAATTATGAAATATAATGGAATCATAATGTCATCACTTTGGCGTGACACTATTTGAATACCGTAGGCTTATTACGGGTTTTATTTTTATTCGGGTTTCTACCATGTTGAGTTTAATGATAATTATACACACGTGTGATTGATTAGTTTAATTCACTGTAGTTATAAATCTGAACAATTGCTATCCGATACTAGATAGACCTGTCACACGTATTGCTTATTACCGCTATAAGTAGCTGTGCTCACTAAACAATGTTTGGATCCTAGATTGGGTCCGGCGTGGAATGTTTAAGGTCCCGATTAAGATTAGGGGATTTTAATAAGAATAGGTATTCTTATGACGAACAAACGCTTGGACCGCGTGGCGAATTCAAAGCTAGTAACGAGACCTACTACGTTTTTCAAAAGTTATATATATACGAAGTCTTTCTTAGCTTCTAAAACATTCCTTGAGTAACGGGATGGAGCCATCTTTGTGTTCCTTTCTTGTGTTCGGAGAAGACTTCGCCTGGGTGGCCGATAGAGAGAGACAGATGGATGCTGCACCACTTTGACATTTCCTGCTAAAGATAGTGTTAAATAAGTTAATTTTGAATATTTTCACGTTAGATCAGATCATTTTAACTATAAATTAATTTTTTTATGGCATATAAAATATCATTACACTAGAAGGCTGAAAGTTTGCACAATTATTATAGTAGATCTATAGGCCTATATCACGGGAAAGAGCTTAGCAAAACAGGATTTTAGATATATTTTTTGTATGAATTATTTTAAAAAAAGCTTTTCATTTATTATAAAAACTGAGTTAGAGGTTTGCGTTTTTCTACTTATACTAAAACTATAAGTTGCATACTAACTATTCAAGTTAAGTTCGCCTGCTTCCTACGGCCTTGTATAGGCCTATCAGTAAGTACAAAAATCAAAAAACCTTTATTTGTAATGTATCTAATTACAGTTTATTATTTTTTACTAAAGACGTAGTAGCTCTACAGTTGTTAAAGAGTTGGTCAGGAAATAAATAACAAATACATCTAGTTTTGATTTGAATCACCGCCTCCGCAAATAATTACAAATTAAATTTCAAATGAACAGGCTGGCAGTGGCTCGAGACAAAATATTGTTAGATAGCTCAAGAGCCCATCTCTGTGTGGTTCAGAATCTGATAATATTGGATGTTCCAGTGGCCATGCAAAGCCAAAGGGATTTCAAATAATTTCCAAAGTAAAAAACACTTTTAATGAATCAGATAGCCGAAGCTATCATCTATGCATTTTGGTGAGGATAGCACCTCTTAGATATCATATCCTGAAAATTGAAAAATGACACCTGTCCAGGTGTCATTTTTCAATTTTCAGGATATGATATCTAAGAGGTGCTATCCTCACCAAAATGCATAGATGATAGCTTCGGCTATCTGATTCATTAATATATGCAATCCCGGACAATTATAATATATAATTGTCAATTGGCTGCAATCATGCCAACTACCGAGTCACAGGTGGCTGCGTTGTCTGATGGCTGTGATCTTATGTAATCACGTGTTTATAAGCTGACGACTTCTGCACGTCCATCATAGACTCTGCCTTAAAATATGAGTGAAGAATGACCATGAGCACGGGACGAATCCTGGATAGCTCAGTGGTAAGAGCAATGGCGTACTAAGCCGAAGGTCCCGGGTTCGATTCCCGTGTCCAGGTGTCATTTTTCAATTTTCAGGATATAAAGAACACTTTTAGTTCTGGTAGAAAATTTAAATTTGGTATGCAGATAGAAAGACTCCTTTTTTGCAGATAGAAAGACTCCTGCAGATAGAAAACTCTCAGATAAAATAATAAAAATAGAACAAATGAGAAATGGCTTGGATAGGGGGTGAGGGAGTGGGGAGTCAAAATTTCCAAAACTATTACAAAAACTATGTTTCTGTGTGGTAGAGAACTGAAATTTAGCACGTGGGTGTAGGGATTATTCCTAATCAACATAATTGTCTGAACATTTTAAATTTCAAAATTTTACTCTGGAAGAAATAGAAAAAACCTCTTAGGGAATATAAAAACTTAAATTTGCCAGGAATGTAGAGAGAACGACACAAATAACAAAATTAGTATTAAATATTTTATCTTAGTAAGAAAGGGCAGGTAAGATGAAGAGTTTTTTTAAAGTTTCCAAAACTAGAAGAATAAACTGGTAAGTTACTAATCGGTGTGGCGCAAGGTTGAAATTGGGGTAGCTGGGGTAAGGACCACCCAAATAGCAATGAAAAACATTCTTGGATGTAAAACTGAAGGTCCAGAAAAAGAGAAGGGTCTCCCCTCAACATTTCCAAAACTAATAAAAGTTCATCCTCTACTACCTTAACAATATAATTTCAACTAATCTTAACTATCGGTGGACCTGACTCTGCTATATCGTACTATTCTGAAATAAATTGAAATGGAGAAAATATTAAAACAAAACAAAATTCAAGATGTAAACTTTTATTACCAAAGAAAAGATTAACGTCAACATTGAAATAATGTTACAGCATAGTGCTGATACCACAGATATAGGCATAGGTATCTCCTGAGTGCTGCGAGTTTGGACAGGGGTGTCGCAAGATTCTGATTGGGGAAAATGTTAACAAAATATAATAAAGAAAATACTATACGACAAAATAATGGAAATAAAGAAACAGAAGAAAGTTTTATTTTTCAGTGATTTTCTGAACTGCACGTGCCACGGCACACGACGTGAGAACATCCCCCCCCCTGCCCCCCCCCCCCTGTGTTTTGATGACTACATATTATTCATTTTAAGTTGTATTATTATTTTTTATTGATCTCACATTGTGGTTAGTTAGTGTGCTAGTTTATTGAGTTCCAAAGCTATTTTACTCTATAACCGTATTTATGAATTTCATTAACTGTTTTTGTTATTTATATTTTTATATTTTTCAATTAACACAGTAAGGGATTAAGTAAAAATATTTATTTTAATTTTAAACAATTACATATTAAAACATTGCTAATTGTTTAACATGCTACTCTCATATATTCTACTTTGGATGAAAATTTTTTTTAAATAGGAAAAACAAAAAATTTATTAAAATTCTTACAAGGGTACCACAAGATTATAATCCCCTTCACAAGGGTTCCACAAGATCCTAATCTCCTTCATAAGGGTGCCACAAGATTCTAATCCCCCTCACAAGGGTGCCGCGATATCCTAATCTCCTTCATAAGGGTGCCACAAGATTATAATCCCCTTCACAAGGGTGCCACAAGATTCTAATCCCCCTCACAAGGGTGCCGCGATATCCTAATCTCCTTCATAAGGGTGCCACAAGATTCTAATCCCCCTCACAAGGGTGCCGCGATATCTTAATCTCCTTCATAAGGGTGCCACAAGATTATAATTCCCTTCACGAGGGTGCCACAAGATCCTAATCCCCCTCACAAGGTGCCACAAGATTCTAATCCCCCTCACAAGGGTGCTGCGAGATTATCTCCTTCACAAGGGTGCCATTAGCCTAGAAAGGTTGATAATTCCTGATTTAGAGGAACAAATGTATATTTCAAACCACGTCTTATTACTTGTTTAGACTATCTGCATTTAATTATTGCACCACTGTGGTAGAAATGAGGAAGCTAGAATTGTGTGGAAATTTACCAGAATTTGAGTAGAGGGAGAGTGGAAAATCATTTATTAAAATCACCCGCAGAACACTCAGCTGGGATTCGAGCCCAAACCTTCCCGTCATCATGAAACCAGGCCAAGCGAGCTTGACGTTTATTCCACGTGTTTACTGATATGGGTAACAGGTAGAATAAATTAACTTTACAAATAAATTAGTTGCTATATTATTTATTATTCCAGCCACAAGCCACATGGCTGACTCACTCACTGATATTAATGTTTACCCACTTCCAGATGAGCTAGAAACTTGAAATTTGGCAAACTTAGAGCTTCTAGCCTGTAACCAACGGGAAAATTCCAAAAAGTAAAAAAAAAAAATTTTTAACCCCCGAAAAACATTCAAAATGGCGGAGGAACTTTAAAGTCGGTGCGGACCTTTCTTTGGAGGTCTGTTGTGGCTAAACGGTAAGACCTATCGAAAAAAAGGGCTCTAGAATTACATTAGTTTACATCCACTCGTAAAGAAAATGTACTGGGGGTTTGGGGTGGAGCCCCCAACGAGCAAAGCGAGCTTTCAGTTATTAACTCATTTGGTGGGTCCATGAAGTACGGCAAACGATAGTATCAATAGTTTTCAAAACAACAAGTGAAAAAAAGTCAAGTGTCTCCAGCTGGGATTTAAACACGTGCCTCCAATCTGTTTGTTTAGACCCCGGCCAGGCTTGCGACCTGGTCGCCGCGACCTGGTCGCCGCGACCAGGATGCCGCCGGACCAGGTCGCAGTAGTGTATTACATTGATTCTTATGGAGGTGGCCACGCTTGCGTTCGGGTCGCAGCCTGTCGCGAGAACACTGGACACTTGTGTAGGTTTGCTTGCGTCATCTTAGGTTAAAATTTCACCGATAAGGTGCTTGGAACCACACTATCACTCCTCCACTAAGCATTTTCACTAACTTCCTTGCAAACCGCCCAGTGTTTCCCGGTTCCCGCCCGTCTGAAGTTTGACACTCTGTAGAGGGTATTGTACTTAGCAATGTTTGATACCGAGCTATTTATAAATGAAGTAACTACTTTCAACCATCCTCCATATGTAAATCACAACCACCCACCACCCTTCAACCCTTCATTACTTCAACCATCATGTATATGCTAACCAAAGCCAAACAATGTCTTTCAACCAATTTCATCACTTACCCATCAACCTAGCCACCAACCAGTATCTCAAGCATTTCATCACCAACACAACGAAGATCAACAACATCTGAACATGAGAGCGAGTCTAGTGTGTTTAGTGTGTTTAGTAACCCTGCTAACAATTAGAAAAAAATTTCCGTTTTTAAAACTTGTATTTTTAATACACAATTTCAAGTAAATTTTACAGGGCATTGCTACTGTAAAAAATGTTGTTTATCATGTCTCATCTTACCTCAATGCGACCGCCACTCTTTCTTCCACTGGAATCGAGTTATTAATTCTCGTTCTTTGCTTCTCAATGCCCTCTCTGACGTATGAGCAAAGTTCGTCAAATGAAGCTACACTCATTCTAAAATACTGAAAAAATCTATCTTCAGCCTTTCTGAGTTCATTAAATAAGTTATGAAACTGTCCATAAGTACGTCTCTGATTATTAATGGGGTGGAAACCGTATTTTTTAGATGTACGTTTTTTCTTCATATAACTAGATACTACTATGGCTAGTAACACATCTGGTCATATAACTAGATACTACTATGGCTAGTAACACATCTGGTCATAAAACGCGGCGACCAGGTCGCAAGCCTGGCCAGGACCAACAAAAAGCATTCCCCTCAAACAAAACTTGTGGCTTTGACCTGAAGGGTCAAGGGTGAATTTTTACTGTGCTGTCCTTGTTTGAACAATTCATTTCTATCTTTCTCTGTCCCCGTCCTATTTTGCGATTGGCGTTTTTTGGCACACAGAAGATAAATGTTTGTTTATCTAGTGTGTTAAAAGGACTCAAATACTTATCTGTTGGTTATTTTTAACCACAAGGCACTTTTTGAGCGGCCAGTAATATGGTCTAAGGCCTGTAAAGAATTACTCCCAAGGGAGTTCTTGAGAACCAAAGCAGATATACGTCAGTATCTTGGGAGGGGAAGGGTTTCTTGGAGGGAGTCATTTTATCATATTTATTCGTTTGGAACGCATTTCGGCTCATGATCAATTTTAAACATTTATGATTCCCCCTAACATATATATTTATTTTTTTTAGAGAAAAAGCGAACTGAATGATTGAGCGTGAATATTTGAATGATATTCTAGTCTTGTTGAAACCACTTCAATCATATCCTCAGGAAACTGAACTCGTATTGTTTTAAAGACCTCTTTTTATTATTGTTTAGTACTGCCTATTTCTACCCTTTCCAAACCCTTCCTTCACATCTGACAAGACATCTTGTGAATGTGGGGAATGCCAGGCCTCCACCGTGGTTCGGATTCCACGTTAAACTGTAGGTCCTTCATTTCATCTCGCAATCACCCTACCATTACACATTAGCGTAAGTGCGTATAACCCGAACGGGTAGTAAGACGTGGTGCTATATAATAATAATAATAATAATATA
Organism: Timema cristinae; assembly: GCA_039000515.1. NCBI lineage: Eukaryota > Metazoa > Arthropoda > Insecta > Phasmatodea > Timematidae > Timema > Timema cristinae. Next base: position 3,233,140 of record JBCFYV010001001.1, on the reverse strand, counting down.
ATAATAATAATAATAATATTTCTACCCTTCCTGTTTATACATTTGAACACCAACTACATGGGTTCTTGCTAGTCAATTAATATATATATAAAACTTGATAAGCCCATTTCCGCTAGTTGAAATTACGATAAAACGGCTAAACCCATTTTGACAATGATCACTCATTTTAAAGGTTTGGAGTCCAGGATATCGGAAAAAATAGTGGTTTTCAACGAAAACACGATTTCCTAAGGAATTTCCATATTTTCCTTCTGTGTGCGCAGTGGCTCATCTCTGCAATCATTCTTTGTTTGCATCTTCATGGAAAAACGGCTTCGTGGTATAGTGTGAGTGGTCAGAGCCCTTGGCTGCTGACCTGGTGGTCCTGGGTTCGATTCTTACCGGGGAATTTTTCTTGGAAGGGGAATAATTCCCATGGTCATCAAGGTTTGGGTAATTAGGCTTAAGTTAGGTTAAGATATTAATTGGTTCCACCCCGTCATATTCACTATCACCATCACCTCATCTCATCGGGACATGGAAAGAGCCTCCAATGATGCTACAGTAGCCCCATGGATTCTTTGGTGCTGACTGACAGCTCACAGCTGACTTCTGACAGTCAACATTTAGGTATGTACCTAAATATTGACTGTCAGAAGTGACAGCTGCTAAACACATGCTTTTGCAGATCATGTGGTTCAGCGTAGGGATACATAGTTTGGTCTGGTAGCTTTTAAAAGCTTTTAGCTGTTAGCTGTCAACCAGCACCAAAGAAGTCATGGGGCTACTGTATGTACGATTAGTACATTTGGGCGTCACCTGAGCAACGGTACATTAATACTCGTCATTCTTTCACTAATGAGCTTACAGATTGATGTAACCGAGATACGTGATTGGTGAATTATTGTTTATTGGTATACTCCATTCACGGTAGGAGTTACTCTCTGGAAGGTCTTTTTTCCTACCAATATCCTACTATATAATAGATTTCTGGTAGGGAAAAAGACCTTTCAGAAAACAATTCCTACGGTGAACGGACTTTAATAAAATATCTTTGGTTAACATTATTAAAAAACTGGCAGAAGTACCCTTTTCTTTTGATTCAAACAGAGAAAAAAACTTCGGTTTATTTATTCTGGCCCAGGTTTTAATTTAAAAATTCCAACCAATAGTAAGCTAAGTCGTCTTAAATTTATCATCTTTGTGTGAAGGGAGAAATATACGTTTTGATTCAAATTAAACACCGAAAGCTCAAAATCTAGTTCAAGTAAATTGCATTTGACGAGTAAACTTCTACTAGAAAGTCTAGCGAGCCTAATTAAATATAACTTTCCCCAATAAAAAGTTTTGAATACATTTTAGCGCAATAATCTGCAGACATCCCTACAGTGACCCACTCGTAAAATGTAATTACATCCACATTAAGTGAATCTCTTGGCTACGATCGTAATTGCGGTGTGTTTACTGGTCTTGTGTGTATAGGGATGTGAAAAAAGTATCGATACTTTACTATATCGATACTAGTATTTTTTACTCCAACTTTTACTGATATTAGTACTCACGCTCCGGTATCGAAAGAAACAACTCGTTTGTTATCTTCACTAATGCTGGGATGAAATGTTTACTATGGTTAAAGGAGGGTACACCCTAAACTGAAAACATATATTACTACCGGTAATAATATTTAGCTATAGTCTTTTTCCATCAGACACATTTTCATAGACTTTTGAAAGCTGGTATGGTAAAACCTTTTATAATATCCATACCATAATGCCCATAAACACTTAACATAGACGCGATAGACCTAAATATACTATAATATGATTAAATCATTATAATTTTAATTGTTTAAATAAATATGAAAATACAATTGTTACTATGCAAAAGTTGAATTTATAACTTGATAAAAAAAAACTTTTCCACCGATACCTATTGTTTATGATACCACATTCACACCGAGTTGAGGAAGAAGGACTCGTTAAAACAGTCTAATAATTGGCTGGGATGCACAAAGAGGGGTTTGTGAGAAGCTCGGAGCCTCCCAGCCGAGTCGGGAGCTTTTTATGACACTTTAAAATTTTTACGACGTGTCTTTCCCTTTGGCATTGACACGTGACCACACCACAGACCTTGGAAGTGTTGTCGGGAATCGAATTTAGGTCTACCAAGCAAGCGCCTTTGCTTCCTCTCACCACCGGTTCATGAGGACCGACGTACGATCGTTACGACGAAGTAAACATTTTCCGCGCGCGCTTTATTTCGTCGTTGAGTACGCAGTCTTGCCGTCGTCCTTGACGAACATTCCCGAGGTACGCCGACTGCAACCGAAGACGATTGTGAAGTCGTGACACTGCTACGTCGAATGTAAACAACCGCTGGCCGGTAAGTTATAGATAAGAAAAGAAACAGGGAAACAATGTTCCTGCCTATCGAGCTTTGCGAGCACTCTAACTCTCCCTACTGCTCAAATAAGAGCCGGACGATGGAGCTTGATATTTCATGTGCCCCTGAATAAAAAGCTTATCTTACAATTGTGTCTGTCTGTACCTGACTACAGCTGAATCTGTTTGAGGGATTCCCCATATATTGATGCCTATACCCTGATTTTGGTTGAGAGAACATACAGTATCTGATAGTTACTAAAACAATTTTAATACATTAGTACTTCAAGTGCTATTTGCAGCTGTCGCATTTGATAGATACTGTATTAACAATAAATAGAACCCGCTTCGGTGGACGCATGGTCTAAGGCGCTACTCTCTCAGTAGACTAGACTGACGATGACGGGGAGATTGAGGTTAGAATCTCGGTTGGGTGTACTGAGGGTGGGTTTTCCTCTCTCCTTCACGCGAATGCGGGTACACGCCCTCTAATTCAATCTTCCCCGTTCAGAAAACCACCAGCGAAATTAGTACATAAGCGTATAACTCGAACGCGTAGTAAGACGCTGTGCTTAAATAAAAGCAATATCTATAAAATAACACAAATAATATAGTAAAATGCTATCAATGTTGGCAGCAAAGAAATATAATTGTATTTTCTAAACTGTTCTTTCAATCAAAATCAACCGATAGATGTTAAATGGTCATACGTTGAGGCTAGATCGGGGTTTTAATCTCACATATATATATATTAGATATTTTTAAAGGATGCTTCTAACAATTTTGGTAAAACTGACTATCTGGGAGGGGAGGAGGTTTGCAAGATAAATATTACCACGTTCTTATTTTGCAAATAAAACATTATTTAAAGATTGTTTTATTAAAGTTCATGTAATGAGGGTGGAAAAAGAAAGGGTCTCAAGGAGAATGATGGAGATGAGGTTTGGAGGAAAAATACCTCATGGTGAGGGATTGAGAGGAGAAGATTAGAAGCAATTAATAAAGGAGGAAGAATGGTGGAAGTAAAGAGGAAAATGGAGGCCTTTTACTAAACCGACCCAACCACAAGCTGGAAACAAATTGATAATGATGAGTTTTAATAAATTAATATTGATTTTTTTTTTAAACTGTTTCAAACTATGTTAAACCATTGTGAGAAAGTAGATCTTGTACTTTTGGATCATACCATTTATTTTTAGAACTAGATAAATGGTCCATTGTTTACATTCATAGCCTCTTGCTTCCATCACTAGGTTTTAAAAATGTTGATCAAATTATTTATGCATTAGAAAGTAAGTTACACCTTTTGAAAAATAAAGATCTAAACGCCTTCCTATTTTTGCGAACTCTTGGCCTATCAACAATTATGTCTAATTTGTATAGAATTAAGCTCTGTGAATTGGTGAAATTAAATCAAAGATATTTGGGGCCATTTTTGAACTAATCGACCTTTTGAGTTTAGGCAGTTAAGGTAAATTATGACCCTTATTTATATGCTTCAAATTTACAATCATCCACTGAGACAGAATAAAAAATATACCAAATTTGGAGAAAATTAGTTAAACAATTTGGTCTATACTAGTAACATACACGCAGGCTGACAGACAGACATAAATTGGGGACGTTTAACAAGTCCTACCTTGTAAGGAAACAAGCTTACTCGGCATTATTCCACTATGGTGTAGCTTATAAGATAGGGTCATAGTGTAATCAGTCAAGGTAAGACTGTTACCTTGCTTGGTTCCACTATGGTGCAACTTATAAGATAGAGCCATAGTGTAATCAGTCAAGGTAAGACTGCTAACTTGCTTGGTTCCACTATGGTGCAACTTATAAGATAGAGCCATAGTGTAATCAGTCAAGGTAAGACTGTTACCTTGCTTGGTTCCACTATGGTGTAGCTTATAAGATAGAGCCATAGTGTAATCAGTCAAGGTAAGACTGTTACCTTGCTTGGTTCCACTATGGTGTAGCTTATAAGATAGAGCCATAGTGTAATCAGTCAAGGTAAGACTGTTACCTTGCTTGGTTCCACTATGGTGTAGCTTATAAGATAGGGTCATAGTATAATCAGTCAAGGTAAGACTGCTGCCTTGCTTGGCTCCACTATGGCGTGGCTTATAAGATAGGGCCATAGTGTAATAAGTCAAGGTAAGACTGCTGCCTTGCTTGGTTCCACTATGGTGTAGCTTATAAGATAGGGTCATAGTATAATCAGTCAAGGTAAGACTGCTGCCTTGCTTGGTTCCACTATGGTGTAGCTTATAAGATAGGGTCATAGTATAATCAGTCAAGGTAAAACTGCTGCCTTGCTTGGTTCCACTATGGTGTAGCTTATAAGATAGGGTCATAGTGTAATAAGTCAAGGTAAGACTGCTGCCTTGCTTGGTTCCACTATGGTGCAACTTATAAGATAGGGTCATAGTGTAATCAATCAAAGTAAGACTGCGGCCTTGCACTATTGTTTGTACAATAACATAATCTCAAAAAATAACTCCGAATATGGCACAAATATTTATGAATGAATCGTGAATCTTTAAAATATTTTGCCACTAAAATCGCTCGATAAATTAAAAGAAAAACTAACACGTATGCTCTGTAGAGTTCTTGTCGTAATAAAATATTTTTATTGCTGTATAGTTACATTTTTTTACGCTTTTTGTGTTTCAAATTTCGTAATTTTTTTTATAAAACCTTAGCACTGGCTTTATAATGTAAATGATTTAGAAAACATTTCCAAAGTATATTTTATATTATAAACGATTTTAATGATTGGTTAAGTGTAATTTATTTCATAAAATAACGTTTTAAAAAACAGTTTGGATTTATTTTCAAATAATTATTTACTATTTCAGAACTGACGACAGTGAAAACATTTAAAAACTGATGTTAGGACCAGGAACTATTACGCCTAGTAACAACGCAAACATTTCCAATAAATCTACGTATAATATTAATAATATTTAGCACGCGTCTTACTACCCGTTCGGGTTATAAGCTTTAAGTACTAATTACGCTAATGGTATTAGGAATTGGGAAGGTTGATTAGAGGAAGTGAACCCGCATTTGCGTGGAGGGAGAGTGGAAAACCATTTAGGAAAAACCACCCCCAGTTCACCCGACCGAGATTCGAACCTCAATCTCCCCGTCCTCAGCAGTCAGCTAAACACGACAAGCGCGTTAGCCAACTACGCCACCGAGGCGGGTGATCTACGTATAAACAAGGGGTCTGGAAATATACAAATCATTTCTAAATATTCGTGGCAACAAGAGGTCTGAAATACATAAATTATTTCTAAATCAAAGTGGCAATAGGAGTTTAAACAATCAACAAGATTATAAGAAAGAAGAAATATTCAAAAAAAGTTTGGGTATATGTTTTTTTTAGTTCAAAATAATTATTCTAATTCAAGGATTGGAGCCACAGAGACCCTCTTTAAAAAGCCACATCAGGTTTTACAGTTAGACGCTCTAAAACAGTAGAGCCATTGTTGTACACACTCGTCTGACGTCCTCTTGTCACAACATATTCATTGTTCCTCAGCTCATTTATTGTTTGTTGCGTGACTGTTGAAACACCAGTACAGGTTGTTACAATCTCTCTACACACAGACCGACACATGTACCGGTGGGATAAGGGTTTGATTGGTTGGGTGGGCTCTTCGCGTCTGGGACCTCATGTTAACACCCTTTCGAGTTATCCGCATATAGATATATCAAGACAGAACAGTCCCTTCACTCGTAACTGTGTGTTGTTGGCCAGTACCGCCACCAGAGCGAGTGCGTCATGTCATTCCCACACAAGCAGCGCGCGGCTATCAGTATTAGTGTCGAGTTAACACCTACAGGTGGACCACGGTAATCTCGTGCTAAGTATGCGCGGACACGTACTTTGGACGGGACAGTACGCGCTGGTGACGTCACGGTTCTGTTCTATGGGGATCTATATCAGTATTATTAAAAGCCCCGCCGATTTCGGAGGGAAATATCCTCACACTGTAAAGGACAGTTCTGAAGCTTCCAAACTGCTAAAACAATCCTCGTTTATCTTATAATGTTCTGCCGTGACCCTGTTCAATTATGACTAGTTTCTGAGGAAGGATGGATCTATGTTTATAACCGTCTAATTTGATCTCGGAACTGAAATATATCTCGGGAGACAACCTTGAAAATGGGCTACTTAAAGCAAGGCTCATGTGCACATAATCTATGTTCACGAGCCCCTGGTTCTCTTCTGGAAACGTTTATTTTATAGGTAGTTTTTTTTACTCCTTTTTGGTCATTTTGGATTTTCAGATCATATTTTCTTGGTTTGAGTCATTTTTGGGTCAGTTTTAAGGAATTTTTGTGTATGTGTCAGGTATTTATGATGAATAAGTATAATATTAGTACTATCGATATTTTATAAACTCATAAATACTAATCACATAGTTTTTTTGAGAGAAGGTAATGTATGTAGGTGCCATTTATATCCTGTTTGCTTGTCTGGTTGTAAAATACACATTCCTGGTGAGACTGCAATAAGTTTGGAGAGGGTTGCGTTGGGAGGGGGTAGCTATTTCTTCTGAAGCACATATTTGTATACTATCAATATATAGCCAGCAGAATGTTAAAGGCTTATATTATATATATATATATATACACACACACAAAATTCCCCTTTGTAATGTGATTGATTTAGTTATGTGTATTTACTAGTTTTTTTATTACATTTCTCCGTCATTTTTTGTAAATTTTTAGTAGTTTTTTTTATAATCTTTAGGTAATTTTCTGATAGTTTCTAGATCATCAAAGTCCGAGCCCTGAAATATATATTTTTAATCCTATAATAACATGTTGATACCCTTTTACCTCAGTATCATTGTGAACCCGTATTTTGAAGATTTCAGACCACTTATGTGAGATTTGTGTAAGCCTGTGCACTCGTCACAACACGTGTGTTGAAGCTAACAGTTGATTCATTCATAACTGCACACTTAGAGGGAGGGGGAGGGGGAGGGGGACACCTGTCACTTGGGGGTGAACTATGATGGAGATTTGTGGAGGAAACATATTTGACCACGTCATCAAATAATGTTGCGTTTCAACAATTATTGAAGAAAATAAAATAAACTTGGATTTGCGACGGAAATACTATTTTTGGTTAATTTTTTTTACAGTCAATAACGGTTGTTTTCCCTAATCAATCACCCTGTACTTGTGTCCACACGGTTTTAGACGTCAAGCTCGCAATATACCGTGATGTTGGAGACAGGGATGTCAAGTTTTGAATTTCGACTGGTTGCACGGAGGTTCCTACAAGTTTTATTGTCCAGGGGCGAGGACAATGATAGATATAGTTCCTGTTAGAATGTTTTAAAAGTGAGGCGAGGACAATGATAGATATAGTTCCTGTTAGAATGTTTTAAAAGTGAGGCGAGGACAATGATAGATATAGTTCCTGTTAGAATGTTTTAAAAGTGAGGCGGAGGACAATGATAGATATAGTTCCTGTTAGAATGTTTTAAAAGTGAGGCGAGGACAATGATAGATATAGTTCCTGTTAGAATGTTTTAAAAGTGAGGCGAGGACAATGATAGATATAGTTCCTGTTAGAATGTTTTAAAAGTGAGGCGAGGACAATGATAGATATAGTTCCTGTTAGAATGTTTTAAAAGTGAGGCGAGGACAATGATAGATATAGTTCCTGTTAGAATGTTTTAAAAGTGAGGCGAGGATAATGATAGATATAGTTCCTGTTAGAATGTTTTAAAAGTGAGGCGAGGACAATGATAGATATAGTTCCTGTTAGAATGTTTTAAAAGTGAGGCTAGGACAATGATAGATATAGTTCCTGTTAGAATGTTTTAAAAGTGAGGCGAGGACAATGATAGATATAGTTCCTGTTAGAATGTTTTAAAAGTGAGGCGAGGACAATGATAGATATAGTTCCTGTTAGAATGTTTTAAAAGTGAGGCGAGGACAATGATAGATATAGTTCCTGTTAGAATGTTTTAAAAGTGAGGCGAGGACAATGATAGATATAGTTCCTGTTAGAATATTTTAAAAGTGAGGCGAGGACAATGATAGATATAGTTCCTGTTAGAATGTTTTAAAAGTGAGGCGAGGACAATGATATATATAGTTCCTGTTAGAATGTTTTAAAAGTGAGGCGAGGACAATGATAGATATAGTTCCTGTTAGAATGTTTTAAAAGTGAGGCGAGGACAATGATAGATATAGTTCCTGTTAGAATGTTTTAAAAGTGAGGCGAGGACAATGATAGATATAGTTCCTGTTAGAATGTTTTAAAAGTGAGGCGAGGACAATGATAGATATAGTTCCTGTTAGAATGTTTTAAAAGTGAGGCGAGGACAATGATAGATATAGTTCCTGTTAGAATGTTTTAAAAGTGAGGCGAGGACAATGATAGATATAGTTCCTGTTAGAATGTTTTAAAAGTGAGGCGAGGACAATGATAGATATAGTTCCTGTTAGAATGTTTTAAAAGTGAGGCGAGGACAATGATAGATATAGCTCCTGTTAGAATGTTTTAAAAGTGAGGCGAGGACAATGATAGATATAGTTCCTGTTAGAATGTTTTAAAAGTGAGGCGAGGACAATGATAGATATAGTTCCTGTTAGAATGTTTTAAAAGTGAGGCGAGGACAATGATAGATATAGTTCCTGTTAGAATGTTTTAAAAGTGAGGCGAGGACAATGATAGATATAGTTCCTGTTAGAATGTTTTAAAAGTGAGGCGAGGACAATGATAGATATAGTTCCTGTTAGAATGTTTTAAAAGTGAGGCGAGGACAATGATAGATATAGTTCCTGTTAGAATGTTTTAAAAGTGAGGCGAGGACAATGATAGATATAGTTCCTGTTAGAATGTTTTAAAAGTGAGGCGAGGATAATGATAGATATAGTTCCTTTTAGAATGTTTTAAAAGTGTGAGGCGCATGCACTATTTAGGTGTAGGCTAAAGTATGGGATGTTTGCTACCTGTGAACTACAGTCCAAATTTATCTAGGAAGAACCTTTGACAAAATACAAACAATTTTTTTGCGATCATTGTTGATATCATTGTATATAATTATTATAGTTATTTTGGTATTTATAATATCTATTAAAAGTGACAACTGCGGATCATATCACCTGAGGTATATTATGAATACGTGAAAGTAGATATTGTTACTTTTCTGTCAGATAGGGAACTGCCTATGAAAATTGGACTGTGGGGGTAGAATATGGGTATGTATACCCCCACACAGCCCGGGGACACGCACTTCAATGTTGGTTTTGACACCGGTGACGAACACTTTGTGTACTTGTGACAACTAACAGCAAACACTCGGTTTTTGGTTCGACGTCAAGTATGCTGCTATTTCTCTGGTTCCAACCACGAGCTTAGATTACTTGACCGACACCGAATATTTGATAAGTGATGTAGAACAAGCCTGTCTCCAGCTGATCACGTAGCAAAGAATGTGCGTGGAAGAGGTTTTTTCCCCCTTCTAATTCTCCTATTTCTTCTATTCTTTAAAAGCACTAGAAACAAATAGTCCCTAATAATCTCTTTTGTCAATTTGAAATGGTAATAAAAAGGACGAAAATAATGCTATCCAGTTGGTAATGAAATATCCCAATTTGAAAAAAACCTAAATGTCAAATTTATATGGTCTGGTTTGTTGATGACGGTAACTTTAGAGAACTTGTGTCCATTTTGCTCTTGCGTTTGTACTTACACGTCCCTGATACTTTGACACGCACTACTACTAAAAAGTGTAAAGTTTCCATGTTTCATAGTCAGACGTAACACGCCTCAAGTGTGGCTCAAAACCAGATACAAGACAACACCTACCTATACTCGAGAGAAATGGGCCAGTTTCGCATGGCTAGGTGAGGTCTTGTGTTTGGTATCAAGTCTGACAAGGAAACTACTGGCCCATAGTCGCTCGCATTCATGTCTAACTTGTGTGGTGTGTGTATGTTGCAGTTTGCCGCAGTTGTCTCATCAACTACCTCCAGAGGACCAGCTTCTGTCCTATCTGTGAGGTGCAGATACACAAGACCAAGCCCTACCTCAACATCAAGTGAGTACAACCTGGCTGCGACAAGGTGGTCAACAATAGTAGGCTTTTCTTGTGGTGGTGCTATAGTGACTACACTTGTAATGTGTTATAGTGACTACTCTTGTAATTGTGCTATAGTGACTACACTTGTAATGGTGCTATAGTGACTACACTTGTAATGGTGTTATAGTGACTACACTTGTAATGGTGCTATAGTGACTACTCTTGTAATGGTGCTATAGTGACTACACTTGTAATGGTGCTATAGTGACTACTCTTGTAATGGTGCTATAGTGACTACACTTGTAATGGTGCTATAGTGACTACTCTTGTAATGGTGCTATAGTGACTACACTTGTAATGGTGCTATAGTGACTACTCTTGTAATGGTGCTATAGTGACTACACTTGTAATGGTGCTATAGTGACTACTCTTGTAATGGTGCTATAGTGACTACACTTGTAATGGTGCTATAGTGACTACTCTTGTAATGGTGCTATAGTGACTACACTTGGAATGGTGCTATAGTGACTACTCTTGTAATCGTGCTATAGTGACCAGTCAACACTTGTCTACTCTTGTGATGGTGTTATAGTGACCAGTCAACATTTGTCCACTCTGGTGATGGTGCTATAGTGACCAGTCACTGTCCTCTGAGGTGTTGTATAAGATCTATTTCCTCTAAACACAGACAGCGCAAGTCACCGCTTCCAACCTACTCTTGTTGACGCTGTCGATGGAAGGCAGTTCAAACCAGAGTAATCCGTAGTCCTCCCCCATCCCCTTGTATCAAAGCAGTCTGTCGCCCCAACCCACCCCTCCACGCTCCGTGGTTTGGTAAGGGGATGTAATTTGCTCTCTTCCCCCGCCCCCACTCCACCCTCAGTCGCGCTGGTAATTTGTCCCCCTTCAAGTTTTCACTTGCCCCAATGTGCCCCAATGTAAACAAGTTGGTTGTAAGGATTATGCAGTCACAGTGCAGTGTAGGAGAATCCTGTTACTCCCAGCTTGCTCTCATGTCATTAGTGTCAGCTGTAACAGTGCAGTGTAGTAGAATATTGTTCCCTCTAGTGTGAATCCTTCTAGAGAATACTGTATATTGTTCCCTCCAGTGTGAATCCTCCTAAAGACTACTATGTATTGTTCTCTTCGGAGAGAATCCTCCTAGAAACTACTACATATTGCTCTCTGCATTGTAAATCCTCCCATAGACTACAGTTTATTGTTCCCTCCATTGTGAATTCTCCTAGAGACTACTGTACATTGTTCCCTCTGTTGGGAATCTTCCTAAAGACTACTCTATAGTTCCCTCCAGTGCATTTCCTCCTAAAAACTACTGTATATTGTTCCATGCATTGTGAATTCTTCTAGTAGGCCTGTGTGTTGTTCCTGCCAGTGCGAATCCTCCCAGAGACCAGTGTGAAAGCTCCCTCAGACAAAGCTACGCGCTGTTTCCCACGCCGTGTGGTTGTCATGGTAACCAGCCCGGTGAGCGACTGCTGCTCTGTAGTGTTCCAGCTCTCGGCCATGGCTCCAACCGGCTTGAACCAAGAGAGATGTTATTGTTATTAGTGGCAGTATAACTATTAGACGTAACCGACACAACACCCAGTCCCCACGCCATTCATTCATCACACATCTCACCCTTGATACACGTTTCGATAGTGCTGGGAAATGAACCCGGAACTCTTAGCTCTGTGGGCAGACTTGCTAATTACTGGGCTAGGGTATCTGGCAATCAGCGACCTGCCCTAAGGTAATAACTTAGCTTTAGGCACTGTGGGGGAGGGGCTGATTCGGGGCAATTTGAACCTCACATTAGCTGAATATACAGAGGTATTTCATAATCCGCACGATCAGTTAAGTAGATCTGTCGAATACAAATGGTTTCATCATTATTATTATTTTTATATATGACCGGGAGGGCACGACCTCCAGGTTAGGTCGCCTTATATGTAGGCCTATACTTTTATTAGCTCTGGTGGCACATAACGTTGCTCAGGGTACACCATAGAACCGCAGTGGGCGACAAGGGGAGAATTTGAGTTTTTTCCAGCTCTCGCAGTAAAATAATATTTTTTTTCTTGATGGCGTGGGCTGATTGTAACCAAAGTATTGTCAAAAGTTTTCAATTTGCATCTGAGGCTGTTGTAACAGAGTAGTCAAAGGATTCATGCATTGAATAAACTTGTTCAAACAGTGTGTGGCGTTTTAAATGTTTGATTGAGCAACCTAATTTCTCAATTATTACAAAGTATGGTGGATTTCACGTCTCATTTGCCACACTCGTGAGTAATTTGAAAATAATGTTGTCCAAACGTCGTAAGATGATGTGACGAGACTGATTATGAAGTTGTGGAGCTGGTGGGAGACTTAACCTAACTTAACCAAACCTTGGTGACCATTGGGATCATTCCCCTTAAGATTAAAATACCCAATATAACCAGCTGGGAATCGAGCCCATCACCCGTAGACTCATAGCTAGGAGCACTGACCACTACACCACGGGGCCTGTTGTTCCACTTATAATATCTGTTCTAAGACATTCGTCTTCCCGCCGGCGAGCACGTGGTCTGACTGGTTTGACAGTGAAGGGGAAGTTGTGGTTTGAGTCCCTGTTGGCTGCACTGAGGGCTTTATTTTCATAAGATTTGGCCACTATAACTCCATGAATTTGGGTATATTTCCTACAAAATCTACCTACGCCGTACTGCCCCGTTTGTCTAGATATCTCGAATGGGTGGCAAAATTCGGGGTATAAAATAAGTCATTTTGTAGTATATGCAAAAACTACCCTTTGTGGTTAAAATTCTGTTGGCTAGGGTCTGCTTTTCAAAGGAAGACTGTTATTTGAAAAATGGAAACTTTTGTTGCCACAATGGCGGAAATTAAAATAGGTCCTATTAGTTTACAACTATTTACATTCTTAGTTTGTTTAATTCATTATACATAGGCAAGACTATTTATACTACTTTGCATATTTAACGTGCACTTTCTAAATCGACTGAGTATATCAGCACACGTCTTATTAACTAGCTTAAAACGGACACAACATCCAGTCCTCCAGACGTTAATTAATCACTTTGAAAGCGGAAACCCACATCTCAATTCAATGATAATTATAAATATTTCGATCATTCCGGGAATTGAACTACCGACTGAGCTAATTTGTCGCAAGTAATTAATAATGACCCATTTACGTGACCGTATGGTGTAAGGCGCCACTCTCGCAGTATACTAAGACATCCGATGACGGGGAGATTGAGGTTCGAATATAGGTCAGGTGTTTTTCCAAAATCGTTTTACACTTTCCTTCCACGCAAATGAGGATACATTTCCTATAAATATAACTTTCCCCGTCCTTAAGGCTATTAGCGTACTTAGTACATAAGCGTATAACCTGAACGGGTAGTAAGACTCAGTGTTTAAAAAAATTGATCCATAAGAGACTATTATTATTAGAAGCGTCTAATAAATATTAATTTAATAATTACAAAATCAAATAAGACACATTTTTACGACGCCCAATGATGTTAGTAACTCAATCGATGTTGATGGTCGAAGGTGGGCTCCAATAAGAATCAGGGTTTATTAGGCCTATCCTTAAGGAGGCAGTCGATTAATATTAATTTCTAGTTATTTAAAATAAACCTACAAAAACTTGTCAAGTAGAAATTATTAACGTCCGCCATTGTCGATTGTATCCCTGTAATCCAACGTAATAGTGCTCCTGGTGACCTGGTGGTCTAGGGGTAAGGTGTCGGACTTCTGTGCTGGCGGCCGGGGTTCAATCCTAGGTCCCGGTACAGATTTATCTGACTGCCAAACCCTTCCTTCACCTCTGACAAGCCATCTTGTGAATGTGGGGAATGCCAGGTCTCCACCGTGGTTCGGATTCCATGTTAAACTGTAGGTCCTCCATTTCATCTCACAATCACCCTGCCATTACACATTAGCGTAATTGCATATAACCCGAACCGGTAGTAAGACGCGGTGCTAATAATAATAATAATAATAATAATAATAATAATAATAGTGCTCCTCGTTTCTTTGTTTATTTTCAAGTCTCATCTGAAATGCGGCACTATAATAGCGTCGGGCCCGTGTGCCCCAGTGGGGGTTCTAGCCCTGGGGAGTATCGGTGTAGGAGATTCTCTCAGAGTGGGCGGGGGTTTCGCCCCGGCTATATTTAGTCGTCCTCTCTTGTTGCAAGGTTAGCCTCGACTCTCTTGGCACCGCGGAGGGTCTATGCCCCCTAATACAACTGGTTTTTATACTTACCTTGATGTATTGGTCCCTCTGTCCCTTGAACTTATTGCGTTCCTAAATGTTGTGTTCGGTTTGGTTATGGGAGGGCACAGTATGTTGAACAATTTATCATATGAAGTTGTCGACGTGCGCTAGTACTCACAAAACTTCCTATTTTTTTCGAATATTACCGTAACATTTATTAAATTTTTTGCTTGACTACTGTTCGGTTTGGAAATGGTTAACCCATTATTTACGTACTACTGGGTCTTTCAATAATCCTTCAGCTCGCTTCAAGAGCACAAATATAGTTTTCAATTTGAAATGCAATACTTTTCACTGACTTTATCGACTGCTCTAGGTCTAGATGAACTGACAGGAGTGGGGAATGCCAGGCCGCCACCGTGGTTCGGATCCCACGTTAAACTGTAGGTCTTCTATTCATTTCACAATCACCCTACCATCACACATTAGCGTAATTGCATATAACCCGAACGGGTAGTAAGACGCGGTGCTAATAATAATAATAATAATAATAGTAAGACGTGGTGCTAATAATAATAATAGTAAGACGCGGTGCTAATAATAATAATAATAATAATAAAATAATAATAATAAGTAGGACGCGGTGCTAATAATAATAATAATAATAATAATAGTAATAACTGACAGGATGCACTATCCTTTCCACCGGGGTCAAATGTGATTCGTTGAGGTCATTCAATCAAACGGGGTCGGATTTGCCGTGTCGTTAAAAACGCATGAGTGTAACACCACTCTTAGATATCGCTGTTGGGAGTAGTCCCTAGATCCCAGTTTTACTACGATAGGCCTTTTTTTCCTACCAGGCTCTATTATAGTATGGTAAGATTCTGATCGGAAAAAAGGCCTTTCAGATGATTATTCGTGCAATGAAATGAGCAGTTCAATAGCTAGGTCGTTCGGGAACTACAGCTCGCAGTTCAATCGTTCACCAATTTATTACCTGCAGCCATACCAATGCTATCACATAATTATAGATATTGGAACATTGATGTTTATTGTTTGGTTATTAGGGGTTGTGTATAGGGGGTAGGTAGCTAGCTCTACTGAACAGGGGAAATAAACAATGAACTAACACCTTTTGACGCTCACAAACCCGACATAGCAACTAGTTGAAGATTCTACTTGTGAGTTAGAAGAATCATTCACTTGGAACTATCTGTTCCTGAACTACAATACACATCTTTAGTTTAGTGTCGGGAGTCAAACAATCTTCCAGTGAAATAAATAACAAGCAGTCCCGGTTGAATGGGGGGATTGGTTCACCTTCGAATAAATATAAACAATATCATAGAAACGTCCCTGTCAAATGAATGCGTCTAGTGAAAAATTGCGGCACTGCAGGCAAACTATTGCCTTAAACAAATTTTTTTAAATTTATATTAAAAGCTCGATTTTCTAGTTAAAAGGCTGTATGTAAAGTCTCGAGAGCTTTAGATATTTTAATATTGAAAGTTGATTCGCTCATTGCAGACATTTTTACACAAGTCTACCAAAAGAAAGAGAAAGAAAGTCGCCATGACCCGAAAAAATTTCTTTGCGAACTCAACATTAGCTTGCAAAATAAAATACACGCCAGTACTTGTAATTTACCGGCCTGAGCTTATTTGCTAAAATAAGAAGAAACTAACTCAAAAATGCTTTGGAGAAATAGCCTCATTTAAGCCTGTACTTATAATATATGCTTGTCTGGGATACATCACTCGTAGCCCAGTTTTTGGGAGGATTTGCCAGTACTTATGTACCGTTGCCAGGGGGACACCCTATTGTACTTGTACATCTTTCCGTGGAGGCTCTTCCCATGTCCCGATGAGATGAGATGTTAGTAGTTGTGAATATAAGTACGTGGAACCAGTGAAAACATATAAACCTAGCCTAAGCCTAACTAACCAAACTCTGGTAAACCTTAGGGATAATTTCACTTTCGGGAAAAAGTTCTCATTGTAACAGCTTGGAATCGAATACGGGACCCAAAGGCTCGTAACCATGTGAGCTGACCATTATACCATGGGGTTGGTTGGCCACACTAAACGATTGTCTAAAGTAAGCATGCCTCTATGCTCATGACAAATATTCAACAATTTGTTATCACCATGTGAATAAAATTAAACTTTATGTTTGTAGTGGAGGGATATTTGATTTATTTTGGCCGAAAAAAAAATGTTATTCTCTAAAAACTGCAAAAACAGCGACCTTTTCTCGCGTCCCTTCAATCCCACCTTAACCTTGGAACGGTAACTCGGGGTCATCATGACCCAACGTGATTTGTTTTCCCATTTTACCTCCCCCACCAAACATATTTTGAGACCCTACCTTCAAGTAGCTTCATAGTTTCCTCTCCACCAACTAAAGGGCGTGGTTACCTCTTAGCGGTTGTTGAGAACACTGCCTCTTGGGTCACCTTGACCCCACGTGACCTTTTCTGTTAGTGTAAAATCCAGAGCTGGCTAGAAAGCTGAAAGCTGGGCAATTTTGGTACAAGAACGCCACCCACACCTCCCAGAATAACAACTGCCGCAGAAATTCCAAGAAGATGCAAATGTTTTGAAAAATGTCCATCAAATTCAGGAAGCAAGATCTACCACGCCTGTTCGTTGTGCCTAAAGTACATTTTGTGGGAATAATGGGAAGCTCACATGTGAAGAGTGTTTTGAAAATGTTTGAAGCTGCTGACCTAATAATAAAAGGCGACAATACACTCAAAAATCCAATTGCTTTATTTTTATTATATGTTTACGTTTTGAAACTAAAAAAAAAAACTCTTATCATTTTGTATCAGGTGTTTGTTATATTGATCACTTTCTCGAGTGTTTTTGTAAGTCACATAGCCTTTCTGTGAAGGCTTAAAAATTTTAAAATTATATGTTTTCTTCCCAAACAAATGTTTTAGAATAATATTGAAAAATAAATATAAGCAAAATCATGAGTTAAAATAAAAGAACCAAAGAAGAACATTTTGGATATGCGTATTTGTTTAAAAATAATTATTTGTTAACTGTTAAAATTTGATAAAATATTGTTTTCTAAATAAAACACAAAAAGGTGTTAAAATACATTACAGAAGTAAGGGCCATGGTGACCTCACGCGGCCGCATTAGGTTGCAACATAGGTGCGATTTGTTCAAGGGTTGAGGGTCATAATGAGAATTTAAAACACCGAGGGGCTACATTAAATAAATGCGATAGTTTGAGTAAGAAAAATAACTTTCAGATTTGGTACTTTTTCACTACAAAAAGAAAAATTAATATATAATAAAACAATAGGATTCACCATCTCTTTTTCCTTGGAAATTTTTGCGGTTACTTTTTTTTTAATGAACAGGTGAGAGGTTTTGAATTTGGTGAAATTAGATGTGACAAAGTACCAAGACGATACGTGATTGGCTATTCCTTCTCTCCTTTACATCATTGCTCTGGTCTAGGTCTAGGTCTAGGCAATGGGTTCCAAATTAACATTTATTGATAGGACAAACATGATTAAATGTATACAATTGAACAAAGACAGAGCGTAGTGGAAAGGAACGGATCACTAAGTCCGGCTAAAAGGGTGGACCTCCATTTAAACGTTCATAATTGAAGCATTTAATGCCTCCCCTACAACATTACATTCAAGCCCAAATCTAACGAAAAATACCCACGTCAGATTCACAACAATAGATAATAGATTATAGGTGTGAATAACTAATCTGAATAGATATAATCATTTTAAGGAGTATCTAATTTCCACGCCTGGTACGGCAGTATCACAATTACATAACACATTATTATCAATGCTAAATATGGCGGTATTTAAATAGAAATAAATTTGTTTATAAAAATACTAACGCCATCTAGTGGCCTCAAAATAAAGTAAGTTGTGACAAACATTAATTAAAGTTACCTCATAAATATGATTTTAAATTTAATTTTGATTTCAATAATAATATCACTATTAAATATTTTATTTTATCTGATAAGTTAATTTTGAAAAGTTTAACAAAGAATAGATATCAATCGAAATAGAATTTTGAATACAAGACGCGGTGCTACGTCATGTATATTTTCTGCTGCGCTAACTTTCGACAGGTTTGACTAATCTTATTGAATCTCCCACGTATGTGGATACGCAGACTATAGAGATAAGCTCGCCTGCTCAGCCAGTTAATTAGAGGTCATGGTTCAAATTCAGACCGGGTATACTGAGTGTGGTTTTTCCTAAACGTTTTCCCACTCTCCTCCTCGCAAATACAGTTACACTTCCTCTAGAGCTCTATTTTCCTCATCCCTATCTTATCTAATTTTTTTAAATACAAGTCTATGAATGTATATTTTTGTCACCGCGTTAATAAAATTAAAAATGTGTACATTCTATTCTATCTATTATTGAACAAATCTAACATTGCCTATTGTATTTTTTTATCAATTTTAATCGGCCTATATTGAAATGAAAACAAATTCTTATAGTGTGTAGTCAAAACATTTGCGGACACTTGTAGACTATGTGCATAGGCTAGCGTAAACACAATTTCTAGGAGTGTAGTACCTAAGAGTGGGCTTCTTTGACCAATAATTGGACTCGATGCATTACCACCATTAATAATAACACCATTTTAATCACTCAAAAACAGTCAGGTCAATTAGATTGGACATAAGGTGTGTGAGTGTCTAGATATGCTCACGTTAAAACCAAAACGTATTAATTCGTATACCAATCCTCAAATATTTATCACTGTCTCCCTTCCTCACTGTGTTTATCTTCCTCACTTACTAAGTCTGTCCTACTCACTCTAACGTCCTATCCTTACTCAACACTTTTTCTTTTATAGATCGGTTAATATTAAATATTGGTGACCCGGCGGTCTAGGGGTAAGGTGTCAGACTTCTGTCTGACGGCCGGGGTTCGATCCTCGGTCCCGGCACAGATTTAATCTGATTACCAAACCCTTCCTTCACCTCTGACAAGAACATCTGTGAATGTGGGAATGCCAGCCGCCACCGTGGTTCGGATTCCACGTTAAACTGTAGGTCTTCATTCATCTCACAATCACCCTACCATTACACATTACGTAAATGCGTATAACCCGAATGGGTAGTAAGACGCGGTGCTAGTATAATAATTTATAATAATAATATTATAATATTCACACATTTGATTAATTTGTGTCTGCTACAGCGAGTTTATCTAGTATTTTGAAGATATTTCCCACCGTCAGTGAAGCGGTCCTTGGAATCTTTCCCGGGAGAGGTTTGGTTTCATTCCTAGCGAAGTAACTGAACATTGTCCTCGGCCAGAAGGTAAACCGCAGCCGCACTTTGCCTATCGTAAATCAATAAGAAACGTTTGGGGGGGGATCGCTTCACAAATAAATTTCACTTTGAATAAAGTTCGAGTGGACTGAGTCATTTCAATCGTCAAACAAAAAAAAAAAATATTCCCAGAGTTTTTTACGAATAAAAGTTAATTTCCGAATAATTATATTGAGTTCGGATCCAAGTGTTTAGGGTTTGATTCCTTCCTAGTATGTCCGATACATTTATTGGTGAAAATTGGAAATTCCACCATCACTATTACAAATTGGTGGCCAAAAGAATGTACTTAATATTTTTATAAGCTAGAAATAGTTTGTAAGTCGTGTTGCTCGATGATCGTTTGGTTCAGAAAGTGCACGTCAAGTATCACAATAAAATTATTATTGTGAGGAGATTTTTATTTTATTGACGGATTTATAGCACCATTTTATCTGAGACCAAATGGCAACTTGTTTGGTCTGGTTTGTCAGCTAAAGGGCAGGACTGGGTTTAAATCCCGGCCGGGAATAATCAGGGGGATTTCCCCACTATACCTTTAGGCCCTACTACAAAATTATGATAGACCCTACATTCCTCTAAATTTTACCTTCTTCATACTAACTCCATGGATCTAATTAAATGCATATATCCCGGACTGATTTCTGTTATTTCCTGTGTCTCTATCCTTCTGTTATTTACACACATGTTACATCCTGTGTCTCTATCCCTTCTGTTATTTACACACATGTTACATTCTGTGTCTCTGTTCCCCTCTTGTTATTTACACACATGTTACATTCTGTGTCTCTGTTCCCTCTTGTTATTTCCACACATGTTACACTCTTTGTATTCTCCATTATTGATAATGCAGACCCTAACCATAATACCAATAGGAATTTCGAAGTGGATGAGTTTTCTCTTCATATTCTGTTAAGGAATGCCCACAGGAAAGGTTAAATCTTGGGTGGACATCTGGCAACCGGGGCATAAATATTATAGAATATCATTTTGTTTTTGGCTACAAACATGCAGTGGCTAGTAATGAATTTATTAAATGTCTATTATTGTCATTATACCTAAAAGTGCTAAATATGACTTGTTTTTGGGCCCTTATAAAATTGTATATAAATAAGTTTACTTTTACTCCTCTGGGACTTTGACTGTGAATATTCAAGGGAGAAAAAAAACATTTAAAAGGGGAATAGATTACAATGTATTGAAGTATCGGCATTAAATGAGAATACATACAAAAATCACAAACCTTATACATTTTTTTAACTCCATGTCTTACTACCTGTTCAGTT
Source organism: Timema cristinae (assembly GCA_039000515.1). Classification (NCBI taxonomy): domain Eukaryota; kingdom Metazoa; phylum Arthropoda; class Insecta; order Phasmatodea; family Timematidae; genus Timema; species Timema cristinae. The sequence continues at coordinate 3,211,864 of JBCFYV010001001.1, read as the reverse complement.
TATTCGCATACACACGTGTTGAATGCCGGGAACGCGAGAAAATACCAGTTTTTTGCAGTTTTAATAGCAAAACCTTTCTTTTTTTGTCAAAATAAATCAAATATTGCTTTTATACAAACATATAGTTAAATTTTCTTCGCACGGTGATATCAACAATTCTTGAATATATGTCATGAGCATAACTGAATTATTTAACAAACTGTTTAAATTAAGAGAAAAAGTTTTTTTTGTGAAACCCCAGGCCACCCTTGAAAGATATTCAACAACTGTTGATCTCACCATGGGAAGAAATGTAAACTTATGTTTGTTTAGGAGCGATATTCTATTTATTTTGATCAAAAAAATGTTTTGTTACAAAAACTGCAAAAACACGGGTATTTTCTCACGTTCCTTACATCCCCACCTTACGTGCTTTATACATGTTCCTGAATGTCACAAGGCGTTTTGCATTTACAAAGGAACGTACAAGAAACAATGTTTTTGCGGCACTGGCATCGTCTTGTATTACAACTTTTGCAAGTAGAGGTAAGAATCACATCTTCAGTTAGCCCATTAATGCAATAGTATGACGCGAGCTTTGTGAATTGCCAGCATTGGTTTTCTGTTCAAAATTCATGGGGCTAGTGGTTCGTCGATCGTCAACGCTGTAGAGCATGAGTATATCATGTACAATTATATTTTCAGGTGACCTTGCAATTAAGAGCTTGTGCAAAGCAAGCCTTCTATGTTTGCAGGTAGATGTTCCAGTCCCCCTCTCTGTGCTCTTCTATGTTTGCAGGTAGATGTTCCAGTCCCCCTCTCTGTGCTCTTCTATGTTTGCAGGTAGATGTTCCAGTTCCCCTCTCTGTGCTCTTCTATGTTTGCAGGTAGATGTTCCAGTCCCCCTCTCTGTGCTCTTCTATGTTTGCAGGTAGATGTTCCAGTCCCCCTCTCTGTGCTCTTCTATGTTTGCAGGTAGATGTTCCAGTTCCCCTCTCTGTGCTCTTCTATGTTTGCAGGTAGATGTTCCAGTCCCCCTCTCTGTGCTCTTCTATGTTTGCAGGTAGATGTTCCAGTCCCCCTCTCTGTGCTCTTCTATGTTTGCAGGTAGATGTTCCAGTTCCCCTCTCTGTGCTCTTCTATGTTTGCAGGTAGATGTTCCAGTCCCCCTCTCTGTGCTCTTCTATGTTTGCAGGTAGATGTTCCAGTTCCCCTCTCTGTGCTCTTCTATGTTTGCAGGTAGATGTTCCAGTTCCCCTCTCTGTGCTCTTCTATGTTTGCAGGTAGATGTTCCAGTCCCCCTCTCTGTGCTCTTCTATGTTTGCAGGTAGATGTTCCAGTTCCCCTCTCTGTGCTCTTCTATGTTTGCAGGTAGATGTTCCAGTTCCCCTCTCTGTGCTCTTCTATGTTTGCAGGTAGATGTTCCAGTCCCCCTCTCTGTGCTCTTCTATGTTTGCAGGTAGATGTTCCAGTTCCCCTCTCTGTGCTCTTCTATGTTTGCAGGTAGATGTTCCAGTTCCCCTCTCTGTGCTCTTCTATGTTTGCAGGTAGATGTTCCAGTTCCCCTCTCTGTGCTCTTCTATGTTTGCAGGTAGATGTTCCAGTTCCCCTCTCTGTGCTCTTCTATGTTTGCAGGTAGATGTTCCAGTTCCCCTCTCTGTGCTCTTCTATGTTTGCAGGTAGATGTTCCAGTCCCCCTCTCTGTGCTCTTCTATGTTTGCAGGTAGATGTTCCAGTTCCCCTCTCTGTGCTCTTCTATGTTTGCAGGTAGATGTTCCAGTTCCCCTCTCTGTGCTCTTCTATGTTTGCAGGTAGATGTTCCAGTTCCCCTCTCTGTGCTCTTCTATGTTTGCAGGTAGATGTTCCAGTTCCCCTCTCTGTGCTCTTCTATGTTTGCAGGTAGATGTTCCAGTCCCCCTCTCTGTGCTCTTCTATGTTTGCAGGTAGATGTTCCAGTCCCCCTCTCTGTGCTCTTCTATGTTTGCAGGTAGATGTTCCAGTCCCCCTCTCTGTGCTCTTCTATGTTTGCAGGTAGATGTTCCAGTCCCCCTCTCTGTGCTCTTCTATGTTTGCAGGTAGATGTTCCAGTCCCCCTCTCTGTGCTCTTCTATGTTTGCAGGTAGATGTTCCAGTTCCCCTCTCTGTGCTCTTCTATGTTTGCAGGTAGATGTTCCAGTCCCCCTCTCTGTGCTCTTCTATGTTTGCAGGTAGATGTTCCAGTCCCCCTCTCTGTGCTCTTCTATGTTTGCAGGTAGATGTTCCAGTCCCCCTCTCTGTGCTCTTCTATGTTTGCAGGTAGATGTTCCAGTCCCCCTCTCTGTGCTCTTCTATGTTTGCAGGTAGATGTTCCAGTTCCCCTCTCTGTGCTCTTCTGGGGTTCTTCAAAAGACTTATCAGATGCAGGAATCCCTACAGATATCTACACTGCTCAGAATTATTAATTTTTTCCCTGTGTGAAAACAACAAACCATTGCATTGTTTCTTCTGAGTAGGTGACCTGGTGGTCTAGGGGTAAGGTGTCAGACTTCTATGCTGGCGGTTGGGGTTCAATCCTCGGTCCCGGCACAGATTTATCTGATTACCAAACCCTTCCTTCACCTCTGACAAGACATCTTGTGAATGTGGGGAATGCCAGGCCTCCACCGTGGTTCGGATCCCACGTTAAACTGTAGGTCCTTCATTTCATCTCACAATCACCCTAACATTACACATTAGCGTAAGTGCGTATAACCCGAATGGGTAGTAAGACGCGGTGCTAGTAATAATAATAATTCTTCTGATGTTGCAATCAGCAATCAGCGCTTGGAACATGAGTTGTGCTTCCTCATTTGTTGAGTGTTGCATAGAAATAAACATATTACCAACTTGTCTAGCTAATCCAGCATCATCCTCAATGGGACTCAAAAATACTTACCATTTAAGCCTCTCTGCCACTTCTGCAAGCATAAACATTTCTTTTACTGACCTGATGTAATTGCTACCTTTGAGGAAACTATGTAATACTTTTGGACCAAACACGTGGTTTGCTATATGGACATTTCTAGCCAGCAGCCTTTTATGTATTTTCCAATACATGGAAGTAGAATTTTAGTCATATTGAATCATACCAGGAGCAGCACAATGTCTGTAAATTAATTTGTAACCAATTTAATTCATTTTCCCTGCATGAATACACACTTTTATAGGCAGTCTGTCACTAAGTGGGGATCTATTGAGATAAAACCATTATGGTGTAGAGGAGTATTAACTTTTGAGTTGATAGCATGAATGCCATATCATGTCAGTGAAATTTGGTTTGTTAATCCACAAAGTGTTTGCAACATACATATCACTGTATTTCTGTATCCTCCTTCTTGAGATGGTAGATATAAGCCACTTCAACGATTTTGAAATCTGGTGTAATACTCACAGGTGTTGATGTTGTAATAATTAAAACGCTAGCCTGATAAGAAATGTCTATACGCCATCGTAAGGGTGATATTATTGCATAATTTATGGTGTTATTTTATAAATTAAAAGTTCTAGTATTTCTTTTTTTTATAGTCTTTTATTTTAATTTTAAATGAATGAACTATGTACTTTTAGCTAGATATCACACGCATTTTTATATTTTAATAAAAGCCCGACTATTACGTTAAATGGATCTTAGCTATACGTGTTCTTGTCGAGAAGGAAGGATCACCAGCAGTGAGGAGATGTGCGCATTTCAAGGGGTATATCAAGCTTCCTAAAAGAAAAGGGGTGAGGTCATCCAGGTGCGTCTCTTTCCACGGAAAGTGCGTTGTCTTTTTAAATAGAGACGTAGAAGGATTTCACCACACCTTGCAACTCGACAGTTCTACACAAATAAATCTTACTACCCGCTCGAATATTAAATATCGTAATTTTGAATATAGATTTAAATAATAAATTATTGATATGTATAATTCCATATCATTACAATGTCTTGCAATAATTTCTAACCTGCTGACATGGAAATAGCGTAACATAGCCTTTTCCAAGTCTATTACTTTTGACATATTTGTCTTACTGGGAACTTGGAGCTTCCTGAAATACGATCATTACAGTATCATGGGTTCCCCAAAGTCCTGAAAGACTTGCCTCTTCATTGGCAAAATCGGCAAAAGAATATACAATGAAGTTGCTCCCGATAAAATGACTTGGAAGTGTAGGGCTCACAAAACATGACTTTATTATGTACTTTGCAAGGTTGCGACGATATTACATAATCTCACCGTAGCTGACTATGACAATCCAGCTTTGTTGAATAAAGTAATAAGCTGCTTGCTCTTATATTTCTCGTGGACTGATGGCCAGTCGTCAGATTCATAGGAGTCATCTTTCTTTCCTTGTGAATAATATTAGAACAATAAATGAAAAAGGGCTTTGATTCTGCATGTCACAGCATTTTCTGTTTTTCCGCTGATATCTTCTATTTCATCAATGTCTTCTTCAGCTGCAGTATTGTATATAAGTGACTTAGCATTAATGTGGTAAAGGATGTTATCCACATTAAATACGTGCGGCAAGAAATCTGGTGTTTCCCCCCATAATTTTTCTAACTGATTTACATTCTAAAACTCATTGCTAAGGCTGACATTTGTTTCCAGGAGCGATTGTATAATCAGTTTGTCAGCTTCTCAGTTTGTCTTGTGTTTGATAAACAGTGAGCCTTAATGAATAAACAAGCTAAGACTGATTTTTTTGTTTCGGTTTACAAAACTGAATGTTATCCTAAAATATTTTTACTATATTCATTTTTACTTATTTATGTTTAAAAGGAATATTCTCTAGCCGGTTTTTGGCATAATCACGAATGTATCTGTGTGTTAGACCATAGCCACGATGCATAATGTCTTGAAGAAGTGGTTCACTGACTTGTATTGTTTAGCCTTTGGTTTGCGCTGGATGTTTATTATTTTGCTGACTGTTTTCTCTATCTTTGGTGGAGATATGCTTCCAGACAGCTTGCGGTAGTATAAATCTGCTCCAAGAAAAGCCGGTTGATCTACAAGCTTACAAGTCCTGCTGTACAAATCGTACTTTAAGAACAGAGCGACTACAAGAAAGTTTCTAACCCAATTGGATTATCTTATCTTTGATATTTCTGTGTGTATGTTTCCCACAAATAATACGTGGAAGATTTGTAGGATACACCTTAGACGATGGCTGATTACGAGAAACAACATCACCTCTCACTCTTTTGCATGGCGTTGTTGCTCAATCTTGCAATGGGTATTCATATTGTTTGGCTTAATTTTCTCTCTTTTTCTTAAGTAATGTTTTCTTTAGTCTGTAGGATTTATAATATTCATTTGAACAACGGTATATGAACTCAGAATCACGTCCAAGGAGACTGATACGTTTTAAAACATCATCTTGTAGTTCAGCTTCAGCCAAGATGTGTTATATGTCTTCTGTTTTAGGGTTGTTTGTTTTTGGCATAAAATACATGTTGAAGTTCCACTCGCTCGGCACAGACGTAGGCCGAAAGTTGCTTACTACCCCTCCATTTTATTTAGTCAGTCGTACAAACAAAATTCAAATTAGCTACAGTTTTTACACAGCAAAATATAAGAATCTTCTCAAAAAATCCCTAGATAAAATAAACAAATTTGTTATATTTTCATTAATCTTTTCTATAATAGCAAAATAGTCTTTTCTCATAGGAAGTTTCATAAGGAATTTTAAAAACCTGTCAATTTAGTAGAGCTATCTGAAACAGAAAATAGTGAAATCAGTGAAATTCTGCGCGTACCTGCCAACAATAAAAATGGCGTCCAATAAAATCTTATGCCCAGGCTGCCAGTTGTCCACCAATATTTTACTATTTCTTTGGATATGGCCTAACAGGATCTGAAGAGCAAATCTCCTCCACCTCCAAAACTCCTCCTAACTAGGTCTTCTGATCAGGGACTAAAAACTACGACCAACTTGAGCAAAGATATATTGCAGGAAGCACTGTTAGTGATAGCGCTCTAGGAGATACTACGTCACTGTTGGTAACAGCTCACATCTTGATGATAATATTTACACCATAAGGGTTCAGGATTAGGAGGACGGAATTTGGTAAACAAAAATGAATACTCTCATAAGAGACTGTAAACCAATTCGGAATAGCCACAGCCCAATAGCCCCTCATAGCCCCTCACTACCTCCCGTGCGTGAATCGAACCCCAACCTTCCTATCACTTGGCAAACCAGACTAGGATGAGTCTGCTGTTTATTCCACGTGTTCACAGATGCGGGCATACTTAGGAAAAATAGGCCCTCCTTAAAGCTTCGATATGAAAACCTGACGAAATGTGCACTCATTTGTGTGGAAGGGCGAGTGAAAAACAAGTTAGGAAAAAAAAACTATGCGGCCGAGATTCTCACCCTGACCTCCCCGTAACCAGAAAACCAGACAGAACGAGAGTAACTCCTCAGCCCACTGACACGGGTATCCCCAACAGCTTAAAACGCTATTTGATATATTTTGTTAAGCTCTTTAGAATGTAGCACTAGCTCTGTGATGGTCCATGTGTCCTATCTTCCTCTCTCTCTTTAATCCTCCGATATCGGAATGACGAGGATCCCACGACGCATGCGCACTCGTCCGTGTTCTGTTTCCGGCCGGGAGGGGAGCGCAATCGATTGCTGCAGAACGTCAGCTAGTAAAACCACGTGCTGCGGAGTGAAACAATTTATTACTCTGTCCCTTATGAAGAACTAGTGCAGTTCCTTTTAAGGGCGCCGCCTTCTTGAAGGGAAACATCCTCGCACTACGGTGTTTCTTATGGTAATGACAGTAAAACTATCCTGAACTTTCTTAGGATGTCCTGTTGTGACCCCGCTAAGAAATTACTAATTTAGTTTGAGGAATGCTAGATCTAAATTTTTAACAGTTTACTTTGATCTCAGAACCAAAATTTATCTTTAACTGTCCTTGAAAAGGAGCTAATTTCACACTTTTTATGAAGCTGTTTAGGTGACCGGTTGGTCTAATGGTAAGGTATCGGACTTCTGTGTTGGTTGTCCGGGGTTCAATCCTCGGTCCCGACACAGATTTATCTGATTACCAAACCCTTATTTCACCTCTGACGACATGTATTAATCACAACTTGTGAATATGTGGAATGCCAGGCCTCCACCGTGGTTCGGATCCCACGTTAAACTGTAGGTTCTCCACTTCATCTCACAATCACCCTAACATTACACATTAGCGTAAGTGCGTATAACCTGAACGGTTAGTAAGAGGCGGTGATAATAATATTATGAAGTTGTTTAGAATGATAAAATTTGAAATATATTGTCTTTAATCCTATAGAAACATGTTGATACCGGTGAGCTATAGTGAGACGTGAGCTATATTTTTAAAATAACAAAACCCCTGTTTAAATAATGCGGTATTTCTGGACGTCAAGCTGGAGCCATCAATATTGGGTTGCAACATCCAACAACTATGGTAGTAACCATAACGTTGTGTTTTTAAAGATGATTTTGTAATTATTTTCTTCAGATTCCCTAGTTTTATTTGTGCAATTGTCGTGCTACCAACTGCTCGACAAACTTTGATATCATCCAGTTAAGAGTGGGCTAAGTGAGAGAATGGTTAATTCAATACAAAGTACCGTTACCCAAAGGAAGCCCGAATGTACCAATCGTACAAACTTTCTCGGGGGACTTTTTCCATGTCCCGATGAGAGGGGGACGGGGGAATGGATGGTGGTAGTGAATATGACGGGGTGAACACAGTAAAGATCTTAACCTAACTTAAGACTAATTAACCAAACCAGGTGGCCATGGGAGTTGTTCCTTTTTTTAAATTATAAAACTTCAGTACCTATCGGCCTGGAATTGAACCCGGGACTTCTAAGTCGGAAGCCAGGGCCTCTGACTACTATACCATGAGACTGTTTAAAGTGAGATCACATGGCTTGATGTATGAATACGTGAAAGTAGATTTAGTAAGTTTTTAGTTGTCAAACATGTCCGTTCATAATAAAATCTTGGCGTTCATACGCTAGTGACCATGTGGACTAAGGCTTCCAAGCGCGCAAGGTCCATCCAGAACAGTGATGGATGGAGACTTACAAGCCTACAAAATATTCACGATTTATCGTCTTCACTCCCGTGTATTAAGGCGATATTACACTGTCACATGTCTATACTAGTACTAGTAATAATATTATAAAAAGGAAAGATTTGATTTTTTGTTTTTTGTTTTGTAATGGATAAACTCAAAAACTACTGGACCGATTTTAAAAATTCTTTCACCAATATAAAGCTACATTATCAGCGAGTAACATAGGCTATATTTTATTTTGAAAATTAAATTTATTCCTGATAAAAATGGTGATAGTATATTATATAGTCGTTGGAAAAAAAAGTTGTTGAAGGGAAAGTGGGGTTGGTAAAGGGAGGGGAGTAGGGGTGAGGAAAGAGGAATGAGATGAAAATAGTAGGGAGGATAAAAAGAGGGAGGGGGCTATACAGTGATGGTAGGATTGTATTTTCAAAAAATAAGTAAAAAAAAAGTTTTGTTTTTATATTGACATGACGGATGATTTGAAGCTTTGTTTTACAGTATTCTTTACAATATTTTTTCTATGGGGAAGGGGGCTAGTCTTTTATAAAAGTTATTTGATAAAATTAATTTTGACGATCCATTAAATAGTTTTTTAAAATAATATGTTTTACAAATATTTTATAGACTATCTACCTTATTTATCATGCTCTAGGGTTTTGTCAAGGAAAATGGCGAAATATGAAAATTCAACCTGTAAATAATTACATAGAAAGCAGTTAAATATGTAATGGTGCAATACGAAACCACAAATTCACGTTAAGATTAATTGTGTTTTTTCTTTTGGTTAATAAGACAGCTTTGGTGATTTTTTTTTTATTTCATGATTTAATCTTAAATATTTTCAGCGTAATTGACTTTCATTTTTGTAACAACATATTATTGGTCAAACTTTGAAGAAAATATGTTATCAAAGGCGGTGTCAAATATTTTATATAAAAAATAAATTTGTATTTTATAAAAGAAATATGAGAGTGCAATACAGCCCTTAAAAGTAACAAGAAACATGCTTTGCGATCATCGTATCTCTCTTGCTGACTTACAAATTTCCAAATAAATAATTTGGGAAGTTTATTTTAACGTTATAATACAAACATATACTTTTAGGCCTTTAAAAAAGGAACAAGCCATTTCCTTAGAGCCGCTTCGTTGGTTGAATGGTCTAAGGCGTTACTCTTGCAATACACTGGAGACTGGACTGCTGATGACGGGGAGATCGGATTTATATTCCCGGTCGGGTGTACTGGGGGTAGTTTTGACCTCTCCACGCAAATACTGGTACAATTCCTCTAAATTCAACCTTCCTCATCTAACACATTAGCGTAATTAGTACATAGACGTATGACCCAAATTGTGCGATGATAACAGAAAAAAAATCCGAATCAAACTGATACCAAACCAAGAACAAACATTTATATTGTAATGGGGGAGTGGTGGGTGGACTTGACCAACTCCCACCCCGTTCCCGTCAATGTGTCTCTCCTAGAGCTTCTAACTGAAATTTATTTAATGGGAGTGGGTGACTTGACCACTCCCGTTCCGTCTATGTGTCTCTCCTAAGCTTCTACTGAACATTATATGTAATGGGGGTGGTGGATGGACTTGACCAACTCCACCCGTTCCGTATATGTGTGTCTCTAGAGCTTCTAACTGAACTTTTATTAACTCTCTTTTAAACTCATGATGTGGATAAGATAAGCAAACAAACTAACATTCATGTGAATACTATTCCAACGGCCAACATATGCCTTTATGTTTATTGCCGATACATTTGAGTAATCCGACATACATGTGGGCTATTTGCATCCATCCTGAGGTAGTAGACAGAGCCCTTAAAAACCTTATCGTAATAAGCTATTGCTGGATATTAACTCCTTGTGTGTGATGTTTCCAGGCCGGACAAGACACTTCAAGACATGGTCTACAAGCTGGTACCTGGACTCTTCCATTCGGAGATGAAACGCAGGAGAGATTTCTACATCAAGCAACATCCTGATCAAGGTGAGTACACTAGTAGGACTGTAACTAGTACCTGGACAGTAGGACTGTAACTAGTACCTGGACAGTAGGACACTAACTAGTACCTGGACAGTAGGACTGTAACTAGTACTGGACAGTAGAGACCTAACTATACCTGGACAGTAGACTGTAACTAGTACCTGGACATTAGACGGACATAACTAGTACTGGACAGTAGGACTGTAACTAGTACCTTGGATACAGAGGACTACTAACAAGTACCTGATCAGTAGACACTGTAACTAGTACCTGGACAGTAGGACACTAACAAGTACCTGGACAGTAGGCAGTAACAAGTACCTGGACAGTAGGACTGTAACTAGTACCTGGACAGTAGGACTGTAACTAGTACCTGGACAGTAGGACTGTAACTAGTACCTGGACAGTAGGACACTAACTAGTACCTGGACAGTAGGACTGTAACTAGTACCTGGATAGTAGGACACTAACAAGTACTTGGACAGTAGGACTGTAACAAGTACCTGGACAGTAGGACACTAACAAGTACCTGGACAGTAGGACACTAACAAGTACCTGGACAGTAGGACATGTAACTAGTACCTGGACAGTAGGACTGTAACTAGTACCTGGACATAGAACTAACAGTACCTGGACAGTAGGACACTAACTAGTACTTGGACAGTAGGACTGTAACAGTACCTGGACAGTAGGACACTAAACTAGTACTTGGACAGTAGGACTGTAACTAGTACTTGGACAGTAGGACAGTAACAGTACTGGACATAGGACTGAACTAGTACCTGGACAGTAGGACTAACAAGTACCTGGACATAGGACTGTAACTAGTACCTGGACAGTAGGACTGTAACTAGTACTTGGTCAGTAGGACTGTAACTAGTACCTGGACAGTAGGACACTAACTAGTACCTGGACAGTAGGACTGTAACTAGTACCTGGATATAGGACACTAACTAGTACCTGGACAGTAGGACTGTAACTAGTACTTGGACAGTAGGACTGTAACTAGTACCTGGACAGTAGGACTGTAACTAGTACCTGGACAGTAGGACTGTAACTAGTACCTGGACAGTAGGACTGTAACTAGTACCTGGACAGTAGGACTGTAACAAGTACCTGGAATTAGGACCTAACAGTACTTGGACATAGGACTGTAACTAGTACTGGACAGTAGGACTGTAACTAGTACCTGGACAGTAGGACTGACTAACTAGTACCTGGACAGTAGGGCTGTAACTAGTACCTGGACAGTAGGGCTGTAACTAGTACCTGGAAGTAGGCTGTAACATCTGGTAACCCACTTTGGTGGGCGCACGGTCAAAGGCGCTATTCTCGCAGTAGACTAGACTGCCAATGGTGGGAGATCGAGGTTCGAATCTCGGTTGGGTGTAATGAGGATGGTTTCTTTTAAAATCTTTTCCACTCTCCCTCCACGCAAATGGGGGTATACTTCCTCTAAAATATAACCTCCTATCCTAAAAACTACTTGCGTAATTAGTACATAAACGTATAACCCGAACGGGTATTAAGACGCGTTGCTAAAAAAAATTTAAAAACATGTTACCTGGACAGTAGCACAACTTCCAGAAAAGGTAAACGTGAATGGTAAATATCGTGTAGCGAGGAAAGTATGTTAGAATCAATAAACGATATCTTGGTACAGGCTAAAAATAAAATAATATCAGTCCTAAGCTCACATCTGTGTTTTCGTGCGCGTGCGGGGTATTGAAGTAAAAGGGAAAAGAAAATACCAAGATATGCCAGAAATGTGTTAAGTGAATGATTATTCGAAATTTTCCGCGGTAACGATGGGGGGAAAAGCGATAAAGTTTCTTGTTAATAACCACAGCATGTCTCTATTAAGACAGAATGAAGATTTGTACACAGTGCTTATCTGTGAAGCCATTTATTGCAGTTTGTATCCAAATATCATTTAATATTTCAACAATATTCAGTGTTAGAAACTTCTATTAACTCTTTATCTCTATTAATGTTTAATCAGAAATGATCCACGTGCAATAGTGTCCGTGTAAATCTACGATTTATAGCCGACTGTATCACAGAATTGATTGGCATGTGATGCGCGCTCTTTAATGACTCCAGATGATTTATAATCAGAAGCGGTAAAGTTTGTACAGCGTTTAAAATAAACATAACCTTCATGAATAATTAAAGTTAACCATGCGGGAAGTAAATTACACATAATCCAATGAAAATTATAATTTATTACCTCTACTTGTTGTAAAAACTACAAAGGTGTGACAGCAAATTAAACGGCGTATGGTGATGACCTTGAACACGTTTTGTGATTCTGTAGTAATGATATAAACACCTAAAACATAAAACTCGTTTTCCTTTCCCCCATTCCAATGTACTGTATCACATGTCATTTTCCTATAAAACAGTGAAAAGGTTTTCAAACCTATATTATGTGGGGTTGGTCACACGTGTGTTAATAGTAAAAATAAAACAACTATAAAGTACGCATACATGTAATTACCGGAAATATAGTTTTGACCCGCATCACCTTGTAGACAATTATCTTACCTTTAAGGTGAGATATAAGTGTGCTTGAATTAAGGGGGTGCCTCAGTAAGCAAGAAGTTACCGCTCAGACGTTCATCTCTAAGGCATTATGTAATTCTATTATTTAAAATTATTGTTCACGCCAAAATAAAGTCGAAAGATTTTAACAGGGCTCTACTCACTCAATAACGCTATGGTTTAAGATTTATAAATAGAAACAAAATATATGACAATGTGAAAGTAGCTCATTTTAAACAACTTTTTAACCATATTTGTGTAGCTAGGGGGCCAGGCTTGATGGTAAAGGTCTCTATTTAGCCTCCCTTTAACAAATACAGTATTATTTTTTTTAAGTCTCACAACAGAAAATTTTAATATATTTGACAACTAGCAGCGAACTTTCCTCTTTACCTTGAGATAAGTTCTTATTAACGTGACTAAGGGTGGTTGTAGGTGAAGAGTGAAAGGGAGTGTAAGCTTAGACAGAATATAAAATTAGTTCCAGAAAATGAACAGACCATATACCGTTTGTCCTGACAATAATTGATATTTTATCGTTAACTGGGGTGGCCGCCTTAATGTCAGTCAATTTTTGTAGTTTTTACGACAAAAAACTTTTTGGGTTAAAATATATCTTCAGTAGAAACGTTTAGTTTAGTTTTCTACACGTTCTAGTAGAATGTGAACAGAAATTTTTCAAATTATTAGAAAAACTCGTGATTAAATTTCGCGATACCCAAGACGAATATTCAAGAATACGTGTAGCAAATTAAACTAAACTTACCTACTGAAGACACATTTTGGTTAAAAAGGTTTTTTTTGTTTTTACTTGAATGAATGGGTTGAAGTCAACCAATGAGAGCGCACACATCTATCACATTCACTTAGAAACCTTATAAAGTTTTGACTTAAGGTGCGGCAGAAGGGAGCGCAAGTGGTTTTACAGTTTTCTATAGAATTGAAATTTTTTGGCCAAAATAAATCAAATATTTCTCCAGTAGCAACATAGATTTTAGTTTTCTGCACATGCTAATATCAACAGATCTTGAATATCTGTCAAGGGTGTCCTGGAATTTTGTCAAAACTTTTTCACTTTATTTAAAAAGTTCTGACCAAATTCCAAGACACCTTTGATAGATATTCATGATCTGTTGATATTAGCATGTGCAGAAAACTAAACTTTACGTTGCTACTGGAGAAAAATGTGATTTATTTTGGCCAAAGAAATTTAATGCTGTAAAATTATTTATGCTCCCTTCTGCCACGCCTTAAGGTGCTGCAGAATAGAAGACCAAATTCCCTTTTGGGTCTTATCGTCCTTCTCGAACTAAGTACCTGTTTGAGGAGAGGTAATGACCCCCACCACTCTATTACTTTCCCCACCCTGGCGTGTGCCACTCATTTGGTCGATTGGTTTTCTGTATTCTGAAATACAAACAAAGCAGAGACCGGTCGGCCGCCTCTACCTGTAGTTTTAGGCTCAAAGTGTTTGAATAAACAGGCTAAATTGAATAAGCTTTGTTCCTATTTCTAATATACAGTACTTAGAAAACTGTTTTATTTTTCTAGTAAAACTGAAATAGTTTTAAATTTGCATCTGATAAAAATATAATTATCATATGCCTATTGATTATTGCTAGGTGCTTTGAAAAAAAAAGTGACTAATTGTATAATATAATGATTTTCCAGATTTTTTAAATCAATTGGAACGTTATTTATACACTTTCTAAACATCCTAAAAATTGTATATATTAGCACATGACCTACAAACTTTAAAAAATATATAAAGGAAGATATAACGTGCACTTTCTGAATACCTTCACTGAAATGTGGCTACATAGGCACACGATTTACAAACTAGCATAATCCTAAGACAGAACTGAGGCCGTAAATTCATCAAAATGATCAATATTACGCCCCAGGGGGAATAAAACAATTAGCTTAGTAAGAGGACGCTGTTACGTATGTGGCCCAATTATCTAGAGCAGCGGTTCCCAACGTGGGGTACGTGCCATTTTGATAATGGGCGGAAGAAGCTACATTTGCTAGCAGTGTAAGATAAAAGATCAGTCAAAAGTTAAGAAATTATTTCAACGATATGGCGAGGGGCGGTGCTTTTTTTTAAAATATATTTTTGACCCTGAGAAAATTATTTTAATTTCAAACATAAAATAGTTTCATAATTATTAATAAATAAACAAATTAAATGTCTTTTTTTTTTGTATCCTTTGCTTTTTTGAATGTAAAAATTTACTAACTCTTTATTCACCTTATTATAACATTGTTTTTTAATCTTATTACTATCCCATATTTTTCAATTGCAACAAATAAATTATTATAAATAACTTCTACTGTAGTAATCAAACATTTCTATAATTAAGGCCACAATTCATGGAAATGGGTACCAAGGGGGTACCAAGCGAGCGATCCATGGCTAGGAACCGATGAAGATTTTCATTTTGAGGCTCTGTTATGTTAGGCACGATTAATTCGCGTTCCTGAGCTCCTCCGTGAACACCCCTAAACAAACAAATAAATAGAATAATTAAATATGTTTGTTTCAACTTTTATTTTAATAATTACACCATGTGGAAATCCCGATTTTTAAATACTTGCATAGAAAGAAAGTGTGGTTCTTCTTGGTTCCCTGAAGTATTTTGAGAAGAATTGTCTCTTTGTGAATCCTCTGTACTTCAGCACGCGAACTAAAGTTTGGAAAATATAAATCTGGTTAGATTTCTCAACCATAGCAATAAAATTATATTATGTTAACTCCTCCCTTCTATTTTACAGCCTCATTGTTTTTCCCCTGGTACTAATGGATTTAGATCTTTGTTTATGTTTTAATGAAAAATACATACCATTTTGTTTTCCAGTAATTTGATAGCCCTTGAGGCCTACGGTTTTTCTTCAGCTTTCTTGATGGACGTACAATCTTGTTACCTTTAGTCGAGTAGCGCATCAGTCCCTTCACACGTGTTTCTGACATAACGCTGAAACTATGCACTTTCCTCACTTTATACAAGACTAAACACTAAACACTTTCCGGAAAGGCTATTCAACTGACTAACCTACCAAAGAAAAGATTTCAAACCTCTGTAGCAGGTAGAAATAGTTCCTTGCAAGGACGAGTTCATTAGAAACTTAAGGGAGGCTATGTTATTTTTACTAGTCTACTAATCAGGCTCGGAATGGCCCACCTGCCCTTGAATTTCTTGATTTTGTGCGCCCTCAGCCCAGGCTCCACCTCGCTCTTGGTGAATAAAATTTGCAATGCTGAAACTAAAAAAAATTAAATTCAAAATAATATTCGAATGATCAAGGTTAGGCGGGGCCGTGGAGGTGAAATCAAATTTGGAGGTGAGTACAAATGTAGGAGTTGGAGGATGTTAGGCAGCAAGGGGCTATTGGTGTCAACCACAGTCGGAGAGAAGGCACACCTCTTCCATGATCAGTGTGGCTGTTGTCACATGGTTTGCACTTGTAGCAGTGGAAATCAGCTGTTTAGTTGTGATGGCGTTTAGTGATGATTTTATGCGTGTGTAATTTTTCGTTGCTGAAGTAATAATTAAGAAAACTTAAGATATTAAACAACAAGATATATTGTTTGGTTACAAGTTTGTTTGGAAGGGAGATCCTTTTGTAGGCCTTTAAGTTAGTTGCCACATAACCTTACGGAGATCGTAACAAAACTTTATCCCTGGAATAAGCTTTAATCACCCGTTTCAATTCTTAATTTCTCTAATGAACTTACTTCGACTAGTAATATTAGATGTAATTAAACATATTTTTATGTTATAAATGGGATTTATAGCAATGTCTTTCCCTTATTATAATTTGGATATGTAAAGTCGAATAATAAATACAATAATTTCAAAATTTAAAAGTTTTGGGATCTTGGCGTAAGGTTGAAAATTTATTTTGGAATGTGGTGGTGTGTGTCTTTGGAGGGACTTGTATTTAGCGTTGATATAAGTCTGGTTTAGTTGAGGTGATTGGGGGTGTGATGTAGTACCCACCCTTTTTTCCCGAGACAAACCCAGCTTGCTCAGGACGGATGTTGTTGAGACAGACTATATCCAAATAGTCCGAGGATCCTTGCCAATTGTACAATTTGTTCCTTAAATGCTAGATTTTTTCCAATTTTGTGAAATAAAATTCACTTACTCTATGAATTTTTCTTTATACTATTTTATTAAAAATAACGTATGAAAGTCACATTATTCAATAATGCTTTGAACCACATAGGGAAAACCAAAATAATGTTATTTTGGAAGTCTTTGCGGTATCCACTAATATTTATTATTAGAAAATATTATTTATCCCTACCAGAATTTGTATAGTTATTTTACAATAAATAGGTAAACTTTTTTGAAATCATCAAAATATGTTATGCCCTCTAGAAAGCCAAAGGTCTGCGCCCTTTTGGAGGGCCCAGTCCAACTCTGGTCTACCTGTCGGATAGCATATATTTCCAAACAATTCAAATACTACGCTGACCTCAAAAAGTTAATTCTTATTTTAAAAGCATACAATTAATTGCATGCTTTAGAAAAGTATTCACTCTTTAATACAAAATAAATATAAATATTTTAATTCTGTGTGTGTTGAGTGTCATCAAAAGTTGCGTCAACTTGGATAACATTCTAATTGACTCTAATTTTGATATTGAATATTATTTTACCACAGCTATGCTTTGATCACTTTTTTTTAAACATTTATTTAAAGTGGTTTATCATATTTTACGAAGTACGTTTCTCATTATATTTTTACTGACACTTTAGCTAGGTCAATAGCACGTTACTATGTTAAGGGTCCCGGTTTCAATTTCAGGGAAATTCGCGAATTTAACTTTAGTAAACCGTTATGTATGTCATAGTTAAAAGCTAGTTTGTAAGTCGTGTACTGATATAACCCTTGTTTTCATAAATAATTACATGTTAAAATCCTCAATGAAATAAAAAAGTATGATTTATTTTATAAAATAATATTGATGCACAGTAGGTATATACCTAAATTTTGACTGTCAGAAGTGACAGCTGCCAAACACATCTTTTTGCAGATCATATGGTTCGGCGTAGGGATACATAATTTGGTCTGGTAACTTTTCAAACCCGTCAGCTGTCAGTCAGCACCAAAGAAGTCATGGGGCTACTGTAGGTTCACCTTCTCGCTTGCAAAGATTTTTTTTAAGACTATGAAAAAAAAATACAACTGAAATATATTCTTACTGGTCCTCTGGAAAAGTTTCAAGGCTATTAGTGTTGTCCTGTCAAGCGAACAATAGGATTACTGCCCGCTGAATCTTGGGTTCTTCCAGACACTTTCTCTCTCTCTCTCTCTGCTTGAGTAGGTGTGGTGGGGGTTGTCGCCCCTATCGTGTTATAAACACTAATTTATGTAACTAATGACGATTTATGGGCCAGGAAATAGGTTTACATGATTAAAAATATTATATTTGTAAATTACACACAAAACTTAAGATTGTATCTCTTTTTTTTTTAATTCAACCATTTTCAAAAATGTGTTTTTTAAGTTAATTTTAATAATATATACATAAAAAAATTATAAAATTCAATATAAATTTAGAAAAGTGTCCACACAGTCATAATAAAAAAATAAAATACATATAATAATTGGTTCATCTAGGATTTCGGTCGCAAATCGGTCATTTTTACTGTGCATTAGTAGCTATGCGACCACACCGTAACAATCTCGGGAAAGCTAGAAAACATAAATTGAAAAGTTTTTTGTAGTTTTATTTTAAATGTGTGACTCCGAGGCCTGCAGCAATCTTCAGTCGGCCTCGCAGCAATCTTCAGTCGATATCGCAGCAATCTTCAGTCGGCCTCGCAGCAATCTTCAGTCGATATTGAAGCAATCTTCAGTCGATCCGCAGCAATCTTCAGTCGATCCCGCAGCAATCTTCAGTCGGCCTGCAGCAATCTTCAGTCGATATTGCAGCAATCTTCAGTCGATATTGCAGCAATCTTCAGTCGATCCCGCAGCAACCTTCAGTTGATCTCGTAGCAATCTTCAGTCGGCCTCGTAGCAATCTTCAGTCGATATTGCAGCAATCTTCAGTCGATCCCGCAGCAATCTTCAGTCGATATTGCAGCAATCTTCAGTCGATCCCGCAGCAATCTTCAGTCGGCCTGCAGCAATCTTCAGTCGATCCCGCAGCAATCTTCAGTCGAGCCCGCAGCAATCTTCAGTTGATATCGCAGCAATCTTCAGTCGATCCCGCAGCAATCTTCAGTCGATATTGCAGCAATCTTCAGTCGATCCCGCAGCAATCTTCAGTCGATCCGCAGCAATCTTCAGTCGCCCTCGCAGCAATCTTCAGTCGATATCGCAGCAATCTTCAGTCGGCCTCGCAGCAATCTTCAGTCGATATTGCAGCAATCTTCAGTCGATCCCGCAGCAATCTTCAGTCGATATTGCAGCAATCTTCAGTCGATATTGCAGCAATCTTCAGTCGATCCCGCAGCAATCTTCAGTCGATCCCGCAGCAATCTTCAGTTGATCTCGTAGCAATCTTCAGTCGGCCTCGCAGCAATCTTCAGTCGATATTGCAGCAATCTTCAGTCGATCCCGCAGCAATCTTCAGTCGATCCCGCAGCAATCTTCAGTCGATCCCGCAGCAATCTTCAGTTGATATCGTAGCAATCTTCAGTCGATATCGCAGCAATCTTCAGTCGATATCGCAGCAATCTTCAGTCGATATCGCAGCAATCTTCAGTCGATCTCGCAGCAATCTTCAGTTGATCTCGTAGCCATCTTCAGTCGATCTCGCAGCAATCTTCAGTCGATCCCGCAGCAATCTTCAGTCGATATCGCAGCCATCTTCAGTTGATCCCGCAGCAATCTTCAGTCGGCCTCGTAGCAATCTTCAGTCGATATCGCAGCAATCTTCAGTCGATCCCGCAGCAATCTTCAGTCGATATCGCAGCAATCTTCAGTTGATCCCGCAGCAATCTTCAGTCGGCCTCGTAGCAATCTTCAGTCGATATCGCAGCAATCTTCAGTCGATCCCGCAGCAATCTTCAGTCGATATCGCAGCAATCTTCAGTCGATCCCGCAGCAATCTTCACTCGATCCCGCAGCAATCTTCAGTCGATATCGCAGCAATCTTCAGTCGATATCGTAGCAATCTTCAGTCGATCTCGTAGCAATCTTCAGTCGATCCCGCAGCAATCTTCAGTCGATCTCGCAGCAATCTTCAGTTGATCTCGTAGCAATCTTCAGTTGATCTCGTAGCAATCTTCAGTCGATCTCGTAGCAATCTTCAGTCGATCCCGCAGCAATCTTCAGTCGATCTCGCAGCAATCTTCAGTCGATCTCGTAGCAATCTTCAGTCGATATCGTAGCAATCTTCAGTCGATCTCGCAGCAATCTTCAGTTGATCTCGTAGCCATCTTCAGTCGATATCGCAGCAATCTTCAGTTGATCTCGTAGCAATCTTCAGTCGATCTCGTAGCAATCTTCAGTCGGCCTCGCAGCAATCTTCAGTCGATCTCGCATCTTCAGTCGATCTCGCATCTTCAGTTGATCTTGCAAGTGTACCCACATTTGCGTTGAGAGAAAGAGAGAGCGAGAGGGGAATCCATTTAGGGAAAACCACCCTCAGTACACCCTACCAGGATTGGCAATTTAGTCTACTGGGAGTGTGACACCTTGGACCATGCGGCCACCAGCGCGGGTTATGCCAGTGTTGATTTGATTTCTACAGGGATCGGTGGGAACGCGGACCACATATATGGCTCATCTACTCTGGTTTGCAGTTGACAGGTCGGGTTTCGAATCCCAACTAGATTTACTGAAGGTTTTCCCCCCCTAGATGGTTTCCCACACTATTCACACAAATGCGTGGATATATTTCGTCATCCTGGCCCCGTTAACGTATTAAAATACGCAAGTCAGGACGCTGAAGAGAGAACCACGTCTTACCGCCCATCCGGGAGAACCGCGTCTTACCACCCATCCGGGAGAACCACGTCTTACCACTAGTCCGGGAGAACCACGTCTTACCACTAGTCCGGGAGAACCACGTCTTACCGCCCATCCGGGAGAACCGCGTCTTACCGCCCATCCGGGAGAATAAACGTCTTACCACCCCTCTGGGAGAACCACGTCTTACCACCCATCCGGGAGAACCGCGTCTTACGCCCTTCCGGGAGAACCGCGTCTTACCGCCCATCCGGGAGAGCCACGTCTTACCACCCATCCGGGAGAACCACTTCTTACCACTCGTCCGGGAGAACCGCGTCTTACCACCCGTCTGGGAGAACCACGTCTTGCCGCCCGTTCGGGAGAACCGCGTCTTACCACCTATGCGGGAGAACCACGTCTTACCACTCGTCCGGGAGAACCACGTCTTACCACCCATCCGGGAGAACCGCGTCTTACCACTCTTCCGGGAGAACCACGTCTTACCACCCATCCGGGAGAACCGCGTCTTACCACTCGTCCGGGAGAACCACGTCTTACCACCCGTCCGGGAGAACCACGTCTTACCACCCATCCGGGAGAACCACGTCTTACCACTAGTCCGGGAGAACCGCGTCTTACCACCCATCCGGGAGAACCGCGTCTTACCACTCGTCTGGGAGAACCACGTCTTACCACCCATCCGGGAGAACCACGTCTTACCACTAGTCCGGGAGAACCGCGTCTTACCACCCATCCGGAATATCCGAGTCTTTACAAAGATGAGTCCCTAATGACCTCATTTTATCGATGAGCCTATAAACACCAATACAAGGCTGAGGAAGGTAAAATTTAAGGAAGTTCTCTCCCATTTCCGTCGAGAGAGGGTGAGAAATTATTTGTAAAAAGTACTCTCAACATTCCAGACTATGATATCACCAGCAAAACATACAAGAACGAGACTGACGCCTTTGTCCACGTGGACACCGGTGAACGTGAGACGTGGCTGATAATCCCTGTAACTAATTTGCACCGGTGGCTGCGTATTCTACTCGAATTGCGCAAGGATTCCTTTACTAGGACCGTCCGTCCCACTAGGGTGATTTGAATATGTTATTATTGAGATTTATCACATCCTTTCTACCCGCTAATTCTGGTGCACATAATTTAAACTAGTTCTATCCTTCGGGTTATTTAAAAGATTAAAAAGTTAACATTTTATAACATTAAGATGAGAATATGTTGGTTGAATTTGCACAGCTGTCGACTCGAGCCCGTGAATATTGGATGAAGTAGTAAAGACGTCTGGCAGGAACCCAAGATGCTTGCGATTACTTTTCAAAATGAATGTAATAACCGGGACAAAGTTACCAAGGACCACGAGAATATGTTTGGAAAATATAATGTTCTTCACTTTAACATTTATACTCACATAAGGTGACCTGGTGGTCTAGGGGTAAGGTGTTAGACTTCTATGCTGGCGGCCGGGGTTCAATCCTCGGTCCCGTCAAAGATTTATCTGATTTCCAAACCCTTCCTACACCTCTGACAAGACATCTTGTGAATGTGGGGAATGCTAGGCCTCCACCGTGGTTCGGATTCCACGTTAAACTGTAGGTCCTTCATTTCATCTCACAATCACCCTATCATTACACATTAGCGTAAGTGCGTATAACCCGAACGCATAGTAAGACGCGGTGCTAATAATAATAATAATAATAATACTCACACATTGAGACAAATATACCTGAAGGTAGCCAATTATCCTCCCCTACGGCATATACCTGACTTGAAGGTACCTAGCCATTTATCATCCCCCTGCGGCATATAACTGACCTGAAGGTAGCCAATTATCCACCCCCTGCGTTATATACCTGACCTGAAGGTAGCCAGTTATCCACCCCCGTGGCATTTACCTGACCTGAAAGTAGCCAATTATCTTGCCCTGTAGCATATACCTGAATTGAGGGTAGCCAATTATCCTGCCCTTTAGGATATACCTGACTTGAAGGTAGCCAATTATCCACCCCTGCTTTATATACCTGACCTGAAGGTACCTAGCCATTTATCCAAACCCCTGCGGCATTTACCTGACTTGAAGGTAGCCAATTATCCTGCCCTGTAGCATATACCTGACTTGAGGGTAGCCAATTATCCTGCCCTGTAGCATATACCTGACTTTAGGGTAGCCAATTATCCTGCCCTGTAGCATATACCTGAATTGAGGTAGCCAATTATCCTGCCCTGTAGCATATACCTGACTTGAGGGTAGCCAATTATCCTGTCCTGTAGCATATACCTGAATTGAGGGTAGCCAATTATCCCGCCCTGTAGCATATACCTGAATTGAGGGTAGCCAATTATCCCGCCCTGTAGCATATACCTGAATTGAGGGTAGCCAATTATCCTGCCCTGTAGCATATACCTGACTTGAGGGTAGCCAATTATCCTGCCCTGTAGCATATACCTGAATTGAGGGTAGCCAATTATCCCGCCCTGTAGCATATACCTGACTTGAGGGTAGCCAATTATCCTGCCCTGTAGCATATACCTGACTTGAGGGTAGCCAATTATCCTGCCCTGTAGCATATACCTGACTTGAGGGTAGCCAATTATCCTGCCCTGTAGCATATACCTGACTTTAGGGTAGCCATTTATCCTCAAGATAAGTTTCTAGAGCATTCTAGCTAGTGTTTATAAAAACCAAGTGTGTGTGAAGTAAGTTTTTATGTCTTTAGTGTGAAAGTGTTTTTATTGTGAGTGAAGTTTCAGTTTACGGGTCCAAATTTTTTTTAGCAGGTTTCTGTCACGTTATGTTCTAGTCGCTCTGACCACGCCGGCTCAACGAGGGGTAGCTGCTGAGCAGTACTTCTTCTCGCCTGAAGACAGCGTCAGTCTCTCCCTGGAGTACCTGGACACGTGAGTGACTCTCTCTCTCTCTCTCTCTAGTATTAGGACAGTCAGTCACTTTCTATAATTTTTTTTTTTTCCAAAATGAAAATATTGCTCTAGTAGATACGTTTAATTTAATTTTTTAAGATACAAAGTGTTACTCTAGTGTTAGACTGGCCTGCAGTAGACGGGAAGATAAAGGTTTGAATCCCGATCGGTTCTACTAAAGGTTTTTTTTCCTAAATAGTTTCTCACACTCCTTCACGAAAATGCAGGTACATTATATCTTAAATGGTTCCTTACTTATCCCTACACCATTAGCGTAATGATCAAATATACGTATAACCTGAAAAGATAGTAGGGCGTGGCTATGTAATTACTACAGCTGTTCAACATCTGTCATAAACATCGCGACATTTGAACATCATTTTTATGTGGAAATTCGTGACGTTATTGGCAAATATCCAACAACTATCGAAATTACCACGTGTATAAAATGGAAACAAATGTACGGTATCTACTTTTTTTAAATCATCGGGTAGTTCCAATAGTAACGGAATCACTTTTTTAAATGCCGTTTTAAGATTCAATTAAATATATAATTCTTCATTAAGTTTGTTATAGTTTTGAATTATCTTGCAAGAAAAATTAGATTATTTATTATTTAATTGTGGTGAAGAAATCACCAACTTTGAGATAGTGTATTTATTACCAAATGTTTTTAAAGAAGAGAATTTATGCTCAAATGTGTATTTACAGTGAAACCTCGATCTATCGTTCCAGAATTTATCGTTTTCCCGGATCCACCATTCAATTTATATGGTCCATAAACATATTATATCTAAACGATAGAAAAAACCCGCATCAATCGTTCCTCGAGTTATCGTTTTCCCCCATCTATCGGTCGGAATTTTCAGTCCCCAAGGATGTTAATCCATGATTGACCGTTTTTAATAAAGACACACACAAATGTTGGTACTATTGGTGGTAGTAACAGCGGTTAATGTTTTTGGATTATGGTGTAGCAAGTTTCATCCGCGCATCTAATCACCTAAACAATGGTCTTGAGGGGATGGCGGATACTATTGTGGACACCAACGCCACAGACCTTTGGTTCGATAGATTCTGAAGCTGCTGGAGTGGTACGACGCTCGAGACATTTATAATGCAGATGAAACGTGTCTATTTTTCAATCGCTTGCAAGACCGAACGTTGTCATTCAAAGAAGGAAAAGTGTAAAGGAGCGAATGACGGAGCCACACAAACAGCTATGGCTCAGACAACATCGTTATTGGAAATTCCGCGAAGCCACTGTGTTTAAAAATGTAAAGAAGCTACCTGTGACCTATTATGGCATCTCAACAGCGAGAGGATGAAGTTAGAAATGTTGAGATACTTTCTGCGTGCTCTTGATGCATCGGTGACCTGGCGGTCTAGGGGTAAGGTGTCAGACTTCTGTGCTGGCGGCCGGGGTTCAATCCTCGGTCCCGGCACAGATTTATCTGATTACCAAACCCTTCCTACACCTCTGACAAGACATCTTGTAAATGTGAGGAATGCCAGGCCTCCACCGTGGTTCGGATTCCACGTTAAACTGTAGGTCCTCCATTTCATCTCACAATAACCTTACCATTACACATTAGCGTGAGTGCGTATAACCCGAATGGGTAGTAAGACGCGGTGCTAATAATAATAATAATAATCATAATCATAATCATCATCATCATCATCTTGATGCACTAGTACACCAAGCAAACATTGTTAATATTCAAAAGGAAATGTTCTACTAAACAAATGAAGATTAATGATGTTTTTTCAAAAGGAAGGAATTGCAATGTGTGCTTTATAGTGGAAATAATAACATTATTTGTCTACTGATAGTTTTTATTAATTTTATATAGGCTACCGCATTTTTCGTTTTCCCATAGCCATCGTGTTTTGTTTTTATTGTCAGATCCTTGACAAGAATGATGAATCGAGGTTTCACTGTAAATAGTATCATTTTTTCTTTCATTTTTTGTTTGTAACACTTTTATAATGATGGCATGAAATAATAATTTGAAAATATGAATATAGATGTTCAACATCAAATCTAAACATAGTTACTGAGTGTCATTGCTGGGTATTGTTACACTATTATACTAGAATTGTTTGTTTACATAAACTTATGTATGTATTTATCGGCCTCTGGAATGGTAGGATTGAAAAGGTATCGTTGTCTATTGTCAATCGTTGGGGGTTGTACTATCTTGAATAATTGTTTTTCTTCCACCCAACTTTGCCCTCTCTATCTGGAAATATAAATACATTTTCCTTCATTGTCTTGTTTCCTCAGAAATGAAACCTCAATTTCCAATTCTAATACTGATTAAACTTGAGCAGTAAACACCTTTATTTTGGGCTTTTTTCCAGCATATTGAACACGTATGAAGTTACTGGGAGTGTGATTTAAATTTCTCAGTAGGTCTACATCTTGATCCAACAAAGTTTCATGTAAATCTGGTGACAAAAATAGTGTTCTTTAGACGATTTTGCCGAGGAGTAAGTACCTTTTATATAATACAGTACCACACCCCTTTTATATTATACAGTACTACATCCCTTTTTTACTTGCTGTACCGAGTGAGTTTGAGCAGTCCTTGGTAGTGAAGCTAGTCCTTAGCTTTCATTTAGCAATCTTTGATTCATCTCGATGGATTTCTTGTCCAACAAATATAAAATTTACTTTTTTAACCTTGGCAACAGCAACTCTGTAAAACTCTTCTGCATTGTTAATTATACTGTTCCGGTTAAACATTGATTTCCATACTGCTCTTTTACTGTTCCTCTAATGCCAACAATCACACCCTCGCCATGGCTAGTGGTAAAAAAGTGCCATGAAACTTCCCTATAGCATGTAAGATTCTAAAATAAATACCATTGCTTGAATTGAGGTGCTGCCCCACTAAGGAAAGAAATCTATCTGGGGTTTCCTTCCCTAAAATTATAAAGGAAGATGTTCAAAAATGTATAAAAATCCTATTTATTATGTTTCAATTCGTCACTGATTATTGTTTAGATGTCTCCTTAATTATTGTCCTTCCACAAATAAACTGTGAAGAGAGCTAGCTAGCTAGCTCAAGATAGGGATAGGGTGTAATGAGGGGGACTAGATAGAACTAGCTCAAGATAAGGATAGCTTGTAATGAGGTGGTCTGGATAGAACTAGCTCAAGATAAGGATAGGATGTAATGAGGTGGCTGGATAGAACTAGCTCAAGATAAGGATAGGGTGTATCACAAGATAGGGATAGGTGGTGTACTTTTGTGAGGCAATAAACTTTTGAATCTCTAATGCTATAGAGCAAGTAAAAGTCCGTTTATTTAATAGACCTGGTGCACAGAGAAAATATACAGTAATCCATAAGGAAGTATTATTTGAAGCTTTTGATTAATTTTAGATTAACTTTATAGTTAATAAATCAAAAAATAAAACATTATTAGTGACGTTCATTCAATGTTGCTGGTCGAAAGTGGGCCTCTTATATAAAAAAAAAATCAAAAGGAGAGTTTGTTAGGGTACGCGCACCACAGTATGATAGACACAGCTATAAAGCTGCGACACCAACATCGAATCAACTGCGGGAAGGTTGGCAACACGCCAGCTCTGACCTTAATAAAAATGACCATTCGCCGGATTACTATGCAACACGAGGCGCGCCTACCTTCCCGTCGGACCGAGCCTCTAACGAGTTCGGGAAGCTTCGTGTATGTTCGGGTCATGTCCCTCACCACTCTCCCCTCCAGCCGAATCCACGGCCTAATTATATCCAAACGGCTTCTCCCGCGGACCGGCCAAGTGCTAACTAACAATCGAGTTTGAACTTCGCTGACACATTTGACCACTGCGTTAAAAAAACACATAAATATTGAGAGCGCGGAGTGCATCAGCCAAACAGAAAGTACAGGACGAAAATCAACGGCTTCATTTATCGTGCTTGTCCTATTGGCATTTGTTGTACAATTGAGTGCGTATGGCCGAAATGGGGATAATTTTTTAGCTATCCTCAAAATCTGGGAGGCCAATTTCAATTAAAGATATTATAGTAAATAAAATATTCACTCCAATAAAATTGTGAAACGGTTCCTCATTTTAAGATTTCATTACAAACAACATTTTTTGTATATACTTTATCGTTTTTTAAGAGATCCCATGCGAGTTTTTGGTCACCAAGTATTCCTGTACTCTTATGGGTTAGAGGCTACCTGTCTGCGAAACCTAGGCTTTCTAGCTCTTCTAGGCTCGGCGAATGTTTCTACTTTGATTTTTATAGAAACCCCCTTCCCATTTTGAGGGCCTAAATGGGAATTTTCAGTCATTCAAGTATTTTTGCGCCCTTTTAATTAAGGGGGATAACTGACTGAAAAATATCAGCTTACTAGGTCTTCTGGGTATAGATTTTTTTTAACTGGTAATATTATTACTGTGGAGATGATAATATAAAATTACATCACATTTGATTTGCCTGCCTAATTTAAATGACGGTCTTAATTATTCAATAATTCCAAGCGGTACTTGTGTGTGTGTGTGCGCGCGCGTGCGTGTTATACGGGTAATTCTGCCAGGCTGAGTTCGTAACTTGGCGTATGCTAGTTTAATGACACAGGATGAGGAAGGAATTTGTTTTAATATGTAGGTGGGATTTAAGGTTTTACGAGTTAAGGTATGTATTTTTATCGTTTTTATAACAAATAATTAATAACCTTTCTGGTCAAAATAAATAAAAGATTACTTCAATAAATACGTCAATTATAATTTTCTACACATGGTAACAGTTGTTTAATATTTGTCGTGGGCTTCGCGGAATTTCACCTGGACTTTTCTCTTCATTTAAAAAGTCTGTGGTCAACTGCCGCTGCTAACCCCACCATTTTCTGTAATCGCTTCTGACACGAAGGTACTTGAAATAAAGTAAGCGAGCAATTGATTAGCGTCGCAGCAAGAGGCTTTGTTCGAGAGAGGAGTCTGTACATCGAAACAAGTGAAGCTGATTCGCCCGCAGCGAGACAAACTAGTTTAGGAACTCGTGGTCGAATACTATCTCCCTCCTTACCCTTCTACCAAACACGTTATCATGTAACTAGGTGGGCCGGGTTCAAGCCCCGATCATCCACCACAAGTTACCATTTTCAAGACCGTGCACAAACAAAACGGTTTTATTCATCATCGCGTCTCATTACACGCTCGAGTTTTACGCATATGAGCCAATGACGCTAATGTGTGAGGAATAAGAAAGGTTGGATTCAGAGTAAATGTACCATAATTTACGTGAAGGAAGAGCAGAAAACTATTTAGGAAAAGACTCAGTATACCCTATCGGGACTCGGAATCATGAGCTCTCCTGCATCGGGAGTCCAGTCTATTACGAGAGTGACATCTTAGACCATTCGACCACCGAAGCGGGTAGTGGTTTATTTAATTACCGCAACCCGCAGAGGGAATGTAAGTATTTTTTTATAAACCCCCCCTACACCCGCACACTAGTTAGTACAAACTACTGACACCTGCATCGCTGGTCTCACAGTCTAGCGCGTCATTCTGTTAGACTCGACTGCCGGTGACGGCCAGATTGTGGATCGAGTCCTGGTCAGGTGTACTGAGTTTTTTCCTTAATAGTTTCCTAATATACCGTGCAAATCTGGGTACATTTTTCTCAATTCTATCTTCATCCCTTTTCCACTAGCGTTATTGATGTATGCTATAGCCTGAACTGGTACTAAGACTCGGTGGAAAAACTAAAGTAGGCTCTATCACTGTCCTTGTGAGTAGTAGCATTTTGTTTGTGTGCAAAGATGCCACAGTATCACTATCACAATAACTATCACTATCTTTGTTCATGAAACCACACTAGTCCTATGATGATGGTGAATAATAGATGGACGTATCGAGACTTCATAGGCCACTAACACGACCAGGCGCCCTCAATCAATAGATAACAGACCCTGGCAGACCGAATATAGGCAATGTTCGCTTGGTGTGCTCAATGCGCTCACTGGTAGCGGGAGATAAGCGAAGTGCTCGACTGATCAGACAACACTGGACTGAAGGAAAGACGACTGGTCAAGGAGCTTACATCCTCTCATATGTTGCGTTTGCCCTGCTTTATTACACTATGGTGTAGCTTATAAGATAGGGCCATAGTATAATCAGTCAAGGTAAGACTGGTACCTTGTTTGGGTTTACACTATGATGTAGCTTACAGATAGGGCCATAGTGTAATCAGTCAAGGTGAGACTGCTGCCTTGTTTGGTTCCACTATGGTGTAGCTTATAAGATAGGGTCATAGTGTAATCAGTCAAGGTAAGACTGTTACCTTGCTTGGTTCCACTATGGTGTAGCTTGGTGTAGGTTATAAGATAGGGCCATAGTGTAATCAGTCAAGGTAAGACTGTACCTTGCTTGGTTCCACTATGGTGTAGGTTATCAGATAGGGTCATAGTGTAATCAGTCAAGGTAAGACTGTTACCTAGCTTAGTTCCACTACGGTGTAGCTTATAAGATAGGGCCATAGTGTAATCAGTCAAGTAAACAGATTGTAGGCTACATATTATGTTCCCGCAAACGCGTGTGAAAATTGAATGTTATAAGATAAGGGAATTTGATTAAATTTTTACAATTTTCACACATTCATTAAAATAATACAAAACTTTAATTTACAGTAGTCAAAATAACATTTTTTTCCCCAGTTAATAGTCACCGCGAATCTTTTTAAACACAGTTGAGCATCCTAATCTGAATTCTCAAAGTCATCGTGTGGTTTTTCTTTCATCTTTTCTTCTCTGCGTGTTTTTGCCAAGTTGAGCAATGGCTATGCGCATGTGCGAGAATTATATTACAATATTGAAAGAAGAAACTAAAAAAAAAAGTCTCGCAAATATTTAAACTTTAATGGTGTATTAATTAGGATCTAATGGAATTCTAACTCAGATCGCTCATTGTTTTAGAGTGAAATTCTTTAACTCCACGATAGAATGACACAATTTCAGATGATGTATGCGTTTAGAAATAGTATTACATTAAGTTGCAATCTTAATAAAATAATGTTTTTAATATTGACTGGAAAATTTGGAAATTAGCTCTGGAAAGCTGGAAAAGTCAGAGAATTTTAAAATACTTGTATATTTTAGCTGGACACCTTGGGAAGGGAGGACGGTAGTTTCCATAAAACTGATATGTGATCCGTAATCATTATCATATAAATGTTTAGTTCTCTAGCGTTGTTATATTTCTAGCCCTTTGTACGGGTTCTGTAATTATGTTGTTTGTTGTCCGTGTTGGCAGGCAAGCGGTCTAAATATATTCCGTTCACGATAAGTTTTTACCTGGATGACAGTTGGAAAATCATATGTTTAGGTTTTGGGTTGCCAACACTTGTAAAAGATCACTGTTTTGTTATAAATGTAAAGATCTTTAATTACATTTAAAATAACGTAAACTTAAGTTTTCTCATACTATTTCATTTTTTTAAAATAATTTCTTTATATCCAACTCAAAACAATATTTTAAACATAATTAAAAGTACTTATTTTTCGTTTTGGAACGTTACTGATTTTGTGTAATATAGCGCACACATCAATACTTTTAATACAGGCATCGTATTTACTTGGAAAAGAGAAAATTGTTATCATTTTTTTACATACAATAAATTATTTTATGATTATTTTATCGTATTTTGAAATATTTAACTGATTAAAATATTTTCATCAACTGCGTGTCTGCATCATTGTAAAAAACCTTGTTTACCGTTATGTTCAACCATATGGTTTAGATTCGTCAGTAGCCATTTTGAAGCTATGTTCGTTAGAAGTTTTTGTGAAAGTGGTGTTAATATTTTTTTAAGTAGAATAAAACTATAAATAAACTTTGTGTCCGACCTCAAATAAATATATAAATAATATTGGCCTAAATTACTGTGGTTAACTATCACAGTCATATATTACCATCTGTTTTCATTACAGTCATCCAAAGTGATATATGTCAGCTGTTGGCGTAGTGATATATTAGGGATTACTTCTAGTAACATTTCGAGCTGTCATCCAGGTAAACTTAGCTCGTGAATGACTTAGTCTATTCTTGCCATTGGTTTTAAACTACTACTAATATGTTTTTTAATAAAAAATACCAACACAATTTAATAATTTGCTTGTATCCCAAGAATATATGCATATGTTATGCCATGTTTTATTTTTAAATTCCCGTTTCAGTGGTCGCGTGGACGAATCCGTTATTCTTCCAATAGAATGAACATCAAATGACGGGGATATTGAGGTTCGAACCCTGGTTGGATGTACAAAGAGTGGTTTTCCACTCTTCCTTGGTGCAGATGCGGGTGCTCTTCCTTGTAACCTCACCCATCCCTAAACACATGATCGTAATTTGTAAATATGCATATACCCTGGCCAGATAGTAAGACTTGGTGATAAAACTGTCTGATGTTGTGTTGTGCGGTTGTTGCAGGGATGAGGACTGGGAGAGCGCCTCTAGTCGCAGTTCGGAGAGCGGATACGACAATATAGAGGTGAGAGAGAGGCCTTCAGTTCCAGTTCATACGTACATTAACATAGCTCACTCCTCGCGATTAGTTTACATATTGATAAAACCTTTAACATTACACGAGATAGGTATTTATTGGAATGCATAGACCTGTAGACATAGTTTGATAGTTGAAATGTTCCTCTTTGGAAAGTTCAAAAATCCGCATATTTCTGACGATCATTTTGAGCTAAATGCCTGAGAAATAGAAGGCAGCTGCTTAGAATGGATCTTTATGAGTTGAATGATTTCAATGGGGTGGAGGGGGGGGGAGGGGGTGTCAACACAAATAGTAATATCATTTTTATTCTCCTCCTCCCCTGTTTGTCCTACTGGCGTTCAGTAATTTGTGGTCCACTATTTTAGAGCCTTAATTCACTCATAAGTAGTAGGTTTGCTCAAATTTTGTAAGAAGCTACAAGTTAGATGGATTGAGGCTATGGGCTGTTTTCTAACAGTAGAGCGTACTAGAGAGAAAGATGGGGAGAGAAAGAACCTGTGATAGAAGGGAAGGGAGGAAGAAAGAGTGCGGGGGAGAGAAGTGACTGCTAAAGAAGATATCAGTCCGTATGAAAGAGAGAAGAGGGAATAGTGTGACTATTGGAGATATATGTGTGTGTATGAGAGAGAGAGAGGTGTGTGAATGAGAGAGTTGGAGAGAGAGAGAGTTGGAGAGAGAGAGAGAGAGAGAGTTGTCGGAGATAAAAGGCTCTGAAGTGTTTCGTGTCTTTGTCCGTGTTTGTGCGTGCGCCAGGAACAGTTGTGAGGGTGAACGAGGGAGCAAAGCGGAACGAAGAAGAGTGAGAGGTACAAAGTGTGCTAGCGACTCTCTCTCTCTCTTTCTCTGTACTCGCGCACCGTCCCATGCGAGCTAACACCCCTTCCCCTCTTGTCAGCGCGTCACAAATCATACATTCTGACATCTTCAGGCGTCTTATGGAAATAAAAGCATTTATGGTAATTTTTTTTCATCCGGGTTCTTAAGAACACATGCCAATCAACTCTGTGATACAGTCGGCTAGAAATCGTACATTTACACAAACACTATTGCACGCGGATTATTTCTAATTAAACATTAATGGGGATAAAGAGTCAATAGAGGTTCCTAATACTGAACATTGATGAAATATATAATCAAATTTGTTTATAAACTGCATTGAAAAGGCCGTTTTTGACCATTTTAGAATGTCTTCACAGATAAGCCTTGTGCACAAATCTTCATTCTGTCCTAATAGGGACATACTGTAGTTATTGACAAGAAACTTTGTCACTTTGTCCCCCATAGTCACCACGGAAAATGTCGAGTAATCATTCAAATACGAATGCACTGCACACATTTCTGGCATATCTTGGTCTTTTCTTTTCCCTTTTACTCCCAAACCTCGCGCGAGCCGGGAGCTGAACTGGACCTGCTATGATGAAGGCTATAATGTCGGGATCACGATCAAATTAACGTTAACTTAACTTTCACTTAACGTAACTTAACATAAAGGTAATCCTCGTGTTTTAAATGGAAGCCATCACGATGTGGTTAACTTAACGTTCACTTATAGTGAGAGTTGTATTGGGAGATCTTTCATGTTACGTCACTACGTGAACTCTTAAGTGAAGGGTATCACGTGAATTAGCCAGCCAATCACGTTAACACTGCTATTTAGTACTTCATCTGTTTCGCAAGTATCGTCACTTCATTTGTTTATAGTGTATGCAAGTTAGATTTTACTTTAAAATCATGATTGACGACGAGTATAACATAACACTAACATAGGAACAGTAAGTGCAAAAAAAAAAAACTCGACTTCGATACAATTAATTTGAATGATAAATATTTTAATGAAATGTAATTATCAAAAGTAGACAACAAATGTAGTCACAGATAACACTGTTAACAAATAGTACAGATCACAGATCAACATCTATGCTCTCGAATGCTAATGTTTGGCTCAAGCTGTTACGTTAAGTCACGTGAATCGTGATAGCCCATTGGTTTCTTTACGATAAGTGAATGCTACGTTAAGTTAAAGTTAAGTCGATCGTGATCCCGGCATTAAAGTGGGAGAGAAGGTGACGCCAGGAAAGGCCAGTGTTTTTGCAGTTTTTACATCAAAACATTTTGTTGGCTAAAATAAATAAAATATTACTCCATTACAAACAGAGAGTTTAATTTTCTTCACACGGTGATATCAACAGTTGTTGAATATCTGTCAAGAGCATAATGGCATTTGATGTTAAACATTTTAAATGATGAGAAAAAGTTGTCATTAAATTCCAGGACATCCTTGTAAAATATTCAACAACTGTTGATATCACCATGTGAAGAAAACAAATTCTTTTGTTTCTCCTGGAGAATTATTTGATTTTTGACTAAATCATTTTATAGGGGTCTAATATAAAAAATGTAAAAACACGGACTTACTCTTGTTTCCTACACTCCTACCTTAAGAACAATGAGGCCATTAGCGGCAGGTCCCCGACCAATCTCTCGCCGAGAGGGTATTGTGGGGCATTAAGTGATGTCTCCCCTGATCAGTGGCGCACTTTGAGGTCATACATTATTTTATCTGAAGTGTTGTTGGCTTATTCGCAGTGTGGACCGCCGGTGCAGAAGAAGTACTTGCAGTGCCCTGCCCTCGTGACTATCTCACACCTCAAACAGTTCCTCAGGATGAAGTTCGACCTCCTTCCACAACACAAGGTGGGTGCAATAGAACTTACTTCAACTTCCTTATCTGACAACTAGCAAAGCTACCAGAACTGCTCTCATGTGTACATACGCCAAACCATATGTTGGTTGAGCTGCTGGCACTTTTGGGAGGCAAAATTTTCACAACAAACCGTTTGTTTTTAGTTACTTTTTCTTTTATGTTGAACCCTGTATGCTTAGCTAACTTAAAAATGATTTACATACAAAAGCTTCTAAAAGGCTGCCTTTACTTCATAAATAAATATGATGAAACTGGGGAAATGAAGGCGGTTGATGACGTCATACAAACCATATTCGGTTATATTTATGCGCATGTTTTTACATGATTTAAAAAAACTTTCATTTCGAAGCTAAGATTTTGTATGGCTCTTTTTCTATGTTATAAACACACATTTATTTATTTATGTTATAAATTATGGTGACCAGTTATAAGAAGATACAAATGTGAATATAACACTTTTTAATTTAATATTTCATGAAAATACATAACTGTTTTACTAACTTTTTTTTGTTCTTTCAATAAATCATAAAAAAAAGCCACTCATACAGCAATCCTTAAGGAAAGGAAAAAATTATGATAGCTCTTTTGATTAACTACATAGTTTTACGAAGCAAATAAAAATTACAAAGGTTGACAATATGACATTCAATCAATGTTTGCCATTTTTGAGGGCTCCGTAATGTTGTTCGCAAGGAAATTGAAGCATAGATACCGCGTACCGTTCGGTACTAAAATAACAATAATATTTTATAGTAAAATATTATCATTGTTGACCGCAATGAAATATGTTTGTATTTATTAAAAGACCCTTCCTATTAACATTGATCTGTTTGTATATTTGAGGTTGGCCTTACCATTTTCCACTTCCTAGCAAACAGGTTGCAAGTATGACCGGGATCTAAAGTGCTGAAAAATGGGGAAGTTTCGTGTAGACCTTTGTTGGCATTTCTATTCTAGTAAGGTGTAAACACTGTAAGGTTTGGCCAGCATAGATAACAGAGAAAATGAAGTCCATGGTACATCTGTGGTATATTATTCTAAGTATATTGACCCTTAAGGCTACAAACGTCTTGTAATAATATTATTGAAAAGAATGTTTGCATAAATCTTGCTCTGAACATTGGCTAAACCGAGATGATACAGTTAATAACATATTCTTGTTTACGAGGATAATTCTGAAAGGATTTGAAAAATACAAGTAACTGTCATCAATATAATAATCCCATTCAACCATTTACAACAAAAGTTATTTTACGATTAAGGTCTACAATAACCACCACATCGCTTTAAAAAATTACATTGATTACTCATTGTGAAGCCTCAGATAATACAAAGAAACAACGAAGGTACCACATATAATACAAAATAAGAACAACAGATAATACAACACAAAAACCATAGATAATACAACACAGGGACCACAGATAATACAACACAGGAACCACAGATAATACAACACAGGAACCACAGATAATACAACACAGGAACCACAGATAAAACAACACAGGGACTAAAGATAATACAACACAGGAACCACATATAATACAACACAGGAACCACAGATAATACAACACAGATAATACAACACAGGGACCACAGATAATACAACACAGATAATACAACACAGGAACCACAGTTAATACAACACAGGAACCACAGATAATACAACACAGGAACCACAGATAATACAACACAGGGACCACAGATAATACAACACAGGGACCAAAGATAATACAACACAGGAACCACAGATAATACAACACAGGAACCACAGATAATACAACACAGGAACCACGGATAATACAACACAGGAACCACAGATAATACAACACAGGGACCACAGATAATACAACACAGGGACCAAAGATAATACAACACAGGAACCACAGATAATACAACACAGGGACCAAAGATAATACAACACAGGAACCACAGATAATACAACACAGATAATACAACACAGGAACCACAGATAATACAACACAGATAATACAACACAGGAACCACAGTTAATACAACACAGGAACCACGGATAATACAACAATAGAACTACATATAACATTTTAACTTACAGTTGCCAGCTAAATATGTGATACTTTATCTTTCGTTCATATTATATTTGCCTTTCTTATGTCTCGAACATGAGCGATATTCTTGTACATAATTCAGTACTTAATTCAGTACAAGTCAACTATCATGTCCACTATTGGCAAAGCAAGTATCGCTCGTGGGAATTGTGCGTGGTTTGTCAGTAGCGGTTATCTCTGGTCGTGTCTCCCACTCTCCCCATTTGACTGCCCGTACCCCTCCCTGTTTCAACAGCAGGCGCGCGCCACCACTGTTGCCAACTCGTGGCTGGGAATGTGGCATCGCTGCGCGAGAGGGATGGCGGGGAGGGGAGGGGTGCGTTTGTAAGTTGGCACACCTGGGGCAGACTCCTCTCTGGAGATAAGGTGTTTTATGGTTAGATCGCCATAGGAGCAATTTATCTGACAGTTCATGTATGTGCGAAATATGGGATATCTGGTATTGGCCATTGTACCTTGTCCCTCAATCCCTGTACCTTGTCCCTCAATCCCTGTACCTTGTCCCTCAATCCCTGTACCTTGTCCCTCAATCCCTGTACCTTGTCCCTCAATCCCTGTACCTTATCCCTCAATCCCTATATCTTGTCCCTCAATCCCTATATCTTGTCCCTCAATCCCGCACACAGAGCAAATGTTGCTGATCTGTTTATTATCTAAGGTTTGGGATCACTTATTTTAGAGACACTGAACTCCGGACGATTGTACGAGTATTTCCGTTCCAGAGAGAGACCAAGATAAAATAGGCCTACTATAAACCACCTTAGTAAGGTGCTATCCGGGAGTGAGAGCTGTGTTACTTACCTAAGCAGGTGTTATCTGGGGAATGAGAGCTGTATTACCTACCTAAGCAGGTGTTACCCGGGGAGTGAGATCTGTTTTACCTACCTAAGGAAGATGCTATCCGGGAATGAGAGCTGTATTACCTACCTAAGTCAGGTGCTATCCGGGAATGAGAGCTGTATTACCTACCTAAGTCAGGTGTTACCCGGGGAGTGAGAGAGCTGTGTTACCTAAGTCAGGAGTTACCCGGGGAGTGAGATCTGTGTTACCTACCTAAGATAGGTGTTATCTGGGGAGTGAGAGCTGTATTGCCTACCTAAATCAGGTGTTATCCGGGAGTGAGAGCTGTATTATCTACCTAAGATAGGTGTTATCTGGGGAGTGAGAGCTGTATTGCCTACCTAAGTCAGGTGTTACCCGGGGAGTGAGAGAGCTGTGTTACCTACCTAAATCAGGTGTTATCCGGGAGTGAGAGCTGTATTATCTACCTAAGTCAGGTGTTACCCGGGGAGTGAGATCTGTTTTACCTACCTAAGGAAGATGCTATCCGGGAATGAGAGCTGTATTACCTACCTAAGTCAGGTGCTATCCGGGAATGAGAGCTGTATTACCTACCTAAGTCAGGTGCTATCCGGGAGTGAGAGAGCTGTATTACCTACCTAAGTCAGGTGCTATCCGGGAATGAGAGCTGTATTACCTACCTAAGTCAGGTGTTACCCGGGGAGTGAGATCTGTTTTACCTACCTAAGGAAGATGCTATCCGGGAGTGAGAGCTTTATTTCCTACCTAAGTCAAGTGTTATCCGGAGAGTGAGAGCTGTATTGCCTACCTTAGTAAGGTGCTATCCGGGAGTGAGAGCTGTGTTACCTAAGTCAGGAGTTACCCGGGGAGTGAGATCTGTGTTACCTACCTAAGATAGGTGTTATCTGGGGAGTGAGAGCTGTATTGCCTACCTAAATCAGGTGTTATCCGGGAGTGAGAGCTGTATTATCTACCTAAGATAGGTGTTATCTGGGGAGTGAGAGCTGTATTGCCTACCTAAGTCAGGTGTTACCCGGGGAGTGAGAGCTGTGTTACCTACCTAAGTCAGGTGCTATCCGGGAGTGAGAGAGCTGTATTACCTACCTAAGTCAGGTGTTACCCGGGGAGTGAGAGCTGTGTTACCTACCTAAGTCAGGTGCTATCCGGGAGTGAGAGAGCTGTATTACCTACCTAAGTCAGGTGTTACCCGGGGAGTGAGAGAGCTGTGTTACCTAACTAAGTCAGGTGTTACCCGGGGAGTGAGAGAGCTGTGTTACCTACCTAAGTCAGGTGTTACCCGGGGAGTGAGAGAGCTGTGTTACCTACCTAAGTCAGGTGCTATCCGGGAGTGAGAGAGCTGTGTTACCTACCTAAGTCAGGTGTTACCCGGGGAGTGAGAGCTGTGTTACCTACCTAAGTCAGGTGTTACCCGGGGATGTGAGAGAGCTGTGTTACCTACCTAAGTCAGGTGCTATCCGGGAGTGAGAGAGCTGTATTACCTACCTAAGTCAGGTGTTACCCGGGGAGTGAGAGCTGTGTTACCTACCTAAGTCAGGTGCTATCCGGGAGTGAGAGAGCTGTATTACCTACCTAAGTCAGGTGTTACCCGGGGAGTGAGAGAGCTGTGTTACCTACCTAAGTCAGGTGTTACCCGGGGAGTGAGAGAGCTGTGTTACCTACCTAAGTCAGGTGTTACCCGGGGAGTGAGAGAGCTGTGTTACCTACCTAAGTCAGGTGTTACCCGGGGAGTGAGAGAGCTGTGTTACCTACCTAAGTCAGGTGCTATCCGGGAGTGAGAGAGCTGTGTTACCTACCTAAGTCAGGTGTTACCCGGGGAGTGAGAGAGCTGTGTTACCTACCTATGTCAGGTGCTATCCGGGAGTGAGAGAGCTGTATTACCTACCTAAGTCAGGTGTTACCCGGGGAGTGAGAGAGCTGTGTTACCTACCTAAGTCAGGTGTTACCCGGGGAGTGAGAGAGCTGTGTTACCTACCTAAGTCAGGTGTTACCCGGGGAGTGAGAGAGCTGTGTTACCTACCTAAGTCAGGTGCTATCCGGGAGTGAGAGAGCTGTATTACCTACCTAAGTCAGGTGTTACCCGGGGAGTGAGAGCTGTGTTACCTACCTAAGTCAGGTGTTACCCGGGGAGTGAGAGAGCTGTATTACCTACCTAAGTCAAGTGTTATTCGGGGAGGGGAGTTGGATGGGCTCCCATTTCTGACCCTGCTGAACTCTTTGTGTTTAATTTCACTAGAGGACCCTTTGATAGACTCGCATCACGCCACCTTTTAACTCCCGGCAGTTAATTTATTCGAGTGGAGACGAAACGCCTCGTTCAATCTTTCCAGATGACGTCATGCGAGTACCGGTGTACAGTTACTTGCTGTACCTAGGGAGTGAAATGTGCGACCAAGACGGTCCAACGTTCCGGACGACACTACAGCTCACACCAGGATACACCACCTACAATATAGTGCCGCGGGTATTTCATTATTTTGTAAGGTTGTGAAGAGAAATTTGCCAAACTGTTATTTGTGAAGCCATATTTCAGATTGTTCTTCTTTGTTGATCGATACAAGAATGGGGGGGGGGGGGGGGGGGGGGAACCTGGAATTTTTAGATTTTAGGAAAATGTAATGTTATTCTCGCTGCGGGCACTGACCTTGATATCTAGATGGAGTAATCCTCACTAAAACAAATATAATAGCTTTGACTAGTTGATTCTTAAAGCTGAGTATTCTGATAGCTTATGATCTTAATAAAACCACACATTTCTATCCGACGATTTCCACACGTCCATCATAGACTCTGCCTTAAAATATGAGTAAATAATGACCCTGGGCACGGGACGAATATTGGATAGCTCAGTGGTAAGAGCATTGACGTACTAAGCCAAAGGTCCCGGATTCTATTCCCGTGTCCAGTGTTATTTTTCTATTTTAAGAATAAGTTAATACTGATTAGGTAGATGTGATTTATTATCAGTTTATAATTGAAATCACTTGAGTAACTGTAATGAAGTGTTGATTGGCGTCATTGCTGTTGGAACAGGAAAATGTCAGCGCTGCTCTTTCACTTCTTAGAGAACTGGGAGTATTAAAATGTGATTAATAAGAAAACATGTTTTCTCTCGACAAACGCAGCTCCTAACTGTTCGATTACTATTACGCGAGTGTCTTCATCTTCGTTTCCTAACAGGCTTGTTTACGAAGGTTCGGCCTCTAGAACATTCGAATAACGTGATACAATCGTCCCTCGTCGTTCTTGCTTGGGCGGCCGATAGAGAGAGACAGAATGATTGATGTGACACCACGTAGATATTTACGTAGCCTCTATTTAAAAACTTAACATCGCACATAATAAACACTAAAACAAGTGAAATATTTAGTTTCTCGCACGCTAACAAAATGTATTGGCTAGAAATGGTTGTAGAGTATTTGTTTTTAGTGCCCGTATTTACACTGGGACACAAACAATACCTGAATCTAGTACTTTTAGCAATAACCTTGAAAATGTTGAAGTATCGAAGTTGCTAGATGTTATAGGGCCTGCGGGAGATAGAGCAGTGATACGGGAGTTAGGCTACAGCTACTCTGGCAAGTAGATCACTAAGTTGCCCCCCCCCCTCCCCCCACCCCATCAAAATTAAAATTTAAATGTACCACCGTTTTGCACCCAAGTATTACGTTTTGCGCCCTAACCCCAAAAGTACTGTTTATGTTTAGGGGGGGGGGGGATCAAGTTAATAGTAGCCTCCCCCCACTATCAAAATGTTGGATTTTTGTATGCCAGCTTAAAAGTCCTGTTTTACACGTTTTGCACCCAAGTATGGCGTATTGCACCCTAAAAGATTAACGAGAAAAAAATATTTTAATTAAAAACAAAAAGTCGTTGGACCCTCCCTCCGTTCCCCACACCTCAAATTAAGATTGTAAATATGCCATCGTTTAGCACCTTTTTGGCACCGTTTCGAACCCAAATACTAAGTTTTACAAACCAACCCCAGAGAGAGTACGATTGTTTTTGTTTGGGGACGAGGGCCACAATATTAAATTTTTTTTTTTTAAAATTCACATTTAAAAGTATTGATCTGTACCGTTTTGACCCCAAGTATGACGTTTTACAGCTTAATATTTGTGTAAGAAAAGAATAAATGAAATAAAAGATGAGAATTAATCAATGGACCAAGTTCAATGCGTGCCTTGTTTCCCCAAATAAAAATTGTGATTTTTCTTATGATAATATAAAATGTATTGTTTGCACTCAAATATGAAGTTTTGAACATTAATAGTTTAGCCTGCAGAACAAAAATAATAATTAGAACAAAAAATGATAGTGTCTTATTATTTTCACGAACTTACAAGATTTATAAATGTTTTTAGTTTCAAACTCCTTCTGCCCAATGTTTTACACCTTAATAATTAATTTAACTTAAAGTATAAATAAATATATTGTTTTGATGTCTTGCTTGGATACCGTTTTACAGACTAGTTTCTTTTTTTTTTACTTTTGATATATTTTTCCACTGCTATACATGTATCTTATACTTGAGTTTTGGCGTCACCAAATTTCTATGGACAAGGCCGAATACCTTTTCTGACGGGTGACATTTACTGGTAA
The DNA here is from genome assembly GCA_039000515.1 of Timema cristinae. Taxonomy (NCBI): domain Eukaryota; kingdom Metazoa; phylum Arthropoda; class Insecta; order Phasmatodea; family Timematidae; genus Timema; species Timema cristinae. Next base: position 3,169,688 of record JBCFYV010001001.1, on the reverse strand, counting down.
CATTTCTCATCGCTCTGTTTAAGTGCTTACTGTGCAACTGTCAGTTATCTAGCCCATGTGGTTAGAACTACCCTAGTTGAGCTCAAGCTGGGAGGTGTAGGGCCTACGTGGGCATCTCTTGGAGTTGAAATCTACTATTTTCCTATAAAAGTGTAATATTTTATTATAAAGCTTTCATTAATTTAAATACAGTAAAGTTGTGCATTATAAAATTATTTTCATTGATATTAAGAATAAACGACACTATTTTCCTCATTTACGGAAATTACTAGTTATAAAATAAAAAAACACGCTTCATATCCCGGATCATGGGTAAGTAGTAACTTTTTTTTTATAAGATTCTGAAATAATGAACTATAGTTCTATCACATTTTGTGCTGAATAAAATGTTTTATTTACTTGAAATTATCCTGAATATAGAGCTTTGAAATGTAAAATATTTACTCCAACATATTTTACTCCAAATTTTAAAAGTTGACATTGTGTAGAAAAATTAATTCAAATTTCGTGTAGAGTAAAAAAAAAAAGTTTTATATATAAATGTTTGGCTTTAAATAAATAACTATTCACATGTTAGAAAGTATATTTTAAATATATTTAAAGATTATTTTATTTTTATTTTCTAATTTAGATATAAAGTATTGTAATCGTGAACATTTTCACCCTTGACATTATGATGAAGCTTTACGTTTTCTTTATCCTGAATTCAAAAAAGTGGACTACATTTCCGATCTGTCTCTGAACATAAATCCTAAACTATTTGAATTATTTTGTTCAAAATTCAATTGTTATACGTATGGAATTTGTATCGATTTTAAACTAATCCTTATATTAACAGTATGTTTATTTAACAATGACATTTGAAAATTACAAATATTTCTAGTTGGTTAATTTTGTTTAAACTCCATATATAGTGAGTGTTTGATCTGACAAATAACACTACACTTGTTTTTTTAGTAAAAATTCGTTTTAGGTAGTTTAGTGAATAGTAATTTCTGAAAAGTCAATATATTTTTGAAAATGGCTCTAGTAATTTTGTTAAATATGTATACCTGGGTAGTGTTTGACATGATGAATAAAAATGTACTGCTTTTGTTTAGGGAAAAATTCATATAAGGGTAGTTTAGAGAAGACTGATTTTTTTTTATAAAATTTGAAATATTTTGAAAATGGCTTTAACAATTTGACTCAAAATGGGTATCTGGTAAGTTATTTACATAAACTCATTACAAATATATTAATTTTTCTTAAACAATATTCATTTAATAGTATACTAGTATGCTTATTAGTGATATTTGAAAAAAAAAATATTTATTTTTTAATCACTACATTTTAATGGTTATATTCATATATGATAATTATCTAATGGGGTAGGAATGAAGAAGGGAACATTTGAGAGGTAATGTACGTGAATTTACGTGGAAGGAGGGTGGGAAACCATTGAGAAAACCTACCCTCAGTAGACGCATCCAGGATTCGAACACCGATCTCGACGTCTCCAGCAGGCCAGTCTAACACGAAAGTGACCATTCTGCCACCGAAGCGGGTTTTTTCGAAAATAGATTCAACAATTTTGTTAAATGAGGACTATTTTACTTGATTTAATAATACCTTATTTTGATTTTTATAAAATATTTTAATTTAGAGGTAGTTTAATTATAATACATTTTAAAAATTTGAAAATCTTTCAAAAAGTATTTTAATATTCTATTTTAAATGGTGTATGTCATTTGTTTTCCATGATAAATAAATATATAAATTAATTTTTAACAAATATTAATAATTTGAGTGCAGTTTACAAATAAATTACCTCCTTTTCAAAAATTTGAGATATTTAAACAATGGTTTAATAAATGTTGTTTGATTTTTGCTTTATGAAAACAATTTTTAATGTGATTAAAAAAAGTGGTTTTCCGAGAAAACTTAATTTGAGTCTTATAAAAACTTTTTCTTGTCAACTTTGTGTTAAGCTACAAGCTAGGTTTACTGGTAAGTGTACTAGAAAGTTTAAACCCTCAAAATAGAGCTTGATTATAAGCATGCCATTGATACTGGTAAGATAGATTAATAATTAAACTAATTTTGAAATTAAGGACGATATTTTAATTCTTTTGTTATCTTTTAGGATATATCCAAAAATAGATTATTTAGTTTGAGTAAAACTTATAATATTTAACCAAATAATGGATTTATTGATAGTTGAATGTATTAAAGAAGGCAGTAATGAAATAATATGATTATTTTATAATATTAGTACAGTTTTTAATTATTCGTACATTATGAATAAAGGTTAATTAAAATATTGGTAATTAATTTACTTATCCCAATTTGAGACGAGCTAATATTTGACCATAGTAAATGATGAAACATTTTTAACTAATAATAATCATAGATAATAAATAATTCGATTTTTAAAGTATCTGGTTTTTTAATAAATTAAAAATAAGGCTTGAGAATTTGCAAATGGTGTCGTGTAATTTATTTTTTATTATTATTATTATATATGATTTGAATTAGGGTTTAAAAACAGCATTTTCAATTTGAAGGAGGCAAGGAGTTATTTTTTTTTTTTGGCAACGTAACTTTTATCAATATGCATAGAATAGGCATGGACAATGGAAGAATTTTGACATTGTGAAGTAACGTCTGAATTACATCAATATTCACAATGTATCGTAATTCATTATTTGAGTTTTTATTGCTATGTTCAACACACGAGAAGAGGGATATGGAACATTTTTATTTGGTCCATAGACGTAAGATAAATACTTATGCTAAACAAAGAAACCGGCGTTGAGAATTTGTCGGGAATAAGCATTTGAGGAAAGAAATATTTGTTGAAATATGATCCTCTAAATAACATAAAAAATATTAATTTGAAATAAGAATAATTATTGAGAATATATAATTAAGTTTGTTAATGTTCTGACCCCGTGTTATGCTAGGAATATATTTACTATTTCCAGCTCAAATAGTTATAAATAATACTAACTTGATGACTCGAGTAATTTACCTTAATTAAGAGCAGTAGATGAGAATCAATCACTACACTAAACGCTAATGATCATCAAATGTGCATAGCGGGTGATTCACCACAGACAAGTGTGAGTGTGTGTGTGTGTGTGAGAGGAAGTTTATTTAAACAGTGTACTTCCCAGGAGAGAATGATACCCGCCTCGGTGGCGTAGTTAGCTAACGCGCTAGGTTAGTGTTAAGCTAGACTGCATATGATGGGCAGATTAAGGTTCGAATCTCGGTTGGGGGAACTGGGGTGTTTTTCCACTCTCGGTCCATGCAAATGCGGGTTCAATTCCTCTAAATTCAACCTTCCCCATTCCCAACCCATTAGCGTAATTACTCCTTAAGCGTACAACCCGAATGGATAGTTAGACGCGGTGCTCAGATAAATAAATAAAAATGACCGCCTGTTCACACCATTAAATGGTGCCCTCCCCCCCTTTACACTCCCCTGCCAAATAGGCCAGGCATCGGGGCATATTTTTTTTTACTGAATTGGAAAAAAATTCCAGAAAGCTGAAAAATGTTTTGATCGCTTTATTTTAGAGGTCTAATTAGCATAATAGTTTTTCCCCTCGTGCGAGGTCTGCGTTTGCCACATCAATGAAAATAAACAAGCTAAAATTATATTGTCTTTCAATATACCTTAGTTAGTTTTACGGTAAAACATAGTCATAACCATAACTAACAAAATAAAATTTTCAATAAAAATGTACTTAAGCAATAAGATAGCAACATAAAACAATATTATTATTATTATTATTAGCACGCGTCTTACTACCCATTCGGGTTATACGCACTTACGCTAATGTGTAATGGTAGGGTGATTGTGAGACGAATGAAGGACCTACAGTTTAACGTGGAATCCGAACCACGGTGGAGACCTGGCATTCCACACATTCACAAGATGTCTTGTCAGAGGTGAAGGAAGGGTTTGGTAATCAGATAAATTTGTGCCGGGACCGAGGATTGAACCCCGGCCGCCAGCACAGAAGTCTGACACCTTACCCTAGACCACCAGGTCACCTCATAAAACAATAAATCGGTTCAGTTTCACGAAGGTGATACGCTTCTCATGGATATAACTTCGAAATAAATATGCTTAGGAACATTTTTATACAAAATCTTGTTTTGTTTAGTTATGGTTATACCTATTTTTTACCTTAAAACTAGCTTAAAAGGAGATATCGAAAGACAATCTAATGTTAGCTTTTTTTTTCCATTGATGTGGCAAACGCAGACCTCGCACGAGAGGGAAAAACTATTATGCTAATTCGACCCCTAAATAAAGCGATCAAAATATTTATAGCTTTCTGGGATTTTTTCCCAATTAAAAATACCTGACCCTGACCTAAAAACCCTTTATCTAACTAAGATGTCCGCCCATCACCAGAGCTAAAATTCCTCCTTCAGATATAATATGTTTATACACTCACATCGTCCCAAACAAAAACAATCGTACTCTCTCTGGGGTTGGTTTGTAAAACTTAGTACTTGGGTTCGAAACGGTGCCAAAAAGGTGCTAAACGATGGCATATTTACAATCTTAATTTGAGGTGTGGGGGCCGGAGGGAGGGTCCAACGACTAATTTTTATTTTAATTTTTTTTTTCCCTTGCTAAACTTTTAGGGTGCAAAACGGTGCAAAACGCCATACTTGGGTGCAAAATGGTGCAAAATGGTGCAAAACAGGACTTTTAAGCTGGCATAAAAAATCCAACCTTTTGATAGTGGGAGGGCTACTATTAACTTGGTCCCCCTAAACATAAACAGACGTACCGTCTCTGGGGTTAGGGTGCAAAACGTAATACTTGGTTGCAAAACGGTGGTACATTTAAATTTTAATTTTGATTGGGGGGGGGAGGCAACTTAAGTGATCTTTGGCAAGTGACTTGCGAGAGTTCTCACAAAGCTGTTTACACTTGAGAGGAGAATTGCCTGCGCAAGGTTTTGTTTCAGTCATTTTGGAATAATTCCTCCCTTTAGACATGTCAAATATGTTGCTACATTGTTAATCCTAAGCACAATCAATTCTATTGGTAGAAAGAAACAGAAGGAAAGGCAATGCTGAGTTAAGGAGTGGATATTAAGGAGGGGACGTTATGGTGCTTACAATAACCTACTTAAGAACTTAGGATTGAAGATGCCCAACAGTTTAGAAACTTTATTCGAATGTCCTCGGTTGAATATAAAGAAATATTGTCAATGGTTGGAGAGAAAAATACACACTTACGTGCTTCAATCCCCCCCCCCTCCCGCCCCAGTGAACGGCTTATGGCTACACTACGGTTCCTTGCTACTGGTGCGTATGTTATTATTATTATTATTATTATTGTAATATATTATTGAGAAGCATCCCCTTCTTAATATGTATTTATGTTTATAACCATATATACAACTATTGTATTATTATCTTTATTTATGTTATCATTCATTGATGTATTTCTTCACAACTCCAGTGTGTACATTGAGTGAATTTATTCCAGAAGTCTGCTCGGTATTGTGGGAGTTATTAAGAAAGAACTACTTTAAAGTACGATTTCTAAATAATACTTTTTTAATCCATACATATATTTATTTATTTATTTTATTTCAACTTTTCATAATGTAGGCTACATTTTTTATCAATACTTTTCATTTCTATACACCGTACTACTCAAAATTAATATATATGTCTTACATTTCTTCATAACTAATTACTTAAAAAAATCATAATTTTATTTTATTTGTAATAATTAATTGATATCATTTTTGTTTTACTGTATTTAATGAATTGAATGAATAATCCCATGAATGGGCGTTAGATTATTGGATTTATAAGATGTCAATAAAAAAATTAGAAACACTTCAATATAATCAGTTATCATAGTTGAGTAATGATCCCAATTCATGGTGCTGCAGAGTTTCAGCTGGCGAGTGTGTTGTTGGTATACTAAAGGGTTGTTGAACATTTAGGTCTGTGTACTGGTTAGGGGAATGGACAAAACTGTAAGGTGATGTATTGCTTGAAGTAGAACCGGATTCAAAAACTGAAGCGTCTGCTTCAGCTATCTCCATAATTGCCTGATTGATCAGTCTCTTGTTTGCTGGTTTCTTTATTTGTCTTAACTCAGACGCAACATAGTCTCCAAATATCTGTTCGTCATAAGTGGGCTGACTCAATAACTTCACTCCTTTTTCTATTTCTTCTGAAGGCATATCTTTCTTTGGTTTTACATAGTTATGCCTTTCATTTCTGACTTTTTTTGGCATTGAATCAGGCACAGAGTCTGCTTGTTCGATGCATGGATTCTGAAATATAATACTTTATCAAAATAGACCTGTACTATAACTTTATAAATGTGAATAAAAATTATAATATTGATATTTTTCCGGGTACCATCTACAGAGGAGGAGTGGCTTTGGCATGCAAATCAATTTGAGATCAAGTGGTATTTCTTTCACTGTGTAGGGGCCCTCGACGGCAAGCACCAAAAGATAGTGGAAGCTACTATTACAACTACAAAGGCACACATAGTATTGTATTAATGGCTTTAGTTGACGCTTCATACAAGTTTACCTATATTGATTGTTGGTTGTAATGATAGAATATCAGATGGTGGCATATTCAACGAATGTAGCTTAAGTTCAGCTTTAGCGAATAACAGTTTGAAATATACCAGATTATATTCCTTTACCAGGATGAGAGAAACCAATCCCTTATAAAGACCAGCCAGATCCTAATCGTGTATTGCATTTCCGTGTATCTATAATTAGGAGGATTGGGGAAAATGTATTTGGTCACTTCGCCAATAGATTCAGGATCTTGAGGAAGCCTATATTGTCGAGTCCTCAAAATGTTGAGGTGATTGTATTGGCATTATGTGTGTTGCATAGTTTTCTTATGAAAAGAAAAGAGGCTGTCAGCGGTTATGCCCCTCCAGGTAGTTTTGATAACGAGCATGAGTCTTAACATGGTATAAACTAGTTAGTGGCACATGGCGAGAAGATGGAATGCCTAATAGGAATCTGCGGCCATTATTGGGAGAAGGACATCATAATTACTCTGACGATGCCAAAAGTGTACGTGAGGAATTAAAGACTACTTTGTGTCCCCAATTGGTGAGGTGTATTGGCAATACAAATACACTTAATCAATAAGTGTCTTCTGCTGAGATTATTTACTGTATTTACTTTTGTTGTAATGACTATACCTATTGCAAATTATGAATAAAATAATAATAACACATCTGTATTACGTGAATTATATTAATAATATTAATAACTTCATACCCGTGTTACAAGAATGATGATGATGATAATAATAATATGGCTTTAATAATATTTAATATCTGTAATTTATTTTAATTAAATGTAGGTTCTTACATAGTTGGCTGTTTCGGTGAACATTCCACGGTAATCTGGATAAATTTGAAAGCAGAGAAGTATGACCATGAAGAAATAAAAACTTAATTTTCTTTAATTCCTGATTAAACTGTCTACGTATGTTGTGCAGCTTACTAGATATTTCCACTGGGTTGGTAGAAAACTTGTTAGCTATGGGTTGTAAGCCATCTTGTTGTGGTTTTTAAACCTGTCTTTGTATTGTTAACTTCGCACATTCCACAAAACTTCATTTTCCTCATAAAGAGCAATTGGCCATTTTATTTCTCTATCACTCCACTTTTTGACGGTGGACATCAATGAGAGAGACAATTAACTCGTGCACGTCTTGCAGAGAATTTCGAAATGGTTTGGATATCCCGTGAGAGCTCGCGGAGTGTGTTTAGACAGGGAAGCTGGGTCTCGTGGAACAACTTGATACTGTCTGACAGCATCTCGCGCGAGATTACTCGCCAGTGTGTCTGCACCCTCCAGTGATATTGGAGATAGAACCAGTGATATGGACGGTACAGCCAGTGATGTTGGAGATAGAACCAGTGATATTAGATACAGCCAGTGATGTTGGAGATAGAACCAGTGATATTAGATACAGCCAGTTATGTGGAAGGTAGAGCCGGAATGACAGTTTTAAAGTAATGATCGTTTTGTGATGGGGTAACTTTTTTTTTTTTTAATTCCACGCTGAACGCTCAAACAATCTTTAAAATTACAAACTTTTGTCAAGTAAACTTTTATCTCTAAAGTCGAGGGAGAAGTTTTGTTTTATCGACAGAAAGTTTCAAACAAAAGCCACACAGCGATGAAACCATTCCTCCGGCGAATAAATAATTTTACATTGGATTTTCTTTTGTAGCTTTCATCATTGATATGTTGGGATGGGAGGATTATTTTTATCTGGGGTGTTGAAGCTGCTATCTCAAAACCACCATCACACGATTTACAAATTGACTTAATTGTTAAGTTCAGACAACCAGCACATAAACTGTCAACCATTGAATTTTACAAAACAGTGAAAGGGAAAACTTAAGTTCACCATTGATGCATTATTCCACCCATGCCGTAAATCGAACTCAGACCCCTTGACTAGACGGGCGAACCACCAACTGAATTAAAGGATTGGATCCACGAGGAGCATAAGTTTATATCAGTGTTCAAATGGGGATGCTTACATATTTCTTATTTTCAGTCCTGACACAGTACATTTGTGACCTTTATGTCTTTGATTGGGCCTATTTGAGGCCTTTATGTCTTTAATTAGGCCTATTCGTGACCTTTATGTCTTTGATTAGGCCTATTTGTGGCCTTTATGTCTTTGATTATACCTATTTGTGGCCTTTATGTCTTTGATTATACCTATTTGTGGCCTTTATGTCTTTGATTAGGCCTATTTGTGGCCTTCATGTTTTTGATTAGGCCTATTTGGGGCCTTTATGTCTTTGATTATACCTATTTGTGGCCTTTATGTCTTTGAATAGACCTATTTGTGGCCTTTATGTCTTTGATTATACCTATTTAAGGCCTTTATGTCTTTGATTATACCTATTTGTGGCCTTTATGTCTTTTATTAGGCCTATTTGTGGCCTTTATGTCTTTGATTAGGCCTATTTGGGGCCTTTATGTCTTTGATTAGACCTATTTGTGGCCTTTATGTCTTTGATTAGACCTATTTGTGGCCTTTATGTCTTTGATTAGGCCTATTTGTGGCCTTCATGTTTTTGATTAGGCCTATTTGGGGCCTTTATGTCTTTGATTAGGCCTATTTGTGGCCTTCGTGTCTTTTATTAGGCCTATTTGTGGCCTTTATGTCTTTGATTAGGCCTATTTGGGGCCTTTATGTCTTTGATTAGACCTATTTGTGGCCTTTATGTCTTTGATTAGACCTATTTGTGGCCTTTATGTCTTTGATTAGGCCTATTTGTGGCCTTCATGTTTTTGATTAGGCCTATTTGGGGCCTTTATGTCTTTGATTAGGCCTATTTGTGGCCTTCATGTTTTTGATTAGGCCTATTTGGGGCCTTTATGTCTTTGATTAGGCCTATTTGTGGCCTTTATGTCTTTGATTAGGCCTATTTGTGGCCTTCATGTTTTTGATTAGGCCTATTTGGGGCCTTTATGTCTTTGATTAGGCCTATTTGTGGCCTTCATGTTTTTGATTAGGCCTATTTGGGGCCTTTATGTCTTTGATTAGGCCTATTTGTGGCCTTCGTGTCTTTTATTAGGCCTATTTGGGGCCTTTATGTCTTTGATTAGACCTATTTGTGGCCTTTATGTCTTTGACTAGGCCCATTGGCCTTTCTGCACCATATTCTTCACCAGTAGAGGTGACTGAGGGGACTAAGACGTTAGATTATCGTAGCACTTAACCCCGTTGACGAAGCTCAAGTTTTAAATTTCAACTTGTTGGCCTTGTTCTGTTACTTACCTCTCCGCGCCTCCCTCCCCTCCCCCCCCCTTCTACAACCCTTTTGTTAAACATACAAACAAAAAAACCTCTCTCATTATTATTGTTTATATGAGCTCACGGTGAAAGCTTTGACTCATGGTTCAACTATTCTTTGATTTTTGTATATTAAGTTGTAATACTCTTTGGATTAAATGCAGGCTATTTACCTCACACCAACATTATACCTCTTCTTCCTTTGCTATGTTCTCCTGGTAGCGACCCACGCTCACTGGATTGTGTCTTGCTTGGCTGCGACTAAATTCAGGAAGATTGTATTTATTATGCAAGAAGCTAGCTTTCTTTCTTCTTTGTTATTATTTTCTTTCATTCCTTCCCTTTTGTTTGCTTTCCCATTCTTTCCCACATCAAGTACACTCGAGGGGGAGCCATCTGGTCGAGATTGAGGAAGCAACAAACTTAATAATGGATGGTTACTTACCATAAAGAAGAATATGAAGATGGAAACCAAACCACAAGAGCCAAAGAAAGAAGGTTCATTTTATATTGTACATTATAGATAAACAAAATAAAAAGTTCCCGATGGTAACGTTATAAAGAATAAAAGAAGGCTATATTCTCTACTTTGGGTCTCAATCTCTGCATTAGTTACAGAACTGTTAACTATTTTTATATTCTCTTCAATTTCTTTCTCTGCGTCTCTTCTTTTCTCTTCTCACATTCCGTCAAGCTTGGAGTTTGTGGTCGGGTTTTGTTCAGCCGGACAAAGTTTCCGGAAAGTCCGAGTCATTCTCTTTTTCTTTTTTTTCTTTTACTCGTTTTATCTCTACCAAATTATTTAGCACCTCATTTTGTAGTAATTACTGGTCCTATTTTATAAAGCTTGATTTAAGATTTGGTTGGAAGAAAGGTTTACAAAAATATTGCACAATAATATTCCTAGTGAGAAACTAACATTTTACTATATTATTATTGCTCTTTTACAGTTATTGATAATATCTATCAAAAATGACAGTTGCTTCACATCACTTGTATTAATATATTAAAGTAATTATGATATCTTTAGTAACTGCGGTCTTTCCTATCATAATTATGTGTTTGTGTTTTATAATAATTATATAATTTTTTTGCGCCGTGTCTTGATATTCGTTCGGGCTTAGTGCATTTAGGTATGGTTGCACGAACGAGGGTAGGAGGACACTAGAATTTAAATAAAATACACGCGTATTTACGTGGAGGTTGAGTAAAAAACACATTTAGGAATAAACACCTTCAATGCTCCCAGCTGATATTCGAACGCTGGCCTCCTCCAACAGTGACGAACCAGGCTACACTAGCTCGAACTTTCTAGTCTGCGTGCTCACCTATGCGTCTATATAAACAAAATGTTACCAGGAAAAATAAAACTATTGGATCTTAACAAAGTAGTATAAGGATATCGTTTAATGTAACCTCATGAAAAAAAACATAAACATTCGAATGTTCGTAGAACCCAGGGTTGTCCCCAAAAACCTTCCTGCGGTGTTTTGGGATAAGTCCCCCAACAGTGGACGACGAGGATTTTATTAAACATATTATTTCTGGAAGTAATTTATAAAATGATTATAAACACAATTGGGTTTTTAGGGGTTAGAATTTATAAGACTCCGATAGTATGCTAGTCTGGACATTGGGGAGAACTAATTACATACATTATTAATAATACTTTCAAAATAGGGAGGTTATAAAGCCCAACAACACTCCTGGAGCACTCAAGTTTATGAATTACTAATTTAATATATTTTACAAATACCTTTAGGGCTCCCTCAAATTCCGATAAAACAAAGAAAGGGAAGAGGGAAATTATTTTACTCACTTACTGCCCCTCAAATAACTCATACCCAAACTTCTTTTTTTCCAACATTACATACGTGTTGATTATTTCTTACTTACTCTATGACACTATAGAAGTACGCCATCTTTTCCTATTTTGAGTTATTTCTATCCAGTCCACCTCATTACACCTATCCCTATCTTGAGCTAGCTCTCTATCCAGTCCACCTCATTACACCCTATCCCTATCTTGAGCTAGCTCTATCCAGTCCACCTCATTACATTCCTATCTCTATCTTGAGTTATTTCTATCCAGTCCACCTCATTACACCTATCCCTATCTTGAACTAGTTCTATCCAGTCCACCTCATTACACTCAGCTAGCTCTCTATCCAGTCCACCTCATTACACTCTATCCCTATCTTGAGTTATTTCTATCCATTACACCTCTGGCCTGGTTTCTGATGAATGTGAGTGAGGCCAGGGTTCGAATCCCAATCAAAAGAAGTAAACTAGACTGAAGAGAACTGCGGTAAGTGTGAGGTTCAACAGCGCATGGTGGATTTGAAGGAAGACACAAACAGTAGCTGGACTACTTTCCACAGGACGAGCTCTTCACAGGTGAACAAGTTCTGTTAAAATTCACACTCCATCAACTCCTCGCTAGTTGGAGGCGACACCATCATTTCTTTCATTAACGAACTTAGCCGATATTCCAATAAGCTCCGTTCAGTCCTTCAGTGGCCATCGCGGGCAATGTTTCCACCAATGGCTAAACCACTCACTCACTTCCTGTTAGTATTGTTCCCGTCGTTCATTTCATGTCTTACAACTGGAAATACACAACCTAAAATGTTGTTACATAAAGATCACCTTATTTATATGTATCTGCAACATGTTTTACTGCCCATGTGTGCTACCCATCCTTTTTTTTTATCGTATGGCATATATGATCGGGAGGTTCGGTTGCCTTATGTGTAGGCTATTAGTCGCTCTGTTGGCATTGAACGTTGCCAGGGTGCTCCATAGGAGGTTGTCCACACGTCGTTCCCGCTATGAGATGGTTGTGAAGCCAGTGGGAATCTTAAACCTAACTTAAGTCTAATTTACAAACCCTGGTTACCGTTGAGATTATTCCCGTTAAGGGTAAAATACCCAAGGTACCAGCCGGGAATCGAACACGGGACCTATAGTCTAGGCCCGTTGCCAGGTGTACTGACCACCCCACCACGGGGATGGTTACCCATCCATTTACAAGGCACGACGAATGAGCAAGTTTGAATTTACTGGGGAAAAACAAAACATTAATACACTCTTAAAACCTGCCTTGATGAGACTGACGCCTTTGTCTGTGTAGCCACTGGGGCGGGTTTAGAAAAAACCTTTTATTTGTCACCGCGTCTTACTACCCGTTCGGTTTTTACTAGTTATTCTAATGCGCTGGGGATAAAAATTATTGGATGTGCACCCGCATTGCATGGAGGTAGAGTGGGAAACCATAGGGCTACTCTTGGTACACCCGACAGGGATCTGAACCCGATATTCCCGCCAACGGCAGTCTGGCTTATTGCGAGTCTGACGCCTTAAACCACTTGAAGCGGGCTTTCTCATGACTGTTTATCTTTAGTAATATTAGGTCTTTGTTTTGATTTGTTTTAATTCCAGTTGTAAACCTGCTTCGATGGCCGCATGGTCTCCTCTCGTAATAGACTGGACTGCCGTTGATGGGAAGATCGGGGCTTGAATCACGATTAGGTGTATTGAGGGTAGTTTTCCACTCTCCCTCCATGCAAATATGGGTATAACTTGAACAGGTGGTAAGACTTGTTGATTAAAAAAAGTCTCGTTCAAGGTGCTCGCCCACTGGTGCGTCGCGTCGCGTTGCGATCAGTCGACGCAAGAGAAATCATGGCAGCAACCATGCGACGACGCAACTCCACGCAACGCAACGCACCAATGGACGGGATTAGGAAAAGTGCGGAGTAAAAATATTTAATCTTCGTCACCCTTCGAACACTTTCGGGAATCATCGGGTTAATTTTCTCTTACTTCGTCACTCGGCAGAGAATGAGTCACGTGCTCGCATTTTAATTACCGAGATCATTGTGTGTGGCTGCTGACCGACGTTTCTTGAAGTTTTTAGTTTAAAGGAATGTTGTTCACATTTAACAAATTAGTACCCATCAAAACACTAGCTTTTTCTCTCTCTCTCTCTCTGTATTAGTTCATACAGATTTAATATTAATAAATAAAATATTAAATTTGAATTTATTAATTAAACCGTATGGTGATGAAGTACTGGTGTCACCATTTTGGTAATAATTGCACTCGCAATTCATTCACTAGTCACTTAATAACAAACTTCTTCCACAATGATAAGCTCTCTACTGTATATTCCGTTCACGATAGGTTTTTACCTGGATGACAGTTTGAAAATCATATGTTTAGGTTTTGGGTTGCCAACACTTGTAAAAGATCACAGTTTTGTTATAAATGTAAAGATCTTTAATTACCTGTTATATATTACATTTAAAATAACGTAAACTTAAGTTTTCTCATACTATTTCATTTTTTTAAATAATTTCTTTATATCCAACTCGAAACAATATTTTAAACATAATTAAAAGTACTTATTTTTCGTTTTGGAACGTTACTGATTTTGTGTAATATAGCGTACACATCAATATCTTTTAATACAAGCATCGTATTTACTTGGAAAAGAGAAAATTGTTATCATTTTTTTACATACAATAAATGATTTTATGATTATTTTATCGTATTTTGAAATATTTAACTGAATAAAATATTGTCATCAACTTCGTGTCTGCATCATTGTAAAAAACTTGTTTACCGTTATGTTCAATCATTTGGTTTAGATTCGTCAGTCGCCATTTTGAATCTATGTTCGTTAGAAGTTTATGTGAAAGTGGTGCTAATATTTTTTTAAGGGGAATAAAACTATAAATAAACTTTGTGCCCGTCCTCAAATAAATATATAAATAATATTGGCCAAATTACTGTGATTAACTATCACCTTTATATATATATATATATATTATATATATATATATATATATATAATATATATATTATTCCATCTGTTTTCATTACAGTGATCCAAGTTGATAGATGTCAGCTGTTGGCGTAGTGATATATTAGGGATTACTTCTAGTAACATTTCGAGCTGTCATCCAGGTAAACTTAGCTCGTGAATGCCTTATAGGTATTGTGGATCCGTGCAGAAAATATGACACTTCGTTTCGTCATGCCACGCAACGCATCAGTAGGCTCCATATTGGTTGATCGTTAGTTTGTGCGTGTTTCGTGCCAGGCTAAGGGTGTTGGACACTGTGTCGTGTCGTGTAGTGTTGCCAGGGTTAGCGGAGCTGGTTGATCACTCTGTGGAACCTGTGCTGAGGTTGTTAATACTCCCCTCCTGTGTTTTCCCCCCGCCCGCTAATGTCCCCTGACGATTTCTTTGTTCTAGATCGACATAATCCACAGACGCGAGTCGCTACAGGACGACTACACGCTCATGGACGTGGCCTACATCTACACTTGGAAGAGGGTAAGTTACAACCACGTGGAGGAACTATTTGTTACAGTAGCAGTGGCGGTTCGGGGGGGGGGGGGGGGGGGGGCGTCGACACTCGCCTTGAAATAAGACCACCCTTCCCCCAGGCACATTTCAAATCCTCTGGTATTATCGAATATGAAGCTGAACGATAGCCTTAAATTAAAAATCAAATTACTACTAGATTCATTCATTAAATCAACTATCAAATTACTTCTAGATGCATTCATTAAATCAAACATCAAATTACTTATAGATTCATTCATTAAATCAAACATCAAATGACTTCTAGATTCATTCATTAAATCAACTATCAAATTACTTCTAGATTCATTCAATTTTTAAAATTTGCTGAAAGAAGACCGACCATTCCTAGGATATTTTAGAAACATCCAATTTTCCACACAAAAAAATTCTGGTGAAGACTACTTCAAATAAGTTAGAGAAATAGTTTTAAATATTGGGGAGGAGGATTACTCTAAAAGCTTTTAGGAACATCCAATTTTTAACATTTATTGATGAGGGGCGTAAGTAGACAAGTCCCTAAAAGTACTGCCCTCATCTCCCCCCCTTCTACTCCCACCCCCACCCCCAAACACGCACACAAATAAGGTACCGCTCTCACTTTTTACTAGTGTCAAAAGAGGAGGAGGAAAACTTGCCTCAACCATTCTTAATTTAGGACTATGATCAAACATACGATTTGGCCTCGCGTTATGACCAACTAAATATCTAGTATGAACGGAATCCAACAAAGCCTTTCTGCTGTAGTACCCAGGACAGTCACTCTCGTGTACTTAGGACGACAGGGAGATCGGTGTACTGAGAGTGGTTTCTCCTCATGGTTTTACACTCTCCCTCCACCCAAATACGGGTACACCTATTCTAAATTCAACCTTCCTCTTCCCTAGCTATAACCTGAATAGGTAGTAAGATGCGCTGATAAAATGAAACATAGGCCTGAAATGTGGAGGCCAGTAATTTTACGATTGCAATACTTTCTCTGTATGATAAGGTTATATGTTTGTGTTTTCTGAAGTGTTCTTGCTGTACTTACGTTGTCGAACAAGCTACAAGTTAAAATGGTGCCCGAATATAATCTCAGGCAAACTTTTAATATTGTGGATGGTGGTTGGACCCCTTAGCTCAAATGACAGCGTCTCTCACGACCGATTAACTGGGATATTATATGCACAATTACTCTCGGAATAAATAATCGCATCAAAGTATGGTCCTCTGAATGTTTCAATTGACTACGGATAAATATTGGTCTTTTTTTTTATATATAGTTCGTATTTTGTTTTGAATATATTAGGCTAAAACGGTTCCACAGGTTTCATTCCCGCGGCTATTTTGAGTGGAATAAGGAAAACCGCACCACAAGACGACGCCTGATTCGAGTTGTATTAGCTACCCTAGTCAGGTGTTGTTCGGAGTACGAGGAGCTATTAACCGTTCAACGGTTAACGAGTTACCTACTACGGCTTAGGGAAAGTTTCACTTGGCGATACTGTTCGCTGAGGAATAAATTAGTTGTATGGGGCCTGGACGTTGTGTTTGTCCAAGAACTAAGCTGGAACAAGCAGATGATACTCGCTATCCTTAGAACTCAACTAAAGATGGTAAAGAATCTCTTGGATAGTGCTATATACTATCAATAGACCCAAACAGGGGCTTGTTTCATAAAGCTACACGTAAACACTTGTAATTACAACTGTAGTTTGGTTTCAAATAGCTACTTCTAGCTTACTATCACAAGTCTTGTAAAATAGGTAAAATACTCAACAAGCGCAAATTAATGAGCTATTTGCGCATAGTTAGTCGAGTACACTTCTTTAATAAATCAATCATGGGTAAATAGGTATCAAGTGTATTATGTTTATATCGGCTACTTATTACAAGAGTGTAGACAGGTGATTATTGGGGTTAGGACTCAAGGTGATCATTGAGGTTAGGAAATAAGTTGATCATTGAGGTTAGAAGACAAGGTGATCATTAAGGTTGGGAGATAAGTTGATCATTGAGGTTATGAAATAAGTTGATCATTAAGGTTGGGAAATAAGTTGATCATTAAGGTTGGGAGATAAGTTGATCATTGAGGTAGGAGATAAGTTGATCATTGAGGTTAGGAGATAAGTTGATCATTGAGGTAGGAGATAATGATCATTGAGGTTAGAGATAGTTGATCAATGAGGTTAGGTAATAAGTTGATCATTAAGGTTGGGAAATTAGTTGATCATTGAGGTTAGGAAATAAGTTGATTATCGAGGTAAGGAGACTGTCACTTATGAACGGCCTCTGAGAGAGGAAGTATTGTGATCGTCAAATAAATCAATTTCGATATTTTGATAACTGTCGACTTTTCATGAGCCCCAGTACTCTAAAAAGGGTTTTTGAGCGACGCCACCTGTCTGGGGCTAGAGCCGAAACCATTTTACCGATCGGGCTAAAACTTGGTATCTGGGATTTACAAAAGGATCCCCCGAAGACTTTATGGAATTGGATATCTAACCCTAAAACTAAGGACAAAAACAGAAAAAATCCTAAAAAAAAAAAAACTAACGATTTTAATTAAAATTAGTATCTAGGCACTGTTCAACATTACTAACAAATAGGCGTTCCTCATTTTACCATGAAAGTGACTTTGAGGGTAGGCCTACTTAACATAAGCAGAAATTTCCAAATTTGATCTTAGGCCTATCTCCACAACTCTCTGAGATAAGAAATAGGACTGTTAAAAATAAACCGCTTTCATTTTAAATAATATTTCATAAAATCAATATTTTATGAGCCATAGACAGTTTTTTTTAATAGATCTTTGTTAACTGGGGAGTTGATAACCTATAGAGCCAAATAATGTGTTTCCATAACAATGTACTTGATCTAGTTTCACCTTGTCTTACAAGCTATGAGTGTAATTTATATAAAGGAACTAGTAGTCTATGTGTGGTGCATCGTAACATTAATGTTTTTATAAAAGACTAGGGTCCGGGGTTCAATCCTCGGTCCCGCACAGATTTATCTGATTACCAAACCCTTCCTTCACCTCTGACAAGACCTGTATAGTCACAACTTGTGAATGTGGGGAATGCCAGGCCTCCACCGTGGTTCGGATTCCACGTTAAACTGTAGGTCCTTCATTCCATCTAACAATCACCCTACCATTACACATTAGCGTAAGTGCGTATAACCCGAATGGGTAGTAAGACGCGGTGGTAATAATAATAATAATAATAATAATAATATAAAAGACTAGAGGATAACAGTCCGACCAAAATGAGGGTTCAGGATTCAAAGACCATATTTGGACGAGAACCGGGTTTGGGGGGCCCACAATTCAGTTTATGAGCGGCTGTTTTAATGTTTTAACAGACTGAAATAAAACATTAGCTGTTGTAATTCTGTTTTAGCACCGCATCTCACTACCTGTTAAGGTTATACACGTATGTACTAATTACGATTATGTAGAAGGTATGAATTTAGAGGAAGTGTACCCACATTCGCGTGGAGGGAGAGTGGAAAATGATTTAGGGAAAGCCACCCTCAATACACCCAACCGGAATTCGAACCCCGAACACCCTGTCATCGGCAGTCTCTAGCCTATTGCGAGAATGGCGCCTTAGATCATGCGGCCAACGAAGAAGGTTGTATTTTTATCAGTCAAAACATTATCATCTAATATCTGATTAGTTGTCTAACTAGAGTGTTTGTGCTCCACGTCTTACTACCCGCCCGGGATAGTTACATATTTAGCCTACACTAATGTGGTTATGATACCTAAGGTAGGATTTATAGGAAATTTACCCGCATTTGCATGGAAGTAAAGTGTAAAACAACTTGGTGAAAACCACTTACAGGAAATGCACACACCGACTGAAAGTAGGCCTACACACACTGGCTGAAAGTACACGTACAAACTGAAAGTACACTGCACTGGCTGAAATCACACGTACAAACTGAAAGTACACTGCACTGGCTGAAAGTACACGTACAAACTGAAAGTACACTGCACTGGCTGAAATCACACGTACAAACTGAAAGTACACACACTGGCTGAAAGTACACTGCACTGGCTGAAAGTACACGTACAAACTGAAAGTACACTGCACTGGCTGAAATCACACGTACAAACTGAAAGTACACTGCACTGGCTGAAAGTCACACGCACAAACTGAAAGTACACTGCACTGGCTGAAAGTACACGTACAAACTGAAAGTACACTGCACTGGCTGAAATCACACGTACAAACTGAAAGTACACTGCACTGGCTGAAAGTACACTGCACTGGCTGAAAGTACACGTACAAACTGAAAGTACACTGCACTGGCTGAAAGTACACTGCACTGGCTGAAAGTACACTGCACTGGCTGAAAGTACACGTACAAACTGAAAGTACACTGCACTGGCTGAAAGTACACGTACAAACTGAAAGTACACTGCACTGGCTGAAATCACACGCACAAACTGAAAGTACACTGCACTGGCTGAAAGTACACGTACAAACTGAAAGTACACTGCACTGGCTGAAATCACACGCACAAACTGAAAGTACACTGCACTGGCTGAAAGTACAACGTACAAACTGAAAGTACACTGCACTGGCTGAAATCACACGCACAACTGAAAGTACACTGCACTGGCTGAAAGTACACGTACAAACTGAAAGTACACTGCACTGGCTGAAATCACACGCACAAACTGAAAGTACACTGCACTGGCTGAAAGTACACGCACAAACTGAAAGTACACTGCACTGGCTGAAATCACACGCACAAACTGAAAGTACACTGCACTGGCTGAAATCACACGCACAAACTGAAAGTACACTGCACTGGCTGAAATCACACGCACAAACTGAAAGTACACTGCACTGGCTGAAATCACACGCACAAACTGAAAGTACACTGCACTGGCTGAAATCACACGTACGAGTTGTTTTTTTCATTTCCTGTGTGCATATAAATCCACTGTTGACGTAAACCACAAGAAGTCATGAGTGAGCCATAGATCGATACCCTAGCGGAGAGGGGGAGATCTCCCTCCACTCGTGACGTAGTGTGTGTGTGTCCCAAGTTTGAGGGAGGTTGAGAGTGATGGAGAGGGGGTTTCACCTACAGATCAAATCTCAACTGTTAACTTCCAGGGGGTGGGGGGACTCCCAAGCTTTGATGAACCGACCGTGCTAGTCTGCAAGTTGTCGTCAGTTCAACAAGACAAGATAGAAACAAGCGTCTTGGACAGGTAGACCGAGGTCTCCATGTATTGCTCGTTTCGCCTGGTATGTCAGGGTTTGAGGAACACTGTCCCAGTCTCCTAATGTAACAGTACAAGGTTTGAGGAACACTCTGTCCCAGTCTCCTGATGTAACAGTACAAGGTTTGAGGAACACTCTGTCCCAGTCTCCTGATGTAACAGTACAAGGTTTGAGGAACACTCTGTCCCAGTCTCCTGATGTAACAGTGCAAGGTTTGAGGAACACTCTGTCCCAGTCTCCTGATGTAACAGTGCAAGGTTTGAGGAACACTCTGTCCCAGTCTCCTGATGTAACAGTGCAAGGTTTGAGGAACACTCTGTCCCAGTCTCCTGATGTAACAGTACAAGGTTTGAGGAACACTCTGTCCCAGTCTCCTGATGTAACAGTGCAAGGTTTGAGGAACACTCTGTCCCAGTCTCCTGATGTAACAGTACAAGGTTTGAGGAACACTCTGTCCCAGTCTCCTGATGTAACAGTACAAGGTTTGAGGAACACTCTGTCCCAGTCTCCTGATGTAACAGTACAAGGTTTGAGGAACACTCTGTCCCAGTCTCCTGATGTAACAGTACAAGGTTTGAGGAACACTCTGTCCCAGTCTCCTGATGTAACAGTACAAGGTTTGAGGAACACTCTGTCCCAGTCTCCTGATGTAACAGTGCAAGGTTTGAGGAACACTCTGTCCCAGTCTCCTGATGTAACAGTACAAGGTTTGAGGAACACTCTGTCCCAGTCTCCTGATGTAACAGTACAAGGTTTGAGGAACACTCTGTCCCAGTCTCCTGATGTAACAGTACAAGGTTTGAGGAACACTCTGTCCTGATGTAACAGTACAAGGTTTGAGGAACACTCTGTCCCAGTCTCCTGATGTAACAGTACAAGGTTTGAGGAACACTCTGTCCTAATGTAACAGTACAAGGTTTGAGGAACACTCTGTCCCAGTCTCCTGATGTAACAGTACAAGGTTTGAGGAACACTCTGTCCTGATGTAACAGTACAAGGTTTGAGGAACACTCTGTCCCAGTCTCCTGATGTAACAGTACAAGGTTTGAGGAACACTCTGTCCTAATGTAACAGTGCAAGGTTTGAGGAACACTCTGTCCTAATGTAACAGTACAAGGTTTGAGGAACACTCTGTCCCAGTCTCCTAATGTAACAGTACAAGGTTTGAGGAACACTCTGTCCTAATGTAACAGTACAAGGTTTGAGGAACACTCTGTCCCAGTCTCCTAATGTAACAGTACAAGGTTTGAGGAACACTCTGTCCCAGTCTCCTGATGTAACAGTACAAGGTTTGAGGAACACTCTGTCCTGATGTAACAGTACAAGGTTTGAGGAACACTCTGTCCCAGTCTCCTGATGTAACAGTACAAGGTTTGAGGAACACTCTGTCCCAGTCTCCTGATGTAACAGTGCAAGGTTTGAGGAACACTCTGTCCCAGTCTCCTAATGTAACAGTACAAGGTTTGAGGAACACTCTGTCCCAGTCTCCTGATGTAACAGTACAAGGTTTGAGGAACACTCTGTCCCAGTCTCCTGATGTAACAGTGCAAGGTTTGAGGAACACTCTGTCCCAGTCTCCTGATGTAACAGTACAAGGTTTGAGGAACACTCTGTCCCAGTCTCCTGATGTAACAGTACAAGGTTTGAGGAACACTCTGTCCCAGTCTCCTGATGTAACAGTACAAGGTTTGAGGAACACTCTGTCCTGATGTAACAGTACAAGGTTTGAGGAACACTCTGTCCCAGTCTCCTGATGTAACAGTACAAGGTTTGAGGAACACTCTGTCCCAGTCTCCTGATGTAACAGTGCAAGGTTTGAGGAACACTCTGTCCCAGTCTCCTAATGTAACAGTACAAGGTTTGAGGAACACTCTGTCCCAGTCTCCTGATGTAACAGTACAAGGTTTGAGGAACACTCTGTCCCAGTCTCCTGATGTAACAGTGCAAGGTTTGAGGAACACTCTGTCCCAGTCTCCTGATGTAACAGTACAAGGTTTGAGGAACACTCTGTCCCAGTCTCCTGATGTAACAGTACAAGGTTTGAGGAACACTCTGTCCCAGTCTCCTGATGTAACAGTGCAAGGTTTGAGGAACACTCTGTCCCAGTCTCCTGATGTAATGTCTGTTCACGGTAGGAATTGACTTCTGAAAGGCCTTTTTCCCTACCATAAATCTATTAAATAGTAGGATATTGGTAGGAAAAAAGACCTTTCAGAGAGTAATTCCTACCGTGAATGGAATATAACAGTACAAGGTTTGAGGAACACTCTGTCCCAGTCTCCTGATGTAATGTCTGTTCACGGTAGGAATTGACTTCTGAAAGGCCTTTTTCCCTACCATAAATCTATTAAATAGTAGGATATTGGTAGGAAAAAAGACCTTTCAGAGAGTAATTCCTACCGTGAATGGAATATAACAGTACAAGGTTTGAGGAACACTCTGTCCCAGTCTTACACGAGTGAGTGAGCACCGCTTGAGGGTATAAGAGGATCCCTCCCTTTCCCTCTCGGTCTAGTTTGAATTGCTCTAACATCCCTTTATCGTTCCTTTTCCTTTCCATTCCTTCTTCTCTCTCTTTCATCTGGGACCTCCAGGGTGCGAAACATTAATTTCAACAGCCGGCCCCCTTCCCTATTTTCCCTTCCATTCCAACGTGTCAGTAGGTTGGGGAGGGTAGTGGGGGGTGATATTGTATTCCGTCCTGTCGCACTTCGTGCGGGCTCGGCTCTTGCTTCGTGCGTGGGTCGATAAGAGTCGGGATGGAGCCTGTTCTGCTCTATACTGCTCTATACTGCTCTATACTGCTCTCCTCCCCTCAGTCTGGGACACTTTCCACTTAACTTCATTACTAACCACTTAGTCTGAAGTAAGCTTACTTGAGAGGTTTGCCAAAAAAATAGTAATCTTAGTTTGCCTTGTTCTTGGTCGTTACTTCCTCGCGACCCCCCTGAAAGAGAAAGTATCGTGATCGTTAAAAAATTGGATTAGATATTTTGATGGATGTCGATGTTTCATGACCCCCTTTTTTTCCCAGAGAATGTGCTTTTAGCAATAGCGTGTCCATCACTCTGTCGCTATAGCTGAAACCATTTTACCAATCAGGCTAAAACTTAGTATTCAGGGGTATTCCCGAGGAGGTTTTCAAGATATCAACCCTAAGAGTAAGGCCGCATTACACGTAGCAGGTTGCAGCGCTGCGAGCTGACAAATCTGGGTTACCTATTACACACAAGCTCCATTCTGACCAATGATCGTCTTGCCACTCAGTGGAGAGGGAGTTATTTTATCGTCCGCACTTGGTTTTGCTGGTTAAATTTGTGCCAATATGTCTCGTCAATAAGAAGATGAAGAGCTGCTTATATTGTACGAGTACTACCAAAGTTTGGAATCTCGTAGTGTTGTAAAACGCAGAAACAAACGTATGTGGAGTCGAAATTTAGTGTTAAAACGGAACAATGTGTCACATACTGTCACGATTTTACCTGAATTAGATGCTGATGACTTCCGAAACTACTTAAACGTAAGAATGAAGACATCTACAAGCTTATTTAATCTATAGTCTAATATAAACACAGTGAACGTGGTCCACATGAACGAAAATGTTGAGAAAATATATATTCTGGTCTGGTACTACCTTATCTCGACAAGGCGCACGCATGCGCAGTACAACATTCGACCCGTTGGAAGCGCAGAAAGCAGTCGCCCGGTCAAAAAATATCAAACTCGTTTGATATTTGCGCTGCCAGCTTTCTGATACGCGCACCGATCATTTAGGTATATTACACGATCATCTTGCAGCGCTGCAAAACGACGTCAGAAAGCAGCGCTGCAACCTGCTACGTGTAATGCGGGCTTTAGAGGAGTTTTTTTTATAACGTATGGCATATTTGACCGTGAAAAACACATCAGGCACATCGGTTGATTTTGGTAAGAAGAACAGTATCTGGTATTTACTAAGTTACTATAACAATCTTGATATATTCATTCATCAAGTCATGTTATCTGGAGCTGTCACTTTTGATATCTATTATGAATACCTATAAATTAACACACATAATGTAATGTAGTAAAATATGATCAATGTAGGATGCGAATAAATAAGAGTGAATTTTCTCTACTTTTGCTCCAACCTAAATCAGAGTAATCTATAGTTCGGTCGTCGTGTATGTAGACTTTTGAAGTAACTTATCATTGTAAAACTATTAAAAATTAATATATTTTATTTGAAATATATTTGTATAAAATCAATAATTTCTGAGCTAAAAGCAGATATCTATACTTATAAAATAACATGTCCTGATTGATTGACTGACTGATTCATCATCGCCGAGCGCAAACTATCAAGGCTACAAGCATGAAATTCGGACTGTATATTCATTTTGTTATGTAGGCACCCACTAAGAAAGGATTTTAGAAAATTCCACCCCAAAGGGGTCAAAATAGGGGATGATAATATGTATGATAGTATGTATGAAAGTCCGTCATTTTGAAAGTTACATAAACAAAATTTTGTATTTCGGTTATTGACGTAAAACAAATAAATACGTGTTTCAGGAATTTTGGAAATTTTATTTAATAAGGGATGAAAAAGGGGGTGAAAGTTTCTATTGGACTTGCATTATTTTTGATCTGAGGTCAAGTTATGGTCATCAACGTAACGTAATATTTTAAATTAATCTGTAAATACATGTGTATATTTTCGTATTTGTATATAATCAACTTCCACGCGAGCAAAGCCGCGGGCAACAGCTATCTAGTACAGTATACATTTAAATGAAGATCTCTGAAATGTGAAATTGATTGTTACGTTATGTTTTTTGGTGGGCTCACTGTTTCTGTCACGATGTATACTATTTTATGTATAGGCTACTCTTTGTTGAAGGGTTTGTGCAACGATGTATATTATTCCGTTTCGCAAATCTTACGAGTTTTTAATAAATGTCTCTATTTTAAGATAAAAGACAAAGTTTGTGCGCTAAACTGTACCATTTATTTTAATAAGATATATATTGTGGCAGCTTTCACACGTGACAGTTTTTCACCGTCACCGTGGACGGCGTGGAGCTTTCACACGTGACCGCATGGCGAGAATGCAATGGACGGCCGCCGTGGTAGTAGTGGCGGCGTGTCTCGATCTAGGCACAGCCGCCGTGGTAGTGGCGGCGTGTCTCGATCTAGGCACGGCCGCCGTGGTAGTGGCGGTGTGTCTCGATCTAGGCACGGCCGCCGTGCCGTGAACGGTGCGCTGAAATGTTCGGGCTACATTGTGTCTAAAGCAGATCTTCACAAGCCACGCCGTTTCGCCGGCGGTCCCACGTTGTTCGTTATATTGAATAGACGCTATGGCTTCTGGAACTTTTGAAATCGATGTTGAGGTATTGATATCACAAATGGAATTGATTGAGTCCATTGCTTTTAGACAGAAGCTTGAGGAGTGAATACAAATCTCGGACCAAGTCAGCGTCAGCTTAGAGGGAGGGTTGCGCTTTAATCAACTCGAAATTCAAGACATTGGAGGACGAGAAGAATAAAGGAGTTTTGCACCTACACAAACTTCTTCCTTTGGTTCATGTTAGCACACTGGAGCTAACGGGGAAAAGGGAATCGGCCAATTGTTTGGAATTCAACAATGCACAGAACGCCGCAGGTACAGACGGCGACGGCGAAAGTCCGTCACGTGTGAGAGCCACCTTAGTTATATTGTTGGTTGTTTCCGCAAAGATTTCATAAAACAACAAAATACTAACGATGTATTTGTAATCATATCATTTGCTCTTTCCGCACACCGCACTTGCATTATATATATACATAATATAAAACAGCATTACGTAGCTAATTTTCGAATATTCGCACACAGCTCTAGTAACTAGTAACATTCTTTTTTATCACCGAAGCAGAGATGATTGGAAGATGAGAGGCCTTCAGTAGAGCCAGTGAAGTATTGAGTGAGTGGACAGAGGTCAACCTCAGTCGAGCCAGTGAAGTGTTGAGTGCGTGCACAGAGGTCAGTCCTTCAGTAGAGCCAGTGAAGTATTGAGTGAGTGCACAGAGGTCAGTCCTTCAGTCAAGCCAGTGAAGTGTTGAGTGCGTGCACAGAGGTCAGTCCTTCAGTCGAGCCAGTGAAGTGTTGAGTGCGTGCACAGAGGTCAACCTCAGTCGAGCCAGTGAAGTGTTGAGTGCGTGCACAGAGGTCAGTCCTTCAGTAGAGCCAGTGAAGTATTGAGTGCGTGGACAGAGGTCAACCTCAGTCGAGCCAGTGAAGTGTTGAGTGCGTGCACAGAGGTCAACCTCAGTCGAGCCAGTGAAGTGTTGAGTGCGTGCACAGAGGTCAGTCCTTCAGTCGAGCCAGTGAAGTGTTGAGTGCGTGCACAGAGGTCAACCTCAGTCGAGCCAGTGAAGTGTTGAGTGCGTGCACAGAGGTCAGTCCTTCAGTCGAGCCAGTGAAGTGTTGAGTGAGTGCACAGAGGTCAGTCCTTCAGTCGAGCCAGTGAAGTGTTGAGTGCGTGCACAGAGGTCAGTCCTTCAGTCGAGCCAGTGAAGTGTTGAGTGCGTGCACAGAGGTCAGTCCTTCAGTCGAGCCAGTGAAGTGTTGAGTGAGTGGACAGAGGTCAACCTCAGTCGAGCCAGTGAAGTGTTGAGTGCGTGCACAGAGGTCAGTCCTTCAGTCGAGCCAGTGAAGTGTTGAGTGCGTGCACAGAGGTCAACCTCAGTCGAGCCAGTGAAGTGTTGAGTGCGTGCACAGAGGTCAGTCCTTCAGTAGAGCCAGTGAAGTATTGAGTGCGTGGACAGAGGTCAACCTCAGTCGAGCCAGTGAAGTGTTGAGTGCGTGCACAGAGGTCAGTCCTTCAGTCGAGCCAGTGAAGTGTTGAGTGAGTGGACAGAGGTCAGTCGAGCCAGTGAAGTGTTGAGTGCGTGCACAGAGGTCAGTCCTTCAGTCGAGCCAGTGAAGTGTTGAGTGAGTGGACAGAGGTCAGTCCTTCAGTCGAGCCAGTGAAGTGTTGAGTGAGTGGACAGAGGTCAGTCCTTCAGTCGAGCCAGTGAAGTGTTGAGTGAATGGACAGAGGTCAGTCGAGCCAGTGAAGTGTTGAGTGAGTGGACAGAGGTCAGTCCTTCAGTCGAGCCAGTGAAGTGTTGAGTGAGTGGATAGAGGTCAGTCCTCAGTCGAGCCAGTGAAGTGTTGAGTGAGTGGATAGAGGTCAGTCCTCAGTCGAGCCAGTGAAGTGTTGAGTGAGTGGATAGAGGTCAGTCCTTCAGTCGAGCCAGTGAAGTGTTGAGTGAGTGGATAGAGGTCAGTCCTTCAGTCGAGCCAGTGAAGTGTTGAGTGAGTGGATAGAGGTCAGTCCTCAGTCGAGCCAGTGAAGTGTTGAGTGAGTGGATAGAGGTCAGTCCTCAGTCGAGCCAGTGAAGTGTTGAGTGCGTGCACAGAGGTCAGTCGAGCCAGTGAAGTGTTGAGTGAGTGGATAGAGGTCAGTCCTTCAGTCGAGCCAGTGAAGTGTTGAGTGAGTGCACAGAGGTCAGTCCTTCAGTCGAGCCAGTGAAGTGTTGAGTGAGTGGATAGAGGTCAGTCCTCAGTCGAGCCAGTGAAGTGTTGAGTGAGTGGATAGAGGTCAGTCCTCAGTCGAGCCAGTGAAGTGTTGAGTGCGTGCACAGAGGTCAGTCGAGCCAGTGAAGTGTTGAGTGAGTGCACAGAGGTCAGTCCTCAGTCGAGTCAGTGAAGTGTTGAGTGAGTGCACAGAGGTCAGTCCTCAGTCGAGCCAGTGAAGTGTTGAGTGAGTGGACAGAGGTCAGTCTTCACTCGAGCCAGTGAAGTGTTGAGTGAGTGCACAGAGGTCAGTCCTTCAGTCGAGCCAGTGAAGTGTTGAGTGAGTGGATAGAGGTCAGTCCTCAGTCGAGCCAGTGAAGTGTTGAGGGCGTGGACAGAGGTCAGTCCTTCAGTCGAGCCAGTGAAGTGTTGAGTGCGTGCACAGAGGTCAGTCCTCAGTCGAGCCAGTGAAGTGTTGAGTGAGTGCACAGAGGTCAGTCCTCAGTCGAGCCAGTGAAGTGTTGAGTGAGTGCACAAGAGGTCAGTCCTTCATTCGAGCCAGTGAAGTGTTGAGTGAGTGCACAGAGGTCAGTCCTCAGTCGAGCCAGTGAAGTGTTGAGTGAGTGGACAGAGGTCAGTCCTCAGTCGAGCCAGTGAAGTGTTGAGTGAGTGGACAGAGGTCAGTACCTCAGTCGAGCCAGTGAAGTGTTGAGTGAGTGGACAGAGGTCAGTCGAGCCAGTGAAGTGTTGAGTGAGTGGATAGAGGTCAGTCCTTCAGTCGAGTCAGTGAAGTGTTGAGTGAGTGCACAGAGGTCAGTCCTCAGTCGAGCCAGTGAAGTGTTGAGTGAGTGGACAGAGGTCAGTCCTCAGTCGAGCCAGTGAAGTGTTGAGTGAGTGCACAGAGGTCAGTCCTCAGTCGAGTCAGTGAAGTGTTGAGTGAGTGCACAGAGGTCAGTCCTCAGTCGAGCCAGTGAAGTGTTGAGTGAGTGGACAGAGGTCAGTCCTTCAGTCGAGCCAGTGAAGTGTTGAGTGAGTGGATAGAGGTCAGTCCTCAGTCGAGCCAGTGAAGTGTTGAGTGAGTGCACAGAGGTCAGTCCTCAGTCGAGCCAGTGAAGTGTTGAGTGAGTGCACAAGAGGTCAGTCCTTCATTCGAGCCAGTGAAGTGTTGAGTGAGTGCACCGAGGTCAGTCCTCAGTCGAGCCAGTGAAGTGTTGAGTGAGTGGATAGAGGTCAGTCCTTAGTCGAGCCAGTGAAGTGTTGAGTGAGTGCACAGAGGTCAGTCCTTCAGTCGAGCCAGTGAAGTGTTGAGTGAGTGGATAGAGGTCAGTCCTCAGTCGAGCCAGTGAAGTGTTGAGTGCGTGCACAGAGGTCAGTCGAGCCAGTGAAGTGTTGAGTGAGTGCACAGAGGTCAGTCCTCAGTCGAGCCAGTGAAGTGTTGAGTGAGTGCACAGAGGTCAGTCCTCAGTCGAGTCAGTGAAGTGTTTAGTGAGTGGACAGAGTCAGTCCTTCAGTCGAGCCAATGAGGTGGAAGTGTCGAGACGATGAGAGGTGGAAGGAAGATCCTCGTGTCACTGAGGTTTGTTGCTTGTGTCAGTTCAACTCTGCCAGACGAGCGTTGACCCGCACTTCACTTCACTTAGCAACTCATCCTTCCCCTCTTCTTCTCATTCTCGTGGGCGTTCCTCCTTAGTAAAGAACCGCGCAGCTCAGGGTGGCCAAGCTTCACACTTCCGACACCACCTCAACAAAAGCAGTTTATTGTTTTGAAATATGCATACGTTATTTATTTTATGCCCCAGTTGGCATTCTCACTCGTCGGTCTATAAATCTTGGCTGGGTGTATAGAGAGAGGTTTGTTTTTCCTAAGCGATGTATTCTTCCCACTCTACTTCTCTCTTCCTCCCAGTCTCCTTTTTGCAGCATTTTATCCTATCTCTTGTCTAAGTAAAACGTTAATTATTACACTTGTTGATAATTTTTAGAAAATACCAACATATTTTGTGGCGATCAACATTTGAGAACAGTTTACTATTATTTTTTATTATTAATAATATCTAGCAAACTTGCCCTTGATCATGTAGGCGTTAATATCCCTTCTCGGGCTTCTCGTAGCCCAAAATTATTTTTTTCTCTATAGCTCTTATAAAGTGAGCCTTTTATGTCGTTTTGTACCCATAGTGGCAATTCTAGATTTATCGAATTCCACTTCTATCATAAAAGAAAAGCTAAACTTGGAGAGTTATTGAAGGAACTCTAATATATAAAGTTACTGTAGTCTGATTTTTTCTTCTTATTGTTACTGCTTTTAAAATACTTATTGGTGACCTGGCGGTCTAGGGGTAAGGTGGCCGGGGTTCAATCCTCGGTCCCGGCACAAATTTATCTGATTGCCAAACCTCTCCTTCACCTCTGACAAGACATCTTGTGAGTGTGGGGAATGCCAGGCCCCCACCGTGGTTCGGATCTCACGTTAAACTGTAGGTCCTCCATTTCATCTCACAATCACCCTACCATTACAGATTAGCGTGCGTATAACCCGAACGGGTAGTAAGACGTGGTGCTGCTAATAATAATAATAATAATAATAAACTTATGCTTGTTATTCTTTAGTTATTTTCTATTATTGCTATTTTTTCACTATTATTATTATTTACTATTTTTTGGTAACTATTCATCAGTATAAATCATTATTTAGCTGTTATTGTTTATCTTATTTTCTCGTGTAATTAAATGTATTTGCAAGGTAATCGTGTACTTTTCAGTGCTGGCCTGTTATAGGTCTTACGACTGTTGGCCGGCACTAGAATAAAGGAAATTGAAATTATCATTTATTCATTTTATGGGTATTGATAGCAGTTTACATTACTTGACGTATGAATACGTGAAGGTAGCTTCAGTAGCTCTTGTTGAGTTCTATCAGAACCGCAGCCACCTGTGATGAATGAGTTATAGAGCATTATTTGCTCGCTGAAAAACAAACAGGGGACAGTTTAACCACGTCACTATAGGAATGTTTTATTCGCGTCTTTATCAACCCGCACCGGTGGTCACACGATTTAAGGTAGTTAGCACACAAAATATTGCATTCCTTGTCACGGGAAGTTCGTGGCTCGAAAATCTGGGTCTGGTTGCTCTGGGGACGGGGGATGTAACTGTGATTTCCCCGTAACCTCTCCTGCCTGGGGTGGATCCCCGTATCCAGGAGTCATTTTTTAACGTATCGCCAAACTGACATGTTTGTGGCGCTTCCGGTAAGGCCTGTGCTACACGAGGCGACTTTACTCTTGGCTACTGCAGTAGCCATCACTAGTAGCCATCAAGTAGCCTCGTGAGACAGCCAAGGGGAGATAAACATTTTCTGCGACGGAGTGGTTAAATGGTAGAGGTGGCACCTACAGACTATTATACTTCAAAATATAGCGTGTTAAGAGGCGAGGGGGTTTTAAAAAAGGGGAGTGGGGTAATGGGGGTAGGGTGGGGTAGATAAGAAGTACGGTGGATAGGGGGGGGGGAGACCAATGTCGGGCCAAACTTAAAACTATTTTAATTAACTTATCGATGATAAAAATATTAAAGTATGAACATAACGGGTCTACAAAGGCTCGAATTCATTTGTCTCTTAACTACTTTTTATTTGCACCACGTCTTACTACCCGTTCGGTTTATACGCTTATGTATTAATTACGTCGATGTGTTTGGAATTAAGAAGGTTGAATTTAGAGTAACTGCACCCGAATTTGCGGGGAATGAGAGTGGAAACCCATTTAGGAAAACCTGTATCAGTGTACCCAACTGGGATTGAACTTCGATCTCCCTGTCATCGGCAGTCTAGCCTATTTCGAGAGTAGTGCGTTAGATCGTGCTGCTACTGAAGTATTTCTTTACTATTACTACCACTAATTAAAAATTACTGTTATTATTAATAGACCCTATTATCCATTTAATTAGTTGAAATTATTTTACATAAATAATAATTGAAAAATTTTCGGAAAAATGTAGGGAAATTTTTCCGTCTCACATCTTTACAGGCGAGTAGCAACTTGTAATGATATTGGTTTGGATCAATCTAAAATATATAAAAAGTCATGGATGAAGGTAATTTTTCTCTAAAGTAACATATGTAGAATATCCTTTTATGATTCATCCATGAAGAAACACGCGCATTTTAGAAATAATGTGAAAAGGATGTCACCAGTAAAATATATTTTTTATACAATATTTCCTGTTAAAGGGACAACTACGCAGTATTTGGCAAAGACGCCAATTCCCTATACCGATAAGAAGCTAGCCTTCACAACACCTGTCGCCAGGACTCTTTCTATTAGTTAGTTTTCACACTGGTGACGAAGGGAGAAAGATGCAAGGAGTATGTCATATATAAGCTGTTTGTGCGTATCAGCCAGGCATCCAAACATCCACACCAGGGAACCATCCACACGCACAAGTCAGTCAGAGCCACACACTGGCAGTCACAGTCTAACACAGTATAAAATAACTTACATTAATATCACAAGTGTGCATTGATATAAAGCATTTAATTGGAGTATGTATTAGTAATTAACAGATGTCATTTAAATAAACCGTGTGTGAATAAACTGCCTTCAACAGTTCTCTTTCTTACATTTAATTAATTATACCGTTCTAATTAGTGCTCGACCACGGAGCTATAGACAGCTGGTTAAACGATATATTTTTCGTAATGTGATGATAGGCGCTCGACCACGGAGCTATAGACAACCTATACATCGTCACAACATTATGTCAGGGAATTAATCCATAGTGTTTCAATCGACCCCCAACGCGGGTCGATAAATTCAATAGTGTTATAAACTACTAAGAAGAGGCTAGTAAAGCCGCCTCGTGTAGCACGGGCTCAGTGAAGAGTTGAGCGCGAGCCTATTATCCGGCCTTCTGGTGTTGATTGTAAACTGTACAAGGACACTCCACTGTCAATAACACTCTCTCATCGTGCTGAGTCATTCACTTTCTCTTCCGCACTGTCACTTCTCGTCTGGCTGGCTTGCTTGCAGGTCGAGGTTCGAATCTTGACTGAGGTTATAGCCACGCAAATGCGACTATATTTTCCTCCCTCGTGTAAATACGTGGTCATC
The DNA here is from genome assembly GCA_039000515.1 of Timema cristinae. Lineage (NCBI taxonomy): Eukaryota > Metazoa > Arthropoda > Insecta > Phasmatodea > Timematidae > Timema > Timema cristinae. Next base: position 3,136,613 of record JBCFYV010001001.1, on the reverse strand, counting down.
CCAGCCGGCTGGTAAGGCGAGGAGCACAACAGAAACTTAGGAACATTTTAAATGTTATACCTAATTTAAAAGCTTATCTTTTTTTTCTCCCTTACCCCTTTTCAATTCTTAAAGTAGGCCTACACTGATATCTACAAATATATTTCCTTTTACTAACCACGCAAAAATACAAAGTTTAAAAAAATAATTGTCAGTTTGCAATATTAAAAAAATTGCTAAAAACAAAAAGTAAGAGTTATGGCAAAGACAATAATAATAAACTTGATCTAAAACTCAAATATGTTTCATTTAATACAAAATGTGACTATAGTAGTTTATCAAATCTACTGTTTGTTGGAAATCAGGCATCGCTTTATACTTATTAAATTATCAAAATTTAGCGAAATATTGTGACTTGAAACAATCATCATTGTGTTTTGTAAATTATCATTTGTACGATGACTTCTTAGCTTGGATTTATTAAATTTTAAAAGCGACAGAAACCGTTCACAAATGTATGTACTGCTGAATATTGTTAGTATTTTATTTGCGTCCATTTTGATTGTAAGATATTTATCACCCAAATACTTAGACTAACGCTTTAGAAGGAACATTTTCATAAATAGGTATTAAAGAATAGAATCACATTGAACATCAATAAATTCAAATTTCATTTCTTCTTTAACACTTTCGACATCAATTGAAAATGGAGCTGAGAATAACAAAAACCTATCCTGTTGTAAATCTTTAAATCTGTCTTCAAACTCTTTTCGGAGAGCTGAAATTAGTGTAACCTAATTATTGAGGTTGGACGTATCATTATAGGTTTCCACATTTGTTTTGAGCTTAAAGAAGTGAGAAAAGTTTTTGTTAGCAAGGTGGTTTTCCCACAGTGTAAGTTTGGTTTTGAAGGCTCTAACATGGTCAATAACTATATGGCCAGGCTGCCACCGTGGTTCGGATTCCACGTTAAACTGTAGGTCCTTCATTTCATCTCACAATCACCCTACCATTACACATTAGCGTAGGTGCGTATAGTCCGAACGGGTAGTAAGACGCGGTGCTAATAATAAATAAATATCAACCAAAAAAGTTAAATCTATCACCCAAGACTTGTCATTAAATTCCTTGATTGAACGGGTTTATTTTCATCCATAAATATTTCAATAGAGTCTTTCAGTTCAAAAAATAATTTTAAAACTGTGCCTTGACTCAACCACCTTACTTTGGAATGATACGATAGTTCTGTACACTCTTCATCAATTTCTTCCAAAATAAAAAGCGGTAGACTGACGATGATTAGGCCTACACTCGTGGGAATAATAAAATTGACAGATTGTACCATTGCTTGCATCACGTGGTCCATTTTTAACCCTTTTTTTTTCTCTCACAAAGCTTCCTGGTGTATGAGACCATAAAATGCTACAAAATGTCCATATGGTAGCCCCAACACCACTCGTTTCTATCTCAATTTCTCAGCCACGGCGTTTTTTGAACCCACCAGTAGTAAAGCCAACAACTTTTTTTTCCAATCAAGTCTTGTAGGCCTATCATTGATCACTTTTCCTAAAGCTATATATATATTTTCTGAAGTGGTATTGTCTTTTAAAGGAATTATTTCATAAAGTTAAATTATATTTAAGTGTTTGTCCACGCCACGAAGAAATACAGCCAGCTGTGCCACATCTTTTTTATCTGTACTTTCGTCTATGGCTGTAGAAAAAGCAATAAAACTCTCAACCCTCTTCATTATCTATTGTATTTTTATATTACTTGACATATCTGTGATGCGTTCTTCGCCGGTATTCCATGAGAGGCTAATGTTTGGTTGGTTTTTATAACCAGTTCTGCACCAGTAACCAAACAGTATTTAAAAAATTCTCTTTCACTGAATGGTTTCGACGCACTGGCAAATTCAATCCCAAACTCAAAATTCACCGCGGGACGCATTCCTATTCTTCTTTCATATTTGGGTGCGGGCCGCTTTAAACGTTCCCGCGGTCCGTATTTTTGACACTCCTGGTTTAGACGCTTCGCCCTGATTCAGGAAGTAAACCCGTTTTGTAAGGTCTTATTTTGTACCAGAATCCTACTGTTTACTAATAATGTTGTAGTATAAAGGACCTTGCAAGTTCACAAACCCACAGATCATCATCAATTGTTTCCAGATAAGTTTAGTCAAATGTGTCCTCCATCTTTCTTTTTCCTCCTTTACTCTCGTCCATTATTTTCTCGCCTTGAGATAGGCTACTGTTATGTCATTTATTTGTCACTTGATTGGCCAAGTCATGTGTCCGAGCTAATATATATATATATAAATCTCAATTTATAAAAATGTATTTTGAGATTTTATGTCACATTTATAAGGAAGGTTCACGTGGATGTACAGCTCTTCTGATCTGTTTTCTCCATGATGGGGAGATCACTGATCTGGGTTCGAGTCCTTGGTGGGTGTAAAGAGGTTTTCCTATAACTCCACACAGATGCGGGTACACTCCACTCTCAATTATTTTGCCTTCCTAAGTCCTACCTACCCTCGCAGTATGGTTAGGCCTGAATACGTATCACCAGGACGGGAAATAAGACGCGAAGCAAAAATTGTTTGTCTAAATAAAATGTACACTGTACATCGTTAGATTAGAACTGGTTCCTTTCTTCCATTCCCACCCTTTCTCGCCTCTTCGCTCTTTCAAATTAGTCTTATTCTTCATTTTTTGATACTCCGAGTTTTTCTTATAAGAGATTAATTCATGACGGGATTATTTTTTCTCGATAGGTCATAGTTAGACAGACAGACAGACAGAGGGATAAAATCCTCGAAACTTCGAGTCCTGTAGTATATTCTAATCCGAGGGTTCGAGACACTTTCGGATTTGAGAAAATTTTGGATATGAGATTCGTAAAAAATAAAATTCCAAAAATGTTGAGTTGGGATTAGTTGTACCTAATTTGTTTGAGAGCTCTAATACTGCTATTGGTGTCCAGTCCCAATATAATTATAGGACAAACTTTACAAACAAACCTTTAATTTAACACTCAACTGAATGTTATAACTTAGTATGCTTTTTTAGTAAAACAAGTTACATTCAGCTACTAATTCTATAATTCTTGTTACTCCTATTTACTCTTATGTTAATCACTTTTTTTCGAGACTAAGATTTGAATTTGAGATTTGAGAAATAGGGGATTTGAGCGATTAATCATATATATTATATAGGCCTATATAAATATCAGAAGCAAGCAAACAAATACTTGATCAACGCTTTACTACGCCCCCAAACGGACATCGAAATGTTATGATTTTATAATCCTTACCAACAGGGGTGGGTTTACGACTCTTCCGTCCATAGACACTAGATAATTTGCCTCCCACTTTTCCTACCTTAAGTTCTAACCTTCTGATTCCCCGTTCCCCCCTTACCAACAATCATACACGACATATATATACACTAGTGCTATCTGTGGAATGACAGATAAAAAGGGCTTACTTTAACTTATTATTTATTAAAATGAGGTTTTAAAGTTGTAAGAATCCGAGAAAAGACTTATTGATTATTAGCACCGCGTCTTACTACCCGTTCGGGTTGTACGCACGCTAATGAGTAATGGTAGGGTGATAGTGAGATGAAATGGAGGACCTACAGTTTAACGTGGGATCCGAACCACGGTGGAGGCCTGGCATTCCCCACATTCACAAGATGTCTTGTCAGAGGTAAAGTAAGGGTTTGGTATTCAGATAAATCTGTGCCGGGACCGAGAATTGAACCCCGGACCTCCAGCACGGAAGTCCAATACCTTACCCCTAGACCACCAGGTCACCAGCAAAGACTTAGAAAACTGGAATAAATGCTCTTACACCATCACAGCGCACAAATCCAAATATTTTATAATTTAAAAATATAGAGTTTGCATTAGTAGGCTGTATAACATGTTACTACAGATAAAATATTAGCATGTACACAATGATAGAATAGTATTTTGTTTGTTTCGCCTTGATTTCTGCTGAGTGAACTGGTCAATGATCCCAGGCAAATCCCTTTTATCCAATAAGTGACATTAAATTAAGACGATTTTCAGTGAATTGAAGGGATACTCTGTCATGTTGGTGCACAGGTACGGCAAACCACAACAACCACAACACGATGAAGCCATTAAATTATTTTAACTGGCAGAAAAAGATATTTTTTTCGTCATTCAAGATATGCCGCCCCAACAATCTGCCGCCATAGGCACGTGCCTACTAGGCCTATGCATAAATCCGCCCCTGCTTACCAGCTTGAGAGCTAAAGCTAGCAACATCGTTTTACACTGATCCCTCGACCATATAGATTCAATCGTCCAGCTTTCAGAGAGAATAGTCTTGTTTTGGACAAGCAGAGAGACGGACCAACATAGAACCACGGTTTCCAACTTGCCAAATGATCTATCCCGGTCTCTCGGTTCAAGTAGTTCACTTTATGGTTTGATCTCGGTAGGAAAAAATCGTGGACAAATTCTCTAAAAGTCAACAAACTCCACGAGAACCGGGCCTTAATACTGACAACTCCACGAGAACTGGGCCTTACATACTGACAACTCCACGAGAACTGGGCCTTACATACTGACAACTTTGCGAGAATTGGACCTTACATACTGACAACTTCGTGAGAACTGGACCTTACATACTGACAACTTCGCGAGAACTGGACCTTACATACTGACAACTTCGCGAGAACTGGGCCTTACATACTGACAACTTCATGAGAACTGGACCTTACATACTGACAACTTCATGAGAACTGGGCCTTACATACTGACAACTTCGTGAGAACTGGACCTTACATACTGACAACTTCATGAGAACTGGGCCTTACATACTGACAACTTCATGAGAACTGGGCCTTACATACTGACAACTTCGTGAGAACTGGACCTTACATACTGACAACTTCGCGAGAACTGGACCTTACATACTGACAACTTTGCGAGAATTGGACCTTACATACTGACAACTTCGTGAGAACTGGACCTTACATACTGACAACTTTGCGAGAATTGGACCTTACATACTGACAACTTTGCGAGAACTGGACCTTACATACTGACAACTTCGCGAGAACTGGACCTTACATACTGACAACTTCATGAGAACTGGGCCTTACATACTGACAACTTCGCGAGAACTGGACCTTACATACTGACAACTTCATGAGAACTGGACCTTACATACTGACAACTTTGCGAGAATTGGACCTTACATACTGACAACTTCATGAGAATTGGACCTTACATACTGACAACTTTGCGAGAATTGGACCTTATAACTCATACCGACAGTATCTGGCTGGCGTTGGATCTAAAAAAAAAAACTTGAACGCTCACCTTCGATTTTTCACACAAAATCAATCTGATGATTATTGTTACGGTCAAACTTAATATCCTGTTATGGTTAGTTCGGTTTTCAACCGTCTGTGGAGGAGTTATTCTGCGTAGGAATTAACCTATTCTCTGTTTAACTTGCTGATCCGAGAATATCGTTAACTCTGATCTTGTGGGAGGGGAGGGAAACAAAGTAAACTCTACTCAAACTTTTTCCGAGTAGTGTGTGTGTGTGTGTGTGTGTTCGTGGAGTGTAGGTCGCCTGTGGATGGATGAGCTTGACGCATGCGCAAAGAACATTCTCTGTCTCATGCGCACGTTGCGTGTGTGCGTGCGCTAATAAAGCGGATATTGATCCTATCTACAGCTCGCGTGTCACCTTGGAGATTTCGGCGCTACCGTGTCCAAGCCATACAAAGGGGGGAAGGGTGGAGGTGATGTTGCCTCCTACGCGCGGCCCATTTCTCTTGTTTTATTTTGGGATAGTCTATTTGACGGGATTTATTTTTTACTAACCATACGTTTGACACATATCCGACACCTTATCTCGGTCGGTAGTGTGTCCCTCTACTGAGCTAAGGGTCCCAGGTTTGATTCCCGGAATGGCCGAAAAAAATTATCATTGGTGAAATGTTGGTTTATTCTTTCACAGTGATAAATCAACGGCTGGGAACTAGATGTTGTGCCTGTCTTAGTCTTGAGTTGGATTGTAGGGCATATGACGTTACGACAGGTTGTAAACAATATTAATATAATGTAAAACATTTAACACCTGAACTGCTCGCTTTGGTGGTCAAATGGTCCGAGTTGTCACTCTCGCATTAGACTGGACTGCTGATGACGGGAAGATCGGTGTTCAAATTCCGTTATTGTTTATTAAAGTTGAGTTTTCCTAAATGTTTCCCCACCCACAAACCACGCAAATTTGGGTACATTTATTCTAAATTGTAGATTCTTTAAATGTGTGTAGTTCAGACGAGTTGTAAGATGTGTGGATATTTTTTTTAAATTGGCTTTTCATATTTAGGCGCACCAATATTGTTTTAAATTTATTTATAACACTTCACGTAATATTCTAACATTTTTTTCTTTTGTCTTCTTGCTTCGATAAAACATCGTTGAAATATTTGGGCTACTTTATTATTTCGAAATACACTCAAACCATGTTGTGCTGTAATGTTATGGTTCTGTTTGTTTCCAGAGCAGTCCAATGAGGTTCTTCTACAGAATATACGAGGTCGACGCGTCAACTGACGACCCAAATTGCTGCTTCGATGTTGTCCAGGAGACGTCCCTCGAGGCGCCCGTGAAACTGAGCACCATCCTGGAGGTTCCGGATGAGGAGAGTAGCGACGTGACATCAGAGTCACAAGAGGCATCCGGGACGTCGTATGGTGGACGCCAAGATGAACCGGCGTCTGGTGAGAGCTCGCAAGGATCCAAGACGGGCGAAAATGACGCGACCAACAGAGAAGATCCTGGTTTACCTCCCGCGACTAACAGCTCGGAGAAACGAGACACTTCCAAGACAAAGTATCCTACCTTCACTTTCAGATTGCCTGAACCCCCTCAAAATTCACCTTCCCCTGGGCCAAACACACCGTCACACCCACGCTCACCTCGACCCTCGTCTGATCAAATCATCAGTAACGTTGAAGACCCAAAACACACTTCCCAGGATCAAGGCGGAGAAGTTGACGCTACCGAGAACAATATATCCTCCTTGTCCCATTCTACGCCAAGAGACCCTTCCCCGACGTCCCCGGGCCCTTCGACGTCTTCTAGGACTAACGTTGCTTCAATCGACGTGAACACTCCCAGCACTTTCTCGAAAGAAAATCCTACCGGGGCTTTATCGGATAGGGGTGAAGAAACTTGCACAGTGTTGACATCGAAGAAACAAGATGATCCGAGTTGCATTTCTGTCACCAAGGAGAAACCTACATCTTCCAACGTCGGCCGCTGTGAGGTGGCTTCTACTCTGCCACTCATATCTAAACAAGCCATTGAAAAATCTGTTGAAAGAGACACGATCTCGATTGTTCCTGTGAAGGAGACGGTTCCTAAAATTATTTCTAATATTTCCGCTGCTAAACCAAACATTAAACCGTCAATATTGCCTCAATCTGGGAAGAAACCTATTATTCTTTGTAAAAATGGGAGTGAATCCACAACTATTTCCAACACAACGCTTTTGAGACAGAAACGATTTTTCCCTGTAAACTTGCAACCAAAAGACACCTCCAAAAACTGCTCAAACGTTGGCAAAAGTTGTATTTCCGGTGGGGAAGGTGTTAGTTCCTTGACGATAACACCGGTTTCGCCACCTAAGAAGACTGAACCATTTAGTAGCGTCTTAAAGTCTCCATCAACGATTGAACAAAAGAGCGCAAAAAGTCCCCAAGAAAAGGAAAAACACAAAGGGCATGACTCCAAGACTGAAAACCCCCTCAGAGTACCTCAGCTGCACAATCACACTCAGCAGATTTTAAGGAAAAATGATGAAATCACTGCGAACCCTTCCGATTATGCCAAACGGTTGGATGACTCACTAACACGAAAACTATTGAAATTTAGATTCGATTCAAAGTCAAACACAAATGTTCAGGAGGTACCTATTTCAAGTTCCATCACCGGTGACAAGCCTATGATCAAAAGGCGTCGTCTATCCAATCATGCAGAGGATATAGCAAGTTCTGGAAATAAAGTGAACCATGGTGCACCTGTTAAACAGTTAGGTCCTCAGATGCCGCATCCAAATCTGAAGCGCCCATCTCCTCCTCAACAACATCGTCCCACCAACAACCAGAGTGGTGCTAGCCCCGTGCCGAAACGGGATGAGAACGGACTCCTCCCTCCAAAAATACCGCGTCTTAACATGCAGTCCCATTCCCTGCCAATCTCGGTCCCTCTCCTGCCGAACAAAGGTTTAGCAACACACAACACCAACAGAACGGAAAATGACACGAGTGGTAACGCACATCATGCTTCGAAAAAATATGTAAATTCTTCAGTTGGATTCATGAATCAAAGCTACGACTCAGCACCTAGGCATACACAATCTATGTCGGGGATTGACCGGTCAAAACCCCCTGTACCTGATCACCCGAAGAGTTTAGGTTTGAGTAGCACAATAAATGCACTACTAGACTCCGGACTTCCTAAAACTTCTGGACCAATGACTGATAGACCGAAAACTCCAGGGCAAATAACTGATCGGCCAAAAACTCCAGCATCGATAACTGATCGACCAAAAACTCCAGGGCTAGTGATGGATCGACCGAAAACTCCGGGACTTACCATGGACCGGCAAAGAACAGGACCTGTAATAGACCGCCCAAAAACTCTGGGACAGGTGACAGATCGTCCTAAAACGCCTGGACAACACACAGAGCGTGCAAAAGATTCAGGCTCAACTGGGGAGCAGGCAAAGAATCGAGGACCAAATTTGGATCGCCCGAAAACTCCAGCAGCAAGTGGGGACAGGCCAAAAACTCCTGCTTCGAGTGGGGATCAATCTAAAAGCCCAGGACCTAGTGGAGATCACGCTAAGACTTCAGGGGTGAATTCAACTCGATTGAGAATTCAAATACCTGACCGACCTAAAACGCCAGGACAAAATATGGATCGTCCCAAAACTCCAGCATCAGCTACGGACCCCTCCAAGACTCCAGGACAAAGTCCTGACGCTCCTAAAACTCCAGTATTGAGTATGGACTGTACTAAAACATTGGGACCAAGTATAGACAATCCGAGAGCTCAAGGAGCAGGTAATGACCGTCCAAAGACTCCGGGTTTAATTACAGACCGTCCTAAGACTCCAGGTCACGGTCCGGATCGTCCTAAAACGCCAAGCCCCGGTTCCGAACGCCCGAAAACACCGGGTTCAATTTCTGACCGACCAAAAACCCCAGGACCAAATACCGGTGCTAGCCGCCCACATAGTACAGGCCACTCTAAGAAAGACGGCTCATCTTCTTTAAGATGCTCTCCACCCACCAAGAACTTTACTATACCTCCCAGTCCTACAAACGGTTCTATGCCGAAAGGTGGAATGTTTTCACCCAGAAATGACAATCCCACCATTAAACATAACCACATCGGCAAGGACTCCACCGAACAGAAGAATAGTTTCTTCGTCGGAGGTCCAAGGTTGTCTATAGAACCCTCCAGTCCCATGTCGAGGAACTCTAGTCAAGGGAAGGCTGAAGTCAACATCAGTCCACCTCTTCCTCACCCGGGGATGTCACCGTTTCAGCATCAAACATCCATACAGATGCCTCAATCAGGCAGGTCCTCTCTAAGTTGCAACACCCCTCGACCTCCCTTGGCCAGACCCCCACCTTCCATGCCCCGTCTCATCGAAATCTACAGCCCCGCCGTGCAGAGAACTCCCGCGGAGAAGAAACCCCCTAAAGCGGGTGGTGCTCCGTACAGCAAGCGCTCCGCGAAACGAGAAGAGAGCCCTTCTCCATCCTCTCCGCAAACGAACGAAGACTCCAACAAGGGTGCATTAGATCTCTCCGCGGTTCCTCGTAGGCACCAGCGCTCCGCTAATATCCTGTCGATCGCCCAGACGCTCGCGATGCGTCAACAGCAGGCGGCTGCCACCGCCTCCAATTCGACGTCTCCTCCTTCTGCCCCCACGTCCTGCTCTCCCCCTTTGCCACCCTTAACCCCACTATCCCCCTTATCTCCCCACGCCCCACTACCAGGGTCTACAGTACGCACCAACGCCTCTAGGTTACGAATACCAGTCCCACCTTACGGACCACGACAGTCTCAACGACCCGCGACTCTGTCGTCGACGCCGTCACCTCCCTCGGACGGTGGTGGCTCGCGCGTAGGGCCTAGCCCTCACGATCTCTTGTCTCCTACCGGGGGACATCTACCTCCACAAAGACTCCCCAGTGGAGCACAGGCGGCTGCCCTTATATACCACCACCAACAGCAGCTGGAGAGGCAGCAGAGAATGTGGAACTCGACGGTGAAGACGGATTGGTACGACCCTGAGTCCCTGAAGCAGCTCCACGAGGCCATGAAGAAATGGGATGGTCCCGGTCTTATCCCGCCCAGTTTGGCTCTCTTCCCTTTCCTCAACAACAATACCGGCCCCAACAATACCCCCAACAACAACAGCAACAAACAACAACAACGGTGGTAACAACAAGCACGCTAGTTCTACCGCTCAGAGACACAGGAAACAGTGACAAGGAGAAAACTTTGTGTGTCGGTTCATGGGCAGGAAAACCAAACTCTTGATAAAGAAGGTGGTGTCGTAGTAGGACAAATGTCTGCATAAAGTGTCTGTGATAACAAAACAAGACTTGTACATATCCTCATCATGTTCCGGAAATAGCGAAAATTACTATTGAATCAATTTAAAGTTTTTGTTTTAAAATATAATCGTGGTCGTAGTTTGCGGTTGAATTGCACAAGACTACAATAAGCTAACAGCTTAGGCCAGACATGTCAAACTTGCGGGCCACATTTGGCCCGATCTATGGTTCTGTGTGGCCCTAGGGCCTTTTGATGAACCATCACACAATGCGGCGGTCTGTTTCATCTTTTTAGAAACGCAGAAGTCTACATAATTTATAATTATGACATTTGGAAGTTTGTCATCATTTGAGGAAATCTTAGCGGGTGGGGTTATAGAACACAATTTTAAACTTTACTCATCAGAGATCGATTCCCAAAATCTGTTATTATTGCTCACCAAATACTTGCAATGCTTGGCAGCAAATAAGTGAGTGAATAGTGGATTTCTCTTATGAAAAGGAACAAACATCCTAAAGGTCACTTTTACATACAGGCGTTTATCATCAATTGTAAGAGTGACTTCAACATAAGAGTTAAAGCCTAACAATCACACCCTTGCTTTAAAAAAACCCTCATAATTATAGCAAAATATAGAGTAAATCATTTTATTAATCTTATTGGTTTTTTTAAATGATAAGGATTTTAAAATTGAGATTTTTAATTCAATATGATGACATTATTGAATTTTCTGGAATGTGATCCTCTTTTCAATTTCTAATGTGACCTTTTTGATCAAACGAGTTTGACACGGCTGGCTTAGGCCTTAGCGAGGAATACAATAATTCACACGTAATAATAGCGAACGCCTTCCCCCCCCCCGACCCCCCCTTTCCAACCCTTACCTGAGTACGGCCCTGAAAACAATCGTCGATGAAATGTCGATATAAAGTTGATAGACGCTTGTTTTAAACGGTGAAATATGTTTGTGGGGATCTTTGTTGAAGCTTAAATTGAATAATGAAGCTAATTCTAAATAAACAATGTTGTAAATAAAATAAAACTATTTATTTTACCACCAGAAACAGGTTCTTGCTATATAAACCTGATGTAAATAAATTACTAGCATCTCATTAATATATGTATGAATTGTTTTATTGAAATTATTATTACAAAGAATAAAAAAATGTGCAAAACATTTTTTTAAAATGAGCCCAGTTTGTTTATATAGATTTTAAAACCCCTGTAAAAGTGTTAGCTGTAAAATGTGATGGTTGCTTGTATGCTACTCCTGGTATAGTGTTATTTATATGAACTTGAGGAATATTGTTTCTCATCCTGGTCGTCTGTCTATTCATGTTATTGGTACTATCTGTAGAATCACTGTTGTGAACCTCATATTCTTTATTATTACTATTAATGCTATTATTAATACAAGGGTAAATAATTTCATTTTGTTCACCCAATATTTGTTTGGTAAAATATAATTGACTAATTATATTTGAAAATTAAAATGTCTTGTTTTATTTGAATAAATGGTAAACTCTCATGTTTAGATTCCCTACGTTATAGTTTGAATGTGTGTAGGAGGGGTGGGGGGTGCGTGTGTGCGTGCGTGTCGGGGAAGAGTGGGCAGCTAAAGGTCGTATTTTTTGATATTTTTTCATGTCTTATTTAATACATCAAATGTTTTGGCTAAGATAAATCAAAGATTGCTCAAGTATATACGTCTAGTTTAATTTTATACATATCAAAATTTGTTGAATATCTGTCAGAAGCATTTTTGACTTAAATGAGATTTTTTTTAAATAAAATAAAAAAACTTATTCTAATCTCGTGATGCCCGTGACGGATATTCAAGAATTCTTGAGAGTTAGGGATTGCAATGATATATTGATTAATTTATCGTTATATTTTATGTATCGGACTATGCTTTAAAGTTTGTGAATCAAAATAAATTTAACGATTCTTCCTCTCTTTTAATTAGTCGAGATAATTTTTCCTATTTTCATTAAAATTGTCTGCTACTTTCAATAGATAAATAAAACATTAAATATTGAAAAGTGGTGAGGAATAGCGGCCAGGGCCCATTACACTGACAATTTGGGGGGGGGGGGTCCTGCCCCCCTTCCTGTTTAAAACACATACAAGGGCATAGTTAAAAAAAGAGACAATGGTCAATAAATAGATACATCTTATACCAGCTGTACTATGCATGACAACTGGTCCTACCTGTATAAATATAAGTGGACTGGCTGTCATAGATTTATAAATGATACAATCTTGGGTGTTCTTTATTTCGTGCTCTTGCTCCGCACAAAACTCATATCTTGAGACCTCTAGACATACGATGTTAGGAAAAACTAGGCCTATTGTTCTTACCTTGTTACTAAGATACCTTAAGGTGCGCCCGAAGGGAGCGCAAGTATCTTTACACTTTTTTATAGCATTACATTTTTTGGCTAAAATAAATCAAATATTTCTCCAGTAGCAACATAGAGCTTAGTTTTCTGCACATGCTAATATCAACAGATCTTAAATATCTGTCAAGCGTGTCCTAGAATTTTGTCAAAATTTTTAAATAAAGAGATAATGTTTTAACAAAATTCCAGGAAACCCTTGACAGATATTCAAGATCTGTTGATATCAGCATGTGCAGAAAACTAAACTCTATGTTGCTACTGGAGAAACATTTGATTTATTTTGGCCAAAAAATTTCATTTCTATAGAAACTGTAAAAATACTTGCGCTCCCATAGGCCTCACCTTAACTCGGTTCATATTATAGTTTCTGGATGAAGCCTACAAGAAGAGGAAAATATATCAATAATAAACTAAACATACGTCACTTTACTCAGGGAACAATGTATTAGGAAACAATAATAATATTATTTGTTCAAATCAATGTATTGTATGTAACTTAAATTCCATTTCAACATTCCTGTCATATATATTACAATTTAAAATAAAGATATAATCGTATAAATATTGCAGGCTTTGATCAGACAAAGATTGAATTTGATATATTTAAAAAAAATTATAAAAAATGTTTGGCCCACAAAGACAAAAAATAACAAAATACTAGTTAATTTTGAAAAAATTAAGTAAATTAAACTTTTACTCTTGATGGATAGGGGGGAAAAATTGAATGTTGAGTATTGTTGAACTAAGTAAAAATATGGATGTTATTACTTAAATAAATATATTATAATTAAGAGAGAACTAATATTTCGAATGAATTTAATCATTTATTTTGTCTACATTATTAATGCGCCGAAAAAAACCCGTCCCCGATCATAGTCAACAAATGTTTCGTCTCACTTCCTTCCAGTTCCAGAACACTTTAAAAGGTTGGATTTGGAATTGAAATGGTGATAGTACGGATAAAAGTAGGCCTACAATACATCAAGTATTCACTTATAAACTAAATATAATAATTAAAGAAATAAAATCGAAAGACAACCTAGGTTAAAAATGATGGGAAAATGAAGTATTCTCATAAATACTGGTTGTCAATTTTGAATTCCAGCTAGTCGGGATCACAACAACTTTGTTCTCTATCTTTATTGCTTCCCTCTCATTTTGCACTCTAGTCTTGTCCACGCGAGATTTTCTTCTTCTTCTTGACTGGCTGATTAGTTCCCCAAAGAGAGGGGGAAATGAGGGAAGAATAAATGAACGAAAGGAAACGAGCAGCGCTCAGGTGGGAAAAAATGGCATTATGGGGTTTTAAAGATAGCGCTGATAGCATTTAATTTTAGGAGAACCGGAAACAGCTCAAGTCAAGTTCGACGATTTCTTCTTGGTGGGCGGGGCCTTAATCACAGTCGAAGTGAAGGCAGCGGCCCCACTCTCAGTGTCCGTTGGGTTTTCTTGAGTGCGTGCGTGCGTGTCCAAGGCGAGCGGAAAGTGGGCCCGTTCAACAGGCAGGTGGTGAGTGTAGCCCCATATTACTTGGCGTTGAATTGGTTGAACTCGTACTCGTTTGTAAGATCGTTAGATATCCTCATGTTTAAAATCTTTTCGAGTTGAGTCGATTCTTCCCGTAAAATTCCGAACATCCGGTGTGGAATATTACGAGTTGCGTTTGTACTTAACATTCTTATGAACACATATTTCAGCAATTCTGAATCATTGACGTAGAAAATACTTTGTATACGTTTCATTTCTGTTACATTTGTGTGAGTAAAAGGTTTAGTGTGTGTATAAGATGGATACAAATAAAATACCCAGTCATCAGATGCACGAGTAGCTTCTGTCGTTTCTTCTTCAAGGCATTCAATTAAATTTAAATAACACTGTTTATTCACTCAACCAAAATGTATCTTCAGATTCACGAAATAACTATCATATCAAATTCTTCTATTAATTTAATTACCAAATAATTCATTCAAACTTACACAGCACTTCTAACTTTTGTGTAAAATATAAAAGCTAGCTTTATGTTGCGAATATTTCGGGAGGTTGAATCCAAGGTAGAGCTAATCAAACGAAGACATCTCATTTCATAACCAAGCATTGTTCAAGAATAGCAATTAGCTAAACAGAGAAAGTTTCAAGATTGTGTCAAGTGACCTGTCCATCTCGCAACATCTCGGTTATATGTCCGCTGTGTTTTCCCATGTCGGGAATACCAGGGGTTCGAATCCCAGTCGGGTATACTTACCCAAGTATTTTCTGATTCCCCCCTTCCCCACAACTGCGTGTGCATTTTCTCTAAATTATGCCTTCCTCATCCAAGATCAATCAATCTAACTCTAATGGGTGACGAGACGTGGGATGCCAGCAAAATGTTGTGAGTCAGACATTGCCAACTTCTTCTAACCAAATAATTAATATTTAGCACCGCGTCTTACTAACCGTTCGGGTTATACGCTTTAAGTACTAATTACACTAATGGATTAGGAATTTAGAAGGTTTAATTAGAGGAAGTGAACCCGCATTTGCGTGAAGGGAGAGTGGAAAACCATTTAGGAAAAACCACCCCCAGTTCACCCGATCGAGATTCGAACCTAGATTTCCCCGTCCTCAGCAGTCGGGCTCAACACGACAAGCGCGTTAGCCAACTACTTCTAACCAAATAAAGCTCAAATAAAATAATTCATAAAATAAAGAAAGAACACCCTCAAAGCATTCGATCGTGATTTTGAAACCCAGCCTTTACATCACTGATAAATCAGACCAGACAAGACCATCGCCTTTGCCCACGTAACCACTGGTGCGGGCTACCTACTCTTCTAATCAAACGCTACGATACTTAACAAGCTCATATCATTGTTACTTCTTTTTAAAAAAAGTGTTGAATAATGAACTATGAATTTTAAAAATGTGTTGGTAGCGTTTGTATGAGAAGCTTCCCCTAGCAATGAGTAGGGGAGAGATATTCCCCCCTTTGGTGACGACACACTCTCTCCTAACATTCTGATATGAAGGGAGGGCGAGGTCTCACTGCAGTGCTTAGAGGCTCTAAATGCTCTAATCCCGGGGGGGAGGCTGTTTGACAAACATCGCACTGTCTGTTCCAAGCCGATAAACTCACCAGTCGACTCAAGATACTGACAATTAGTGATAATTAGTGATAATAGGAACTACCTCTTTTTCAAACATGACCTCATATTAGAATGGGAAGAAGGGAGCGCGAGAAAAGGTTTAGGGTCTTGCTATTTTTTTATATATATAAAAAAAAACGCCTCGATGGTGTAGTTTGCTAACGCGCTTGTCGCGTTGAGCTCGACTGCTGAGTACGGGGAGATCGAGGTTCGAATCTCAGTCGGGTGAACTGGGGTGGTTTTTCCTAAATGGTTTTCCACTCTCCCTTCACGCAAATGCGGGTTCACTTCTTCTAATTTAACCTTCCCAATTCCTAATCCATTAGCGTAATTAGTACTTAAAGCGTATAACCCGAATGGGTAGTAAGACGTGGTGCTAAATATTATTATTATTATTATTATATATAAAAAACATGTTTTTGGTCAAAAAAATCAAATATTTCTCCGATAGAAACAAAAAGTTTGTTCTCTTTCATGGTGACCTCAACAGTTCTTGAATACCTGTCAAGTGTGTCCTGGAATTTAATGACATTTTAAAAGATCATCTGAAACCGCTATGCTCATAAGAGGTAGTTAACAACTGTTGATATCATATCAACATAGGAAGATAATTAAACTAGATATTTCTAATGGAGCGATATTTGATTTATTTTGACCAAAATAATTGTAAAATCACTGCTCTTAACTCGCGTTCCCTACATCCCCACGTTAAGGACGACGCCTTGAGGAGTGTAAAAATTCCCACACTGTATCGTCTATTACTTCTCAAGGGGTCATTCATAAACCATGTGAAGCTGATGAGAAGGGGAAGGAATATAATGTCTACATAGTGTTTTTATTATTATTATTTTATTATTATTATTATTATTATTATTATTATTATTATTATATTTAGCACCGTGTCTTACTACCCGTTCGGTACATAGTGTTAAATAGGGGTTATGCATAAACAGTGCTAGAGTCTGTCCGTGATAGGTTTTTACCTGAATGACAGCTGAAAAATAATATGTTTAGGTTTTGGGTTGCCAACACTTGTAAAAGATCACAGTTTTGTTATAAATATTAAGTTTTTTAATTACCTGTTATATTTTACATTTAAAATAATGTAAACCTAAGTTTTATAACACTATTTCATTACTTTTATTAATTTCCTTTTATCCAACTCGAAACAATATTTTAAACATAATTAAAAGTACTTATTCTCCCTTTTGTAATTTTATCTATGATGTGTAATACAGTGTATACCTATTAATACAGTCATCGTATTTACTTAGAAAAGAGAAAATACTTGCCATTTTATATATATATATATATATATATATATATATATATAAAAAGTTATTTTGTGATTATTTTTTCGTATTTCGAAATATTTAACTGAATAAAATATTTTTATCCACTGCGTGGGTGCATCATTGTAAAAATCTAGTTTCCATCCTGTTCAACAACATGGTTTAGATTCGTGGGGCGCCATTTTGAAGCTATTTTCGTTAGAGCTTTTGTGTATTTGCTGTGAATAATAATTTTTTAAGGTAGAATAAAACGATAAATAGGCTTTGTGTCCAACCTCAAATAAATATATAAATATTATTGGCCTAAATTACTTTTGTTAACTGTCACATTCATATATTAACATCTGTTTTCATAACAGTAATCCAAAGTGACAGATGTCAGCTGTTGGCATTAGGGTGCATTAGGGACTATTTCTTGTAACTTTGTGAGCTGTCATCCAAGTAAACTAAGGTCGTGAATGAATTATACGTAACACAAATCTTAAGGTGGGTCCAGATATCTGTCATACCACCGTATCCTATCATTAACGCAGGATACGATACGCTGATACAGTGCACTCACTGTTTTTACTTGATTTTACTTGTATCCGTATCTAATATTAAGTTTTCCATCCGTAGCCTACATCCACGCTGTCTGCTTGTGGTGGCAATGTCTCTCTGTGCAATCTGCTGCTGCCAGACTATAATCAACTTCATTATTTACTGAAAACAAAGAAGAACCAGCCACGGTGTTGGCGGATGAAAACGGTTTTTTTTTTTCTAATCGTGAAGTTTACAGTGGTTCAAGTTTATCGCGCGATCTAAAATTTCAATCTGTAAGTGGACAGTACAAGAACTTCACAAGGATGTCACCCACTCAATTTGAGTACCTCATAAATTTGATTGGGAAGCAGACTTCCAAAGAAAGACACAACTTCTAGGAAAGTAATAACTGTGCAAGAAAGAAAGGTTAGTCATAGCTTTGAGCTTTTTGGCAACTTGCTATTCATATGAGAGCTTACAATACCTGTCTAGAGTCGGTCAGGTCAGGGCAGGCGCGTCCACGCTGATTGTATCTCTGTCGAGTACCATTTCTTTGATGTTTCGGCGAAATACCGACTCCAAGTATCTACTTGCTACGCGGATATGATACGGCACCTCGTCCACACTTGGTCGATCATGATATGATAGTGATGTGACACATATCTGCACCCACCTTTACAGACTACTAAATTTATAATGCTTAAAAAATAATATTTCTGTTAATGTTTTCAGCATTGATAAATTTAACATAACTTAATTATAGATATCTTCAGATTCTGATTAATATTAAATCTGATTCTCGCTTTTGACTACGTGCTGGTTGCGCCCACTTAATATTTTTTTTTAAAAGTTATACTATTAAAGGTACTTATGAGAATATTAAATTTTTGTTTAGATTTCCCCCCCCACCCACCCACCACCCCGATTTTAAAACATTTAATTTTGTTTTATACCCTCCCAGGCAAAATAGAGATATAAGGTCAATTACTAACCTAACCTAGCCTAACCTAACTTAACAACATTCTTTCATACTAGCAGTTCTGAAACAAGACCGATCAAAATATAAACGTCACATACGTCCGCTTAATGATTTACAGTTGCTAGTACAAGACTTTGATGGGCACGAACACTTGGTAGCTGTTCAGAGGTCGCGAACACTTGGTAGCTGTTCAGACGTCGCGAACACTTGGTAGCTGTTCAGACGTCGCGAACACTTGGTAGCTGTTCAGACGTCGCGAACACTTGGTAGCTGTTCAGAGGTCGCGAACACTTGGTAGCTGTTCAGAGGTCGCGAACACTTGGTAGCTGTTCAGAGGTCGCGAACACTTGGTAGCTGTTCAGAGGTCGCGAACACTTGGTAGCTGTTCAGAGGTCGCGAACACTTGGTAGCTGTTCAGAGGTCGCGAACACTTGGTAGCTGTTCAGACGTCGCGAACACTTGGTAGCTGTTCAGAGGTCGCGAACACTTGGTAGCTGTTCAGAGGTCGCGAACACTTGGTAGCTGTTCAGACGTCGCGAACACTTGGTAGCTGTTCAGACGTCGCGAACACTTGGTAGCTGTTCAGACGTCGCGAACACTTGGTAGCTGTTCAGAGGTCGCGAACACTTGGTAGCTGTTCAGACGTCGCGAACACTTGGTAGCTGTTCAGAGGTCGCGAACACTTGGTAGCTGTTCAGACGTCGCGAACACTTGGTAGCTGTTCAGACGTCGCGAACACTTGGTAGCTGTTCAGAGGTCGCGAACACTTGGTAGCTGTTCAGAGGTCGCGAACACTTGGTAGCTGTTCAGAACGTCGCGAACACTTGGTAGCTGTTCAGACGTCGCGAACACTTGGTAGCTGTTCAGAGGTCGCGAACACTTGGTAGCTGTTCAGAGGTCGCGAACACTTGGTAGCTGTTCAGAGGTCGCGAACACTTGGTAGCTGTTCAGAGGTCGCGAACACTTGGTAGCTGTTCAGACGTCGCGAACACTTGGTAGCTGTTCAGACGTCGCGAACACTTGGTAGCTGTTCAGACGTCGCGAACACTTGGTAGCTGTTCAGAGGTCGCGAACACTTGGTAGCTGTTCAGAGGTCGCGAACACTTGGTAGCTGTTCAGAGGTCGCGAACACTTGGTAGCTGTTCAGACGTCGCGAACACTTGGTAGCTGTTCAGACGTCGCGAACACTTGGTAGCTGTTCAGACGTCGCGAACACTTGGTAGCTGTTCAGACGTCGCGAACACTTGGTAGCTGTTCAGAGGTCGCGAACACTTGGTAGCTGTTCAGAGGTCGCGAACACTTGGTAGCTGTTCAGACGTCGCGAACACTTGGTAGCTGTTCAGACGTGCGGAATCCGTGCGGATATAAAAGGAAAGGAAAATAATACATCGTTAATATTTACAAAACAAAAACCTTGACCTTTATAGTACGGATAGTACAGAGAGACGGATAGTACAGAGAGACGGATAGTACAGAGAGACGGATAGTACAGAGAGACGGATAGTCGCGGGCCTACTGTTCTAATATAATATAAATATCTGTTATAATAACTAATAATAAATATCTACAATAAAGAGCAAACCTACCAAGTAAGTTCTTTTATTATAATGAATCCCCGGCGTCGGCGAATAATTCCACCGATTCCGTCCAAACTAGTGTTTTTTAAATATTCTTCACATTCCATGTCCCATATGGTAGGCCTTTTCTACTCCTCATCAACAAAAAGTTTGGTATCGAAACGCTCCTTAATTCACTCCTCTGCCTACATCCAAACCACGCCGAATCCACTCGTCAACTGAACGCTCTCATTGAAATTCATAGAACTCGAACCGCGCGGAGTTTCTGGAGGTCGGTCGGCGGAGAACGCTCGGACGATTGCACCGCTCCGCCTCGGTTTATTTTGGGTGAGCTCTAATGCCTACGTTTTTTGAAAGGGCGCTACCAACATGCCACCTCTCTTTTAGTGTCACAAAAGCTTCCCTGTGAAATAGTGATATTCACTCTTGATGAGAAAGTTACGTAACATTGCTTGGAGAAAGGAGGAATCAGGCTGAATGCAGACTATACGTAGGTGTTACTAAGAGGGATTGGGAGACAGAAAAGGTAAAAAAAAACATCCACGTGTTTTATGGATAACCCCTAACCTATGTATCCTTATAGACCTTAAGTCCTTATGATTGTCAATTAGATGCACTCTTGTCCTTATTATCGTGGTAGGTGACCTGGTGGTCTAGGGGTAAGGTGTCAGACTTCTGTGCTGGCGGCCGGGGTTCAATCCTCGGTCCCGGCACAGATTTATCTGATTACCAAACCCTTCCTTCACCTCTGACAAGCCATCTTGTGAATGTGGGGAATGCCAGGCCGCCACCGTGGTTCGGATTCCACGTTAAACTGTAGGTCCTCCATTTCATCTCACAATCATCCTACCATTAAACATTAGCGTAAGTGCGTATAACCTGAACGGGTAGTAAGACGCGGTGCTAATATAATAATAATAATTATCGTGGTATCATGTCAACCATTAGGAAAGTACAGGCCGATATTTATAGGAAGGGCTTTTTACTGTATTATTATTGTTAGCCTTGTTTATAATTATTGCTAATATCTATCAAAAGTGACAGCTTCTGATCACATGGCTTTACGTATGAATACGTAAAAGTGAATGTATTTGCTTTTTAAGTTAAGCATATCTAAACACTAGGCCCGTGGAGTGGCGGCCATATTGAATATTGCCTCTAAACATCCTCAGAGCTCAAATCTGACTTCCCTCCACATCTAAATATAAACATTGTGGTATGGTAAACATTTCATACTTTTCTCTTAAAAGGCTCAATTGTTGTGATATGGTCATTTAAGGTGGGATGTAGGGGACGCGAGACGAGGTCAGAGTTTTTGCGGTTTTTATGGCAAAACTATTTTTGGCCTAAATAAATAAAATGTCTCCAGTATAAACGTAGAATTTAATTTTCTTCACGTGATGATATCAACAGTTGTTGAATATCTGTTGAATTCTGCATGGCGGAATTAAATGAGAAACTTTTTAAATTAACAGAAAAAGTTGTCATTAAATTCCAGGACACCTTTGACAGATCTTCAACAACTGTTGATATCACCACGTGAAGAAAATTAAACTCTACGTTTATACTGGAGCAATATTTTATTTATTTAGGCCAAAAGAAGTTTTGCCATAAAAACTACAAAAACACTGGCCTTTCCTCGCCTACCCTACATCCCACCTTAAGCTGCTACACTAATAGTTTTAATAAATTTAAATTTTCCATGAATTGCTATCAAAGAGAGGTAAATGGAAAAAAAGACACCTTTAGAAAATGGCGACCGTTCCCTTTAATACAATAATTGTTGATGTGTTAATTTCTATTCCAACATCGATCTTCATGACGGCTAATGAAATGTTTGGTCTCTGGGTACTTCGGTCGAGGGACTTCCTCTCAAGATTCTTTCAGATGTTGAATCAACCGGAAGTGGAAATCCTTGAAAGAGCGTCAGCTCCCGGGTACAAATGAAGCCAATCACCTAATTGGAACAGAACTAGGGGGGAGCGAGTCGTCTTTCCCCACTCTTCAAGGAGGGGGTTGCTGGGAGGGGAAGAGGGGGTGGAGGCCTACAGAGGGCGCTCGCCTTATCTCCCCTCTGACTAAAACTGTATCGTTACTTAACTTCCAGCGGCCCTTCGGAGAGAGAAACTATTGTGATCGTCGTAAAATTGAATTTGATGTCGACTTTTTTTGACACCCTGAACTCGAAAAAGTTGTTTTCACGATGCCGTCTGTCTGTGTGTCTGTCTGTCTAGAATCTAAACCACTTTACCGATCTGGCTGAAACTCGGTATCTATGGTTTTCAAAAGGTCCCCCGAGGGGTTTTTGGATTCATGCATCTATCAGGGTTTGTTTTTTGCACGACTTTTTTTTACTAACTGTTCAGATTATACACAAATCTATTAATTACGCTAATGAGTTGGGAATGAAGAATCTTGAATTCAAAGAGAAAGTGTACCAGAATTTGCGTAGATGGAAAGTGGAAAACTATTTTAGAAAAGCCACTCTCAGTACACCCGATTGGGATTCTAATTAATGGTAGTTAACTCAATGGTGAAAAGTGAGAAACAGTTTTTCTAAGAATAAACTCTTTTTGTTTTGATTATAATTTGTGTCTAGGGACTATTTAACATTACAAACAATATGGCTACTCTCGTTTTAACATTAAAATTCCTTTGAGGTTACTTTACATAAGCGGAGATCTACCATTTTTGATCAATATGTTTTGAGTTATAGTTATTAAATATATTATTTTAAACTAAGCTTTGAGAAAGGGGGGGTTGAAAATACACATGAAAAATAAAATGTTTCTGTATCAGTGTACATTATTTCGTTTCAGATATCTTGCTAGTTAACCTATAAGTATAATTTAGATAAAGGAGCGAGAAAGTGTTTGTGGTTCATCGTAAAGGTGGGTATTCCCCCTGAGCAATTTACAACGAACGAACAGAACAAGCCAACACACTGAACTAGCGCGAGCTAATGGTACTACCAAATACTCGGAGCATTCGGACCGTTTGCTGGTGCTCGCCTTGTTCCCGAACAGGACAAGTACTGGAGCTCAGTCTCAAAATGGACTTGACAGTGGCAGCAGTGTCTTTCTTTGTGCTGTGTGCATTGACTAAACAGAGGGACAGGAAAATGTGGATGAGCCGCAAAATACAGCACTGTTAGAACAGACCAAGACAGACAGAACAAAACATTCTTATGTGGTCATGTGTGGAGCTCTCTTGATTGCATGCTTTAAATTGAGCCGGCGCACACCGCAACGAACAAAACAACAAAACACGACCACACACGACCACACACGTTCACACATTTCAGCTTTCTTCCCCGCCCCCATGTTCGACGGAACAAAATGCACCGAACATTTTGCATTGCGCATACGTGACAATTTGTTTACTAGTTTGTGAAGGTGTCTAGTGGCGTGTGTACTGTTGTTGAGGTGAGCTTTTGTTGTGTTTTACCAAAATGTCTTTGCAAAAGCGTGAGTAAAAGGATTTGGGCCCACCCATTGCTGAGCTAGATGTGGAAAAACTAATAGTTTTTGTGCAGGAGAGGCCTGCATTGTACAATTTCAACCTCAACCTCAAATATTGCCAACAAGCTGTGGGGGAAGTAGGAATACATGAAAGCACCTAGTAAGTACCGAAACCTAAATAGTTGAATTAATTTTATAGTTCATTTGACAATAAAATTATTTATAACGCTAATTATAATGAATGTTTACCAATAATTTTTTATTAGTCTAGCTTTAACTTTATTTTGTGTGTGTATAAAAGTTAATATAAATAATTGCAAGAAGTGCAAAAAATATTAGTTTATTTTAATTTATGTAGTATTATTTCGATTCTTTCTGTGGGGCTCATTTTAATTATTAGGAATTCCACTGCATGTTTTTATGAATGAAATGGATCTTTGTTAATTTTGATTTTATTGTGGAACGGTGCCCTGTACAATGTATTAGTAACATCAATATAATGATGATGCTATTATTTGAGGTGAAGGCTACAAATATTTTATTGGTAGATATAGTTATGTACCAATATAATTAAATATGTGTACTACTTGAACAGGTAGTCAGACACGGTGATAAAGAAAAACTACCTGGTGACAGTATTAATGTAGATAATTTATTTTTATATGGCATAAATAGTTGTCGCTTCCGCTATCTACTTTCGCACATAATCACACTACTGCACGTGGGCATATGCATCCGGCCATAGTAAACGTCCTGCTCTGAAGAAAAGTAGTCCACCAAGAAGTTGCGAACTGTAAACGCTGCATGAGAAGGAGTTTGCTTCTTCCAGTATCTACAGTTTCTGTTTCTTCACCCTCGAGTAGCAACAACTCCTGAAATATGTCGGAACAATCTATTCGTTCTCTTTTTTTTGATTAAATTAGCTATTATAGTACATGTTTCAGTTATCACCTGAACTTTGTCAGGCCTCAACATAATGCATGTTTTAAATACCCCAATTTTTTTTTTTCACATTCAGCAATACGACGGGCTCTTGAGTGCCAATAAATATATACACGCCTCTCCTTTGTAAGGTACTTTCTGGTAAATGGTTTCATGAGATTTACAAGAAGTGGATACGTCTCGTCACCAACAAAAACGAAAAGCATTTGGTTATTGTTTTCGTAGTTGATGGGTCTAGGAGAGGGAATATTAAGCTTCTTTTCCATCAGATCTTTTGCAAAAGTACTATTATTAAAAACTGAAGCGTTGTTATTTCGACCATAGTCTCCTACATACTGATCATAAAGCATACATCGGTGTATACCTCTGCCTGCAAAATGATCGAGTGGTGTAGTTGAAATAAGCAGACCCTCATTTTCTGGACACAGCAAGTGGCTAATATTTGCCATCAAAAGCACCTATAAAGTGTAATGATATTGGTTTGGATCACTCTAAATTATGTAAAAAGTCATGGATGAAGGTAATTTTTCTTTAAAGTAACATATGTAGAGTATCCTTTTATGATTCATGCATGAAGAAACACGCGCATTATAGAAATAATGTGAAAAGGATGTCACCATAAAATATATTTTTTATACAATATTTCCTGTTAAAGGAACAACTACGCAGTATTTGGCAAAGACGCCAATTCCGTATACCAATAAGAAGCTAGCCTTCACAACACCTTTTGCCAGGACTCTTTCTATTAGTTAGTTTTCACACTGGTGACGAGGGGACCAAGAGGCAAGGAGTATGTCATATATAAGCCGTTTGTGCGTATCAACCAGGCATCCAAACATCCACACCAGGGATCTATCCACACGCGCAAGTCAGTCAGAGCCACATACTGGCAGTCACAGTCTAACACAGTATAAAATAACTTACATTAATATCACAAGTGTGCATTGATATAAAGTTTTTAATTGGAGTATGTATAAGTAATTAACAGATGTAATTTAAAAAACCGTGTGTCAATAAACAGCCATCAATAGTTCTCTTTCTTTCATATTAATTAACTATACCGATTTAATTAGTGTTCGACCACGGAGCAATTAACAGCTAGCTAAACGGTATCAATTCCGTACAGTGATGATAGGCGCTCGACCACGAGCTATAGACAACCTAAACATCATCACAACATTATTATATCAGGAAATTAATCCGTAGTGTTTCAATCGACGCCCACGCGGGGCGATTAATTCAATAGTGTTACAACAGTTAGGATAGTTCCTAAGTCTTCAAACCGCTGAGCTATAATTATGTTCCCATCTTTCAGTTGTTGGTTAAGGCATGTACACTGGCCGCAGACGTTCAATTATAGCTTGACATGTTGACATTACAATTAGTCCAATAGTTGTTTCCCCAACACGGAAGTAGTAGTGGTAAGATTTGAACATTTCCCGGTAGCCAGGTACCAGGAAAAACACGGATACCAATGCATTAGAATAAAGTTCAATGTTTTAGAAATGCATTGTAATTGGATACAATTATAATTAAAACTTATATAACAATCTATACATTTCTATAGATACAAATTCGTTTATATTGGTATAAATTATAATCTTTTTTTAATATACAAAATTAATATTTATTTTCGTAATATTTTTGGGCCAAGATTCATAATAAAAACATAATTCACAAATATGAACATTTTCATGTGCCCATTGCCCAAACACACCACTTATACAAATATTTTTTTCAGCTGCTGATTGTCGCTCTAAGTGGGCGTCTCTCAGAAATGCTACGTGACACATGCGACAAGAAAAGATATATGTCCCCAGAGGGTCGAAAGGAGCTAAAAAGAATCAATGGTATCTAGCAGAGGTACAGAGTTCCTGGGTCAGCGCAGGACGATGTCTAGTAGCCTTCGTCCAAATGTAAGGCAAGTAGGAGAGAACACACATAGACAAGACAATGATAGTTTTATGGAAACGTACGAAGAAGAACAATAACGCGACTTCTCTTCTGGTTTAGTTGACCTGACAACAGCTGTAAGCCTGACAAGACCAACTACACCAATCCAGCCTTCAATGAAACCTCCAGGATTCGGGAAGAGGAGGTTTCGCCCTCAAAAACCATGTGAAATGGTGGTCAGTCCAATGATTTATTTTTTAAATCAAGGTCACAGCTGCCCCCCAAACTCAATGAAGATGGAACTGGAGACCTTTATTAACTTAAAGGCCTGCTTCCTGATTTAAAAAAGCTCAACGAAAGGCGCAAACGAAAATTAAAACAGGACGTTATGAGATAATTAAACGATATTGTTGATTAACAGGACGAACAACACAGTTCACCAATGATGGTGTCACATCACATTCAAACACATCTTCATAGCGCTCATTCACCCAGATCTCTTCCCCCGGCAGTCTGCTTGATACAAATATCTGCTCCTGATTCTAGAACCTACACAGGGTGCTGACCTTGTTTATGGTAATGAAGTCACCATTGATGTAGAAGAAAGCATCTGTTAATTTAAGATCCATCAGTCTATTATAAATTCTACAAAATATGATTTCATTTTTTAAGTAATACTTTTTTAACTGTATCTTGTTTTTTTATAAATAGCTTGGTTTTGTAAAAAAAATTACATACAATTGACTTCTAAGTTATTAGGATTCCAATAATTTAACATCTAGTGTTATTAAATATTTAATGTAGGCCTTCTAAATTTATATTGTTCAAAGTTATCGTCTTCTAACGGTTGTAAAGTAATAATAGAATAAAATTAAATACTTGTATGTATAATACCCAGCGTACGGCAACCTTTATATAAAGAAATGTCAGAAACTTTTACCTTAAAGTGATGAACAGCCTTTCCTCTGGTGTAATTCTCAACTCAATCTTACAAAATTGGCGGATTTTTTCCGATAACACTTCAACTCACTAATGTAGTTTGTTAAATAGTTTTCATCCATCCTTTTTTTCAGCATAGGGTGAACCCAGATACTTCGGTCGCGTTTCTTTTCTTCTTGATGAATCTCCAACCATCCCCACAACAACAATGCTACCTCTTCATCACTGACCTCCATCTTGATGAATGCATATAGTAAGAATAGAATGTATAATCGTGTCTCGTGGTCAAAACAACCATCACACCAACTTGTTCCATGGAACAAAAACATTTTTGTTCTGTCGTGTCTTGTTCGGTGTGGTGTGCCTCGCCCCTTTGGGGGATGGATGAAGGACATTTCCGAAATTTCACACGAATGTCATTTCAAGACTTTGAATATTTGTTAACCTTGTCTGCCATAAAATTGAGAAGGAGGACACAACGTCCATATTGAGGGTTCCATTACAACGGGTTTTCTTCATATATATATATATATAAACCTTCAACATTCTTCAGCAGCCCACTCCATGATTTGCAGCAAACATTCCTAATGGTCCGAATAGTGAGAAGACACGTACCCACTGAACACAAGGGAACGTCAAACTTCCTTTGAGCATTCCCGAAAGACCGACAGTTGTTCGTGCGCGCTCGGCTCGTTCTGTTCGGCTCGGCGCGTGCTCGCGAAGAGGTATTTCACAAGTCGCATCACACCGCGCACGAATGAACGCTCAAGTGAATACCCAACTTTACATTTATTTACAATCGGAAAATAAGTATAGACACTTGATTCCACTGAAATTAGAATACTTTCCAATTAACTTGTCAAAAGAAAATGATTTCGCTAAATCTGGTAATTTCAATCAACATTTTTATACTATATTTGTTATTTTTAGTTTTAATAATTATTGTAACCTTTATTTAGAGAAGGTCTCAGGTAATTGCTATTTTAGGAGCATACATGAAAACATTATACGTTTATAAAATGGCAACCACTTCCACAACTATCATTAAACTTGAACCTGCCACTTACTTCGATGGTAGAACGGTCTAAGGCGTCACTCTCGCAATAGACTGGCGCTGCCTATGACAGGGAGAGTGGAGTGAGAATCCCTGCTTAGAATACTAAAGGTGTGTTTTCCTAAATGGTTTCCCACTTTCCTTCCATGCTAATGTGGGTACACTTCCTCTAAATTCAGCCTTCCTTATTCCTAAAACATTACTGGATTGGTAGGCCTACATAGGCGTAGTACAACCCGAACAGGTAGTAGAACGCGATAGCAAAAACAAAAATGGATGTGTGTACTTATGTACGCGCGTGAGAAGTTATACTTCTTTGGCATCATTAAATAAACTAAAGGAATCTTAGATTGATGAATAAGATTTATTGTAGAGAATTATATATTAGAAATTAATAATAAATATTGAAAATTAATAATTTAATAATAATATAATTATTAAATATAGTCTAAAATTTAGAAAATAATAAATATATATGACATAATTTGTACTAAATATTATAAGATTCTTAATTTTAAATATATATTATTGATTATTTAATATTTTAAAAGTAAATGAATAAATTTAATAATAAATTCAAAAATTGAATTTAAGTTTATTCATTTTTTAAATATTTATGATTTTCTTAATTTAATATTTACTTTTCATTTTTATCAAAAAGTTTTCATTAAATTTGTTCATTTATTTTTATAAATATTTATTATTTATTCAATTTAATAATAAATATTAAAAATTAATATTTTAATTTGATGTTCGATTTAAATTTTTATCACAAATTTTTTATTAAATGTTTTATTAATTTTATTTCTTTATTTTGTAAATATTAAATAACCAATAATAAATATTTAACAATAATAATTTAATAATATTTAGTATTAATTATGTTAAATAATAATATTTTAATTTATATCAATAAATAATACATACGGATAGTTTACCTCAATTATATTGGAGCACTTGAAAAAGTCTATAAGCACAATTTTTTTCACTAATATTTACGAATAGTAAATAATATTAATCAAAATATTCAATTTAAATCACTACTGAATATAATTTATTAGCACATATATAATTCACACTTGTATGAAACTAAAACACGTGTTGTGCATGTAGAAACTAGAAACATGTGGATAAATATTATATATATATGAAAACAGTGATCAGAGGCGACGAGCGTACCAACATGCGCGACTAACAGAGGTTCTATTTCTATTTTGTTGGTAGTTTTTTTTTTTTTGAGACTTAATGAGCGGTTTAGCTTCAACCTGTTACTTTTGTGTTACAGTGATGCGCGCGCATCTTAAAATTTTACTCTCATCATTTTTTCATAACGCGCCTAAAAAAGTATAACTTCAAAAAAACTCTTAAAAAGATTCATTGATTCAATTATTGATCAATTTTATTCAAAATTAATTCAGTTCAAGTAATTTTAAGAAATTTGTAAAATTCGTAAAATATCACATCAGGCAAATTTGCCCTAGAAAGGTTGCAATTGATTTATTTAAATAATTTTGGAATGCAGTTGAATAATTTTACAAAATATCTCAGTTCGGAAGTAAAAATTTGTTGATTTAAGAGGTTAACTAGAGGAGTAGTATTCAACATGAAAAACGGGAAGAAATTTTAAGGGGGTACGTGAAATATATATACAGGCCTAAGTTATTTATTATTTCATGTTAAACACTCAATAATAATCAGAGTCAGATTTAAGGTTATCCACAAAAGATCCTGACACAAGAACATGCGATCATGGGAGCACCACTTTACCTCTCTATCCTAGATGCAGATTATATAATACGTATAGATTGTACGAAGGCAAACGTCCACTTATCCACATAGCACGAATTGTATTTTTGAATTATTTACATTTAATTTTAATGAGAGTCCGCTCACTGGTCCACATCGCACGAATCGGATTTATTTAGTGCATTTGGAGCAGAATGGTTTCCAAACAATGATCATAACTATCCTAATATCTATAATGACATCACTGGCACGGGTGGTCGTTAGGATATAGGATGCTATCATTACTCTAACAGCTGGTGCTGTTGTAACTAATCTAATTTGACTTTAAACTATTATTTTTCTGATAAAAAAAATTGCTCTTTATTTTATTTAAGTATTTTTTTATTTAATTTTAAATAAGTTCTATATTTGATTTGTGAGTACTATGTAACTAGTGATGTGAAGGTGAAATAATAACTGACCCACAAAAAGTAGTTCGTGAACAGTTGGACTAGGTAAATGAACTGCTCATTTCAATGAACTAAATCACTTTGAACTTTTCCCGACAGTTAACTAACTGTACTGCCCCTCTCTAAACTAAAGAAAGAGAACAAAGCCGGGAATTCTGAATGCGAATGATACGAATGTCGGGGAGTCCGTCCACTGGTCCGCATCGCACGCATCGCACGCATCGCACCCATTGAGTTTTAAACTGCCTCACGGAATTCCATCGCATTGTCGATGTTTGATGCGTACGATGTGGACCAGTGGATGCTTACCTAAAGTCCGTTCTCTGTAGAATATTTTCTGAAAGGCCTTTTCCTACCAGAATCTATTATATAGCGGGATATTGTAGAAAAAAGACCTTACAGAGAGAAATTCCTACCGTGAATGAGTAGGCACCAACCAGGGCCACCCTAAGGGGTGTGCGAACAGTGCGGCCCACAGGGCCCCACGTTTGTTTAGGTGACAGGGGAAAAACAAGTTGGGATGGAAATTTTTTTGCTTGCGTCATCATATATCAGGCTCCCTCCCTGCGATCTATCAAATATTGTTAAAGTGTAAAACAAATAAAACCATAATTATGGATTTTTATTTATTGAACGAGTGAAGCTAGCTCTACGTTTTAACTCCATCGATTTGCGTTTGCCTGTTTTTCTAAGGTGGATATAACTCACGATAACTTCGGAATGTATTAACTGATTTAATTCTAACTTGTCACAGTTGTTTTTTTGTGTCTTTATACAGATCGAGTTTGTGAGGGAAGATAATTGAACTAGGGGTTGGGGAGAAATCAACCCTTATGTATATAGAAACAATGTTTCTATCATTAATGATTACATCCATTTACCTTTTAGGGAATTTCCTGATACCTTATATGGCTGAAAATTGGTATATTGGTGTAAATTACTGTAGTAACAATAAACAAAAACAATAAAAAATTTGGAGAGGGGGTAAGGCGGATACTTGGGGACCCCACAAAAGACGTTTGCCCAGAGCTGCACGTATGTTAAAGGGCGGCCCTGGCACCAGTAATGTTGAAGGTACAAGATCGAAGAGAAATTAAATTCAAGGGTCTGCGAACAAAAAAGGTTAGTTACCACAACTATAGAACATTGAAATAAATCGTCTGGTCATATTAACACTCAAAGTTGAAGAAAATGTAGCTCTGATCGTCTGGAATTTCATTCCTGGAATTTTTGACTGACTAAAAAATGAAGAAAAGGACACTATCAATATTTCCAGAATTGAATCCGACACCTTATCCCAGTCGGTAAAGTGTCCCTTTACTGAGCTAAGGGTCCCGGGTTTGATTCCCGGCATGGCCGAAAATTTTATCATTGGTGAAATGTGGGTTTACCCTTTCATATTATTACATTAACGGCTGGGGACTGGATGTTGTGCCTGTCTTAGTCTTAAGTTATATTATAAAGTATATGAAGCTATGACAGGCCTAGCCAGTCGGTAGTGGAACATATATGGCTTGAATAAAAACTGAGCCAGGCCACAGTCTGGAAACAGTAATGGATGTAGATTCTTTCCAGTAATGATCTTTGTCTTTTTAGGTGTGATGTCTTTCTGTCCTACAGAACAAAATATACTACATCCATACGTACAAGGTTTTTAACCAAGTAATTCCAAAAGTATAATTCTTTTTGAAATCAGAAAAAATAATATTTTGGATTGAACTGTGCTAGTGCAAGGGACGCCATCCCTGGGTTTTATTTTCTCGAGAAGTTGTATTCACAAGTTCTTTTTGACAAAGCTTATGTACTGTACACTTGTAAAGACAATAATAAAGTTCCTGTCTAATAATATGACTTAACCTCCCTCGGACTATCGATTGTGTCACCATGGCCGTGCATATTATATGAAAAGGGAAGAAAGTAGGATGTATTGATATTTTTTTTGGTAAGAAGTTCGTTCTGAAAGGTTTTTTCTTTAATATAATTATAAAATATAGTATGACAGTGTGGTCAAACTGGCAGCCCATGGGCCAAATGTGGCCCACGCTCACTGATGCCTCATTTACACTCTCGAATAGACGATCCGGACGAGAAATTCAGCGAGACTGTACGAACCTACTGAAGACGAGAGCTATTCTCTCACTCTCACTCTCAGCCACCTGTCGTTTTGATATCTAAGATGGAGGATGTTCAACTTGCTATATAACATCAACTTATGCTAACCTACGCATCGTTCAATTCCTTCGGATCTTTGTGATGCAAATGTTTAGGTTCCCATAGAAAGGGCTGCCTTGGTTTAAGCCCAGGAATTGGATTGTTATGTAATTTGTCCAGTTACTCGTGTTTTGAAAAAAAAATTACAATGCAAAAATTAAAAGAAAACAAAATTTCAATGAATTAAATCCGATGACGCACCACGTGTCATCACTCCGAATTCTAACAGTACATTTACCATGACGAAACTTGACAGGATGACATTGACTGGACGAGAGTGTGGCGGTACGATTGTAATCGCGCCCTTTGACTCGGACACTAAAGACCGACAAGGATACAAGCGTCTCCATGGCGAGACGAGAAGGCTGGGGTGAGACTAGGGTTACTACATCCTCAACTCTGGCTTCCTCGTGTCACTACCATTCACAATCACAAGACTGTGCGCCGGCTGTGTCGTGTCGCTACCATTCACAATCACAAGACTGTGCGCCGGCTGTGTCGTGTCTCTACCATTCACAATCACAAGACTGTGCGCCGGCTGTGTCATGTCTCTACCATTCACAATCACAAGACTGTGCGCCGGCTGTGTCGTGTCTCTACCATTCACAATCACAAGACTGTGCGCCGGCTGTGTCGTGTCGCTACCATTCACAATCACAAGACTGTGCGCCGGCTATGTCATGTCCTACCATTCACAATCACAAGACTGTGCGCCGGCTGTGTCATGTCGCTACCATTCACAATCACAAGACTGTGCGCCGGCTGTGTCATGTCACTACCATTCACAATCACAAGACTGTGCGCCGGCTGTGTCATGTCTCTACCATTCACAATCACAAGACTGTGCGCCGGCTGTGTCGTGTCACTACCATTCACAATCACAAGACTGTGCGCCAGCTGTGTCATGTCTCTACCATTCACAATCACAAGACTGTGCGCCGGCTATGTCGTGTCGCTACCATTCTCAATCACAAGACTGTGCACCGGCTGTGTCATGTCTCTACCATTCACAATCACAAGACTGTGCGCCGGCTGTGTCGTGTCTCTACCATTCACAATCACAAGACTGTGCGCCGGCTGTGTCGTGTCTCTACCATTCACAATCACAAGACTGTGCGCCGGCTGTGTCGTGTCGCTACCATTCACAATCACAAGACTGTACGCCTGGCTGTGTCGTGTACTACCATTCACAATCACAAGACTGTGCGTCGGCTATGTCGTGTCTCTACCATTCTCAATCACAAGACTGTGCGCCGCTGTGTCGTGTCTCTACCATTCACAATCACAAGACTGTCGCGGCTGTGTCATGTCTCTACCATTCACAATCACAAGACTGTACGCTGGCTGTGTCGTGTTGCTACCATTCACAATCACAAGACTGTACGCTGGCTGTGTCGTGTTGCTACCATTCACAATCACAAGACTGTGGCCGGCTGTGTCGTGTGCTACCATTCACAATCACAAGAATGTGCGCCGGCTGTGTCATGTCTCTACCATTCACAATCACAAGACTGTGCGCCGGCTGTGTCGTGTCGCTACCATTATTCACAATCACAAGACTGTGCGCTGGCTGTGTCATGTCTCTCCCATTCACAATCACAAGACTGTGTGTCCGGCTGTGTCATGTCTCTACCATTCACAATCACAAGACTGTGCGCCGGCTGTGTCGTGTTGCTACCATTCACAATCACAAGACTGTGCGCCGGCTATGTCATATTTCTACCATTCACAATCACAAGACTGTGCGCCGGCTGTGTCATGTTTTACCATTCACAATCACAAGACTGTGCGCCGGCTGTGTCGTGTCGCTACCATTCACAATCACAAGACTGTGCGCTGGCTGTATCGTGTCGCTATCATTCATTCACAATCACAAGACTATGCGCCGGCTGTGTGTATCGTGTGTCGCTACCATTCACAATCAAAAGATGTGCGCCGGCTATGTTATGTCTCTACCATTCACAATCACAAGACTGTGCGCCGGCTGTGTCATGTTTCTACCATTCACAATCACAAGACTGTGCGCCGGCTGTGTCATGTTTCTACCATTCACAATCACAAGACTGTTGCGCCGGCTGTGTCGTGTCGCTACCATTCACAATCACAAGACTGTGCGCCGGCTGTGTCGTGTCGCTACCATTCATTCACAATCACAAGACTGTGCGCAGGCTGTGTCGTGTCACTACCATTCACAATCACAAGACTATGCGCCGGCTATGTCATGTCTCTACCATTCACAATCACAAGACTGTGCGCCGGCTGTGTCATGTTTCTACCATTCACAATCACAAGACTGTGCCCGGCTGAGTCGTGTCGCTACCATTCACAATCACAAGACTGTGCGCAGGCTGTGTCGTGTCGCTACCATTCACAATCACAAGACTGTGCGATGGCTGTGTCGTGTTGCTACCATTCACAATCACAAGACTGTGCGCCAGCTGTTTCATGTTTCTACCATTCACAATCACAAGACTGTGCGCCGACTGTGTCATGTCTCTAGCATTCACAATCACAAGACTGTGCGCCTAGCGTGTCGTGTCACTACCATTCACAATCACAAGACTGTGCGCCAGCTATGTCATGTTTCTACCATTCACAATCACAAGACTGTGTGCCGGCTGTGTCGTGTCACTAACATGCTCCGAATACTTTGGTCATCGTAAACTACTTTTGACATGAGTTTTTCGCTATCTCTCTCCAATTACTTCTTTAATGAGATTATAATCATAATTTTTTTATGTTGTAAATTATATATTTGTAGCAAAACTATTAAGTTTCCTTATGCCATAATTACTGCACACAAAAGATGTGCTGGAATGTTGTCAGAGTGTAAATAAGAACCATCGTGGAAGTTCGCATTTGTCGGAAGAAGCCGAACTAGGAGAAACGACACATGGTCGACCATAGATTACTCGAATTTCAACTCACACTGACAGGAGTGTGCCTACTGTTCCAGACCGTCTGGACCGTGGTCTTGACAGAACACCTCTGAATCAATCCAAGAGGACACAGTTGGATCACGGTCGATGCACAGCAGGCGCACAGCCCTCTCTGTGTGAATACAACTTGATTGTGAATGTTAGCGACATGACACAGCCGGCGCACAGTCTTGTGATTGTGAATGGTAGCGACATGACACAGCCAGCGCACAGTCTTGTGATTGTGAATGGTAGTAACACGACACAGCCAGCGTACAGTCTTGTGATTGTGAATGGTAGCGACACGACACAGCCGGCGCATAGTCTTGTGATTGTGAATGGTAGAGACACGACACAGCCGGCGCACAGTCTTGTGATTGTGAATGGTAGCGACACGACACAGCCAGCGTACAGTCTTGTTATTGTGAATGGTAGCGACACGACACAGCCGGCGCACAGTCTTGTGATTGTGAATGGTAGCGACACGACACAGCCGGCGCACAGTCTTGTGATTGTGAATGGTAGCGACACGACACAGCCGGCGCACAGTCTTGTGATTGTGAATGGTAGCGACACGACACAGCCGGCGCACAGTCTTGTGATTGTGAATGGTAGAGACACGACACAGCCGGCGCACAGTCTTGTGATTGTGAATGGTAGAGACACGACACAGCCGGCGCACAGTCTTGTGATTGTGAATGGTAGCGACACGACACAGCCGGCGCACAGTCTTGTGATTGTGAATGTTAGAGACACGACACAGCCGGCGCACAGTCTTGTTATTGTGAATGGTAGAGACACGACACAGCCGGCGCACAGTCTTGTGATTGTGAATGGTAGCGACACGACACAGCCGGCGCACAGTCTTGTGATTGTGAATGGTAGTGACACGACACAGCCGGCGCACAGTCTTGTGATTGTGAATGGTAGTGACATGACACAGCCGGCGCACAGTCTAGTGATTGTGAATGGTAGCGACACGACACAGCCGGCGCACAGTCTTGTGATTGTGAATGGTAGTGACATGACACAGCCGGCGCACAGCCCTCTTAGTGTGAATCCGTATTAATGGATTGAAACAAGGAGATATACTTTCCTAATTACTTTTTAATCTAGCCATAAAGTATGCTATTAGGGTAATGCAAGAGAGTAGAGAAAAGCTGGCATTCAAACGGTACAATACAGCTATTAGGATACGTGTATGATTTAGCTCTGCTGGATAATAGTAAGGGAGCTGTTGCAAGAAATGCAGACGTTATACTAGTTGCTGGTAAGGAAATAGGTTTAGAAGTGAATGATCAAAAGACTACTTATAAAACACACAGAGAACACAGATTGGGGACGACAACTTACAGATTACTTTGAACAACATATCATTTGACAGGGTTAATGACTAAATGTTTAGGAACAATTTTAACTAGCAATAACGATATTAGATTGGAAATTAGGAAAATAATTCAGTCGAGAAACACATGATATAACTTGGTCAGTAAGTTGTTGACATCTCGTTTGCTTTCAAGAAATGTAAAACTCAGAATGTACACAAAACAATAATTTTACACGTTTTCAATGGGTGTGAGTGAAACGAGGTCTCTTATTTTACATGACGAAAACAAATGTAGGGTGATTGAAAACAAGGTGCTTGCGAAGATATTTGGTCCAAAAAGGGATGAGGTTACATAATGGTGAGTTATAGACCATGTGATCGTCACAAGACATTGTTAGAGTAATCAAGTTTTGTAGATGACGGTGGACAGGACATGCAGCACGAATGGAAGAATCTAGAACCATGTTCAGAATACTGAATGGCAAACTCAATGGTAAGAGACCATTGGGAGGAACTAGACAGAGATGTGAGGATAACATTAGGATATATCTGAAAGAGATAGGGTGTAATTAGATGGATAGTAGGCTTATTAGATCAAGATAGGGCTAGGTGGCGTACTTTTGTAAGGCCGGCAATAAACTTTCTAGTTCCTAACGCCATAGAATAAATAACTAGTAAGGCCTATATTAAGTTACTAACTATACAATCTTCGGCCTGCGTAGCAAACTGGTAATCAGATTTGGCCCGTGGGATGAAAAACGTTGGAACACTCTGTGGCGAGATTTTGGTAGGAAAACACCTTTCAGAACGTACTTCATATCAAAATTAGTGTCCTATACCTACGTTTCACTTTTTTTTTGCTACATAGGCCTACATCTCTCCTTGTTCCGTGAGTTGCTACGCTTATAGGCCTAATGGTAACTATTATTGAGCATTGGTACTGAAATATTAGTTTGAAGTAATTAACAGTCAACATACTAAATGTATTTATAGTAAATAATAAAATTAAAATAAGTTAAAATTTAAATTTATCTGTGAGGGCGAAGTTTTTCTTGACATTAATATTCGTTCCTTAAAATTTACGATGAAACTAATGTTATCTTAATTGTTGTATCTTGATGTAACTCAGTGTCAACTTTAATTAGCAATTAAAAGTGAGTGTTTATGTTACCTCTATAAACACTATTTCTCCTTTTTTTAAAACACATATGTCTACATATACATATTCATGTTTGATACCTATTTGTTGTCCTACTGTTTCTAAATAAAACAAATGCCCACCATAGTTATATCTTTCAAAACCATTGAAGTAAAATATGTGTCATCCTTGGCGCAACAACCAAAGTCTCAATGATATTAATTGATGCGTAATTACTTTATAGCCTACATTTAATACATGAGCGATTTCTATCAACAAATAATCCCGGAGATCCACACAACCAATTTTAGTTTATCTCTCTCTCTCTTTTTTTAATGATGTACCAAAAAATTTCAAATTTAAAAAATATACTAAAGAATGCCACAATTTCAGATTACAATTTCTTTCGACAGCAATTTCTTAAACTCTACTCAAAAATTAAACTAAATGTAACCTATAGCTTAGGGCCTAGGGCATACAGGAAAAATGTTTATTTAGTTTGGCGAAAAATATTCTCTTATAAATTATACCTTACAAAAACAGTCCTTAGGTTTCATTTCCTTCCTTCCATCTCACATTAACTTCACCCAAATAAAGACGGTATTATTATCATCATTAATAATATCATTAATTTAATATCTATTATTATCATTATTACTATTATTATCATCATCATCATCAAAAGCCTACAAAGTAAATGGGGGTAAACTAATTCTTCCTCTGCTTATATTGGTTCTGTAACAGCCTGTACTGTAGCTATGCCTGCTGTAGTAATGTATTTGTTCTGTAACAGCCTGTACTGTACCTACGCTTGCTGAGTACTTTTATTTGTTCTGTAACAGCCTGTACTGTATCTACGCTTGCTGTAGTAATAGTATTTGTTCTGTAACAGCCTGTACTGTATCTACGCTTGCTGTAGTACTTGTATTTGTTCTGTAACAGCCTGTACTGTAGCTATGCCTGCTGTAGTACTTGTATTTGTTCTGTAACAGCCTGCACTGTACTACACTTGCTGAGTACTTGTATTTGTTCTGTAACAGCCTGTACTGTACCTACGCCTGCTGTAATACTTGTATTTGTTCTGTAACAGCCTGTACTGTACCTACGCTACTGTAGTACTTGTATTTGTTCTGTAACAGCCTGTACTGTAGCTGCGCCTGCTGTAGTACTTGTATTTGTTCTGTAACCGCCTGTACTGTATCTACGCTTGCTGTAGTACTTGTATTTGTTCTGTAACAGCCTGCACTGTACCTACACTGCTGGAGTACTTGTATTTGTTCTGTAACAGCCTGTACTGTACCTACGCCTGCTGTAATACTTGTATTTGTTCTGTAACAGCCTGTACTGTACCTACGCCTACTGTAGTACTTGTATTTGTTCTGTAACAGCCTGTACTGTAGCTGCGCCTGCTGTAGTACTTGTATTTGTTCTGTAACCCCTTGTACTGTATCTACGCTTGCTGTAGTACTTATATTTGTTCTGTAACCGCCTGTACTGTATCTACGCTTGCTGTAGTACTTGTATATGTTCTGTAACCACCTGCACTGTATCTACGCCTGCTGTAGTACTTGTATTTGTTCTGTAACAGCCTGACTGTACTACACCTGCTGTAGTACTTGTATTTGTTCTGTACCAGCCTGTACTGTATCTACGCTTGCTGTAGTACTTGTATATGTTCTGTAACAGCCTGTACTGTAGCTGTGCCTGCTGTGTACTTGTTATTTGGTTCTGTAACACCTTACTGTAGCTGCGCCTGCTGTAGTACTTGTATTTGTTCTGTAACAACCTGTACTGTAGATGCGCCTGCTGTAGTACTTGTATTTGTTCTGTAACAGCCTGTACTGTAGCTGCGCTTGCTGTAGTACTTGTATTTGTTCTGTAACAGCCTGTACTGTAGCTGCGCCTGCTGTAGTACTTGTATTTGTTCTGTAACAACCTGTACTGTAGCTGCGCCTGCTGTAGTACTTGTATTTGTTCTGTAACAGCCTGTACTGTAGCTGCGCTTGCTGTAGTACTTGTATTTGTTCTGTAACAGCCTGTACTGTAGCTGCGCTTGCTCCCTCCTCACTGGAAACACATCAAAAGATGTCGAGATGGCGAAGGGAGGAGGGAGGAGGGAGGGTTGTGTTCCTCCATCACTGGCTGTGAAACTGTGGTGTGGTCCCCCGGGTTTACCCCTCCACCCTACCACCCTACCTCCCCTATGTTGACCCCTCTACATGAGTCCCCCTCTACCCGTGACTATTGATTGTTTCATCAAGTCCGTGAGTGCTCTTGGACCTTCGGGTTGGGGTTCTACTCCGGACAAGCTCGCTAAATAGTGATTTTTTATAAGGGGAGTACATATAATATAAATATATATATATATATATATATAATATAATATATACTAATATATATTATATATATAGAACCAACATATAAATATTATATAAGACTATTTCTATAGTTATATATAACAATATCAACATATTTTATAAACTTTCTAATAGTCCTACATATATAATTTATGTGGAGCAGAGTGTATGTATTCCTCAAGTATGATCTTATATTTGATAGCAACATTATTTGTCTTCTCTCAGACCCACTAACTCGTTTAGTACCAAGAAAAGACCCCGGATATGTTCACTTAGGTCGGAACTCGTACCTTCGGCCACTCGGATTCTATGATCGCCACTGACAAACCACTCGACCTCTCGATACCTTGGCGCACTCGGCGAGTAAATCGCGAACAGATCGCTCACGCATCATGGTTTGAGAATGATTCGTTCCCTTTGATTTTACAAACATAAGGTTTCTTCTGCGAATCATCATGAACTTGAACAAAGAGTCATAAATCATGAACATTGAAGACCTATGATTACATTCACAATATTCGTAAATTTAACGCGAATCGCGAATTATGATCTACAAATCACAAATTCACGCATAGTGTAAATCTATCTATATCATGAAATAATAATATGTTTCCAAATGTGTTTAAGAAACAAAAAATACAATTTGGAATAGTTTATAAAGAAGAAAATATAAAAACAATGATGATATCAAGGACAACTTGAGAGTTTTATCATTAGATTATTATGTTATCCACTCTTAACGTGATTCATGGCGTGTAATGAATAATCGTAGATGAATAGCGCATGTGTCGAGCCGCTTTTTGGTTGAGGATGTAGAGAACTTGGGAAAAGCCAAGTGTTTGCAGCTTTATTATCAGAGATTATTTGGTCAAAATAAAATAAAATACTGCTCCAGTAGAAACATGGTTTAATTTTCCTCACATGGTGACTCCACCAGTTATTGAATCTGTCAAAGGGGTCCTTGAATTTAATGACAACTTTTTATGTTCACTTAAAAACTTTATCATCAAATTCCACTATGCTTTTGACAGATATTCTTTAACTGTTGATATCACCATGTGAAGGAAATTAAATTCTGTGTTTCTACTGAAGCCATATATTATTAATTTTGACCAAAAAAGTTTCGCTATTAAAATTGCAAAAACACTGGTCTTTCTCAAGTTCCCTACATCCCCACCTTAAACATAAAAAGGGAAATTACATTAAACAGATTACTCCATTAATGTGAATCTCCTCTGCAGGCTCACAATTGACTTTTACAATGCAGTCGATCGCACGGTCATTTTCATTCAATTACATAAGAAAAATACATCGTACTTAAAAGTTGATATTTGGG
Organism: Timema cristinae; assembly: GCA_039000515.1. Taxonomy (NCBI): domain Eukaryota; kingdom Metazoa; phylum Arthropoda; class Insecta; order Phasmatodea; family Timematidae; genus Timema; species Timema cristinae. Next base: position 3,094,328 of record JBCFYV010001001.1, on the reverse strand, counting down.
TCTTCTAAATCTGAAAATTTATCAAAGTGTTTCACTTAATTTTTGAGGGTAACCAATATAGTGTTGATAGTTAATAAATTGGCATTGTTAGTATATTCCTATCTTAGTGGTGATGTGTCTAATGAGCCAACGAAGTGTTAGCGATGGAAGTAATATAGATGCAAGTACAGGCTTAGAAGAAAAATCGCAAAAAAAAAAAAAAATTAAATAGTATTTACAAAGGTGTTTAAAAACACTTATTAGTCGATAGCCATTTTTTGATTTTATTTTTTTTAATTGGAATATTTAATTTAATAATAAATTTATTGCACTTGTGGTTACAAATATTTGTTAAACTTTGAAATTTGATAATGTTTTGACTAAAGGTAGAATTTAGTAGACCTATTTAATTTAAAGAAATTATAAAAGTTTTTTTTGTTCATCAATAATTTAACTTTAAACAATACGTGATGTTTTTAGTGAGAAATTCATAGTATTCTAATGTAATATTACTTTGTTTTCTATTATAATGATGAATATTAACAAATCCAAATCTTCTCAATTACTTCAAATTTGGTGAAAGTAATAGTCCCGCAGAAGTTTGGGTTATGTCGGGGAGTCAAACCTATGTGTAAATTTTTTTAAATTGATATTTGAGATTAAATTTAATTTAAAACTCAACGATTTAATCTGTTTGCTTAGTCTAAATTCACAAAGTGATTCATACGCTTATTTACCGTGTTAAGGAGCTCTTTAAGCTCTTTGATATTCCGCTAATGGAAATACCTTATTCCTTTACATTTCATGCCCTTTAAGCTCTTTATTAATATTATAAGGATTCAAAGGTTTAGTGATTTAATCTGTTTGTTTAGTCTGAATTTACAAGGGCGATTCTGGCGCTTTGTTAACCAAGTAGAGGAGCTCTTTAAACTCTTTATTATTATATTAACGATTTAAATTACTTCTCTTGAGTCTCTTCCAGACTAACTCATAAAAATAAATAATGTATTATCTAACTCTTATATTATTATACGTTTCAAACGTAGTCTTCTTCAAGGACTACTAATAGATTGAGATTGTGGATTAAGTCCTCAAATGTCCTGCGCAAGCGCAGTCTCTGTCTTATATATATGTATGTGTGTGTGTTTTTTCAACACTACTCAGCTCGCCTTGTGAGGGCATGTATTACTTATATACCTCTGTTGTCTTATTTTGAATAAATAACTATACTTTTATTAAACTTGTAAATTATCCTTTTAATTGTGTTTACATTCCATTCCACTTGGATTCCACCCGCTTGTTGTGGCCTCTAGCGGTTAGAGTTGGAGGTGGGGATCTGTACACTAGTGACAACATTCAATATACAGTCAGTCCCTGTGATGAATGGAGTGAAGGTGTCTGTGTGGCTTAGTGAGGAAACTACCTCACTCCTTATTCCCTAGTACGCCTCTTTTAGTCCTGCCTAGGCTCTACAGCTGACGGCGGAACTGTTGAGGATCCAACCAATCTTCGGGTTGAATATCATACACACCCGCCTCGGTGGCGTAGTTGGCTAACGCGCTTGTCGTGTTGAGCTCGACTGCTGAGGACGGGGAGATCGAGGTTCGAATCTCGGTCGGGTGAACTGGGGGGGGGGGGGTTCCTAAATGGTTTTCCACTCTCCCTCCACGCAAATGCGGGTTCACTTCCTCTAATTCAACCTTCCCAATTCCTAATCCATTATCATAATTAGTACTTAAAGCGTATAAGCCGAACGGTTAGTAAGACGCGGTGCTAAGTAAATATAAATAAACATATCATACATAATATTTTCTGGACTACAAGCAAATATAATATTATTTATGGAACTCAATGACAATTGAAATTGATTGTTAAGCTCTTTGATAGCCAGAGATATTCCTCTTTTCTTAACTTATCTAAAATAGTGTATAATTTAATTTATGCTCTTTAGTGGAATGTTTCTGCAACAGTATATATGATTTCGTTTCACAGATCTTACCAGTTTTTATCAAGTGTTTATCCTTTAAGGTAAAAGAGAGAGACAGTCTCTGCGGTGCAGAATATCATTTATTTTCGTAGAAAATTGATTATATAAACTTAGCTAATATTTTGAAACATCCCATGTTTATTACTAGAACATATGACTAAAAATTGGCTAAACAAAACATTGTGTGGTCCGTGATGCCAATACACATCATATATTGGCCCTCGTATGTAGACAGGAGTTGGTCACCCCTGGTCTAAGGCCTTATTTCTCACATTTGCCCAGACTTGTACCCCTTCCAGGGCCGTGGTCTAACCAATGTACCCCTCCTAGTGGTTCATAAAAATAAACAACTAGGCCTAACTCTTGTCTTGTAAAGTACAAACGGTCGTTCCATATTTTAATAAAGGTCCAGAGGTAAACTGGACAAATCTGTGACATAGGGAAATAGAGAATTATAAAAAGTTCATTAAATCACGTCAAAATCTTCGTTTATTTGTTTACTAAACTTACTGTAATATTTGATGATTTATACGCAAGTTATTTTTTAGCACCGTGTCTTACTACCTGTTCAAGTTATACTCACATGTACTAACTAGGCTAACCAATGAGAGACGAGGAAGGTTGAATTTAGAGGAAGTGTACTCATATTTACTTGAAGGGAGAGGGAAAAACTGTCTTGACAAACACTATAAGTACACTCGACAGAGATTTAAACCCCAACCACCCCGTCATCAGCAGTCTAGCCTAACACGAGTGTTACGCCTTGAACCATGTGGCCACCGAGGCAAGTTTAATGATTTATACAACTCAGTGGTATGTCATGTACCCTCTGAAATTCTGGGGGTACACGTGCCACAGTTTGGGAAACAATGCTCTAAGGCTTTATGTTCAAAATATACTAGATTGCCGATCACGAGAAGGTCGGTGGTTCGAATCCCGGTACAGAGGTTTTCCCACTTTCCCTGAAGTAGTCAGCCAATCTGCCATCACACGAATAACAAGCAGTTCAGGTCAAAAGGGGAATTGGGTGACCTCACAATATCGACTATATTATACACAGCTGGAGAATCATTCCCCCCACCCTCTGTTCCCTCGTTATGTGTGTTGGTTGGTCAAATGTCTACCGAGTGGGAGGAGTCATTTACAACTATCAATTCTAGTCGCGACCCCACTGGCAACAGTTCACGTCACGCCACTGGGAAAGTCAGACATTCACCAACTACTGGGGATTTTCCATGCTGCAGAACACCTCTCTCGTAGTTAGACTCAAACAGGACGTGTCTTTAGGACTGGGTTTATTTTCCAAGCTGCAGAACACCTCTCTCGTAGTAAGACTCAAACAGGACGTGTCTTTAGGACTGGGTTTATTTTCCAAGCTGCAGAACACCTCTCTCGTAGTAAGACTCAAACAGGACGTGTCTTTATTCTTGGGTTTTATTTTCCAAGCTGCAGAACACCTCTCTCGTAGTAAGACTCAAACAGGACGTGTCTTTAGGACTGGGTTTATTTTCCAAGCTGCAGAACACCTCTCTCGTAGTAAGACTCAAACAGGACGTGTCTTTAGGACTGGGTTTATTTTCCAAGCTGCAGAACACCTCTCTCGTAGTAAGACTCAAACAGGACGTGTCTTTATTCTTGGGTTTTATTTTACAAGCTGCAGAACACCTCTCTCGTAGTAAGACTCAAACAGGACGTGTCTTTATTCTTGGGTTTTATTTTCCAAGCTGCAGAACACCTCTCTCGTAGTAAGACTCAAACAGGACGTGTCTTTAGCTTGGGGTTTATTTTCCAAGCTGCAGAACACATCTCTCGTAGTAAGACTCAAACAGGACGTGTCTTTAGGCTTGGGGTTTATTTTCCAAGCTGCAGAACACATCTCTCGTAGTAAGACTCAAACAGGACGTGTCTTTAGGCTTGGGGTTTATTTTCCAAGCTGCAGAACACATCTCTCGGAGTAAGAATCAAACAGGACGTGTCTTGTCTTTAGACTTGGGTTTATTTTCCATGCTGCAGAACACCTCTCTCAGAGTTAGACTCAAACAGGACGTGTCTTTAAGCTTGGGGTTTATTTTCCAAGCTGCAGAACACCTCTCTCGTAGTAAGACTCAAACAGGACGTGTCTTCATTCTTGGGTTTTATTTTCCAAGCTGCAGAACACCTCTCTCAGAGTAAGACTCAAACAGGACGTGTCTTTAAGCTTGGGGTTTATTTTCCATTCTGCAGAAGAACTCTCTCGGAGTAAGACTCAAACAGGACGTGTAAATAGGCTTGGGTTTTAATTTCTTATCGCCGCGTATTACCATCCATTAGGGCTATAAACATATTAACTATAACTACGCTAATATTTTAAGGATGAGTAAGGTTGGCCTTAGGGGTAGTGTACCCACTTTTTTCGTGAAGGTAGAGTGGAAAACCATTTAGTGAAAACCACTCTCAGGATGTCCAACTGAGATTCGAACCCCAATCTCTCCGCCATTGCCAGTCTAGTCTATTTCAAGAGCGACGGCTTAGACAAGGTATTTCCAATCTCGCGGTCCGCCGTAAGCCATAGGGTTTAAGCTGGCTGGCTATACACGTGAACATTTTTCGACCGATTCGAACAATTTAACGGTAGGTTTGCTGAAATGTACAGATAAATTTGCTAGCTTCTAACAATTTAAAAGAAGTGAGCGATATATTGATGATCAATAATTTGGTACAGATTTATCGTAGCTATTGGTCAGTTTCCACACATGTAACGATTTAAACCCCGCGTTATATCGAACAGACTTTTTGGTGGGGGTCTGCAAGCATCAGTGCTTGTCCAAAGATTATTCGCGCGATTTAGTGAAATATTTACTTGCAAAATGTCGTCTAAAGAGTTTCTAAGTGGTTTTATCAAACCTTATAAATATAAACATTGTTTGTGGAAAACGAGATGCCCGGTTTATACCAATAAGAATATTAAAAATAATAACTATGCAAAATTGACCAATTATTGACAAAAATATTACAAATAAACAGATTAGATCGTTTGTTCAGCAAATAATAGTCTACAGATCCTTCGATTCAAAGGTTCGCCTTTTTATAATTTTGTAATCAATCAATGAAACGCTCAATGACGCATTCGCGTTCATGTTTTGCTCGATATCGAACATGTCGGAATAACTTTCAAACTAATTATTGGTCATATCTTTCAGAATTCAGAAATTTCATCATTGAGGACTAAATTTGCAAGATTTCAAGAAAAATCATTTGAAACAACATATATGTACAGAAAAATTGGTTGGATTAATATTATCAACAATTTATCGATACGTTAGTAGGTAAAGTTCGATTCATCCGAAGACTTTGCTTAGCCAATTTAGCCGGCAATCATTTGATACAAGTTATCCCTTCCGATAAATCTTCACGTTTATATCCAGCAAATGATAATCTACCGCAGTTCTCTATCTCTCACCACGAGAAGAAATTTGAAATCTGCGCACACATTTCAAGAAAGTTACTCTAAGTAACCCATTTCATATAAATAAAAGAATTTTTTTTATGTTTATTTGGATAGTAATTGAAAAAAAAAAGTTTAATCAAATTGTAAGTATCAAATAATTTGTTTACGATGTTAAAATGAAAATGAAAAATACTTAAAAATCTATATTTGTATTGCGGACCTTTACAAGACTCTTCGTGTACTCTAGGTTGGGAACCTTTGTCTTAGACAATTCTACCAATGAAGGGAGTAATAGTATTGTTATGTTGCTGCTTTTATTACGTATTAAATATTGACAAACTAACTTTTAGGAGTACAATCCTGAAATATGGTGAAATATTGTGATGTCCTGTTCTGTGGAGTAGACGAAACATCAATATCTGAAGAATGTATCGTTTAAGGTGGTCTTCCACCGTTATATTTATTTGATCAAATACATTTGATGAAACTTTGATGACATTACTTATAAGTTAATAGACTTTACTGATATTGTATCAAACATTTACACTATAGTTTATGCCATGGGTTTTATCAAATAAAATGACGAAATATTTTGAAACACGATGGGAAGTAAAAAATGTAACTGTAAAGTATAAATATAATAATTTTTTCCATATCATACATGGCACATACTCCACACTAATATGATTTTTAAAGTGTTTGTTGTTTTCCATTTAATTAATGGAGTAATATTGGTGAGCAACTTTTTTAAACTTTCTCTGTTCATTAGTAAATATATTTATATGTTTCGATGGACTCAATTTCGATTTATTATGGCAGGCAGATGGTAATTCATAAGCCTATCGCTCAACTTTTGAAAGAAATCTGTTTAAGTGTAGTAAAACATCTTTCATTAAAGTTATACTCATATATTTTATGACATTAATATTTTTCTTTTACTAAAGAAATATGTTTTTATTTCATAGTAAAATAAATATGGGGTGACCTGGTGGTCTAGGGGTAAGGTGTCAGACTTCTGTGCTGGCGGCCGGGTTCAATCCTCGGTCCCGGCACAGATTTATCTGATTACCAAACCCTTCCTTCACCTCTGACAAGACATCTTGTGAATGTGGGGAATGCCAGGCCTCCACCGTGGTTCGGATTCCACGTTAAACTGTAGGTCCTTCATTTCATCTCATAATCACCCTACCATTACACATTAGCGTAAGTGCGTATAACCCGAACGGGTAGTAAGACGCGGTGCTAATAATAATAATAATAATAATAATAATAATAAAATAAATATGGCAGCGTAATACTGGCCTGAGGAAGAAGCTGGTGTAATGCAACATTTGGAGCATCGCATTGTATGGAGCGGAAACTCCCATGAAGATAGAAAAGAAATACTTGGGGAGCTTTGAAATGTAGCGCTGGGGAAGACTTGAGAAGATCAGGTGGACAGACAGAGGGACAAATGAAGTCCTGAGAAGCAAACTGGATTGGACACATCCTTTGGAAGAATTATCTTCTACATGAATGAGTTTTCAAACATTGGATGACTTGAAGGAAAGAAGAAAATTCTGGGAGCTGAAGGAAAAGGCGGAAGACAGGGCAGGGCGCATTGGAAAGTAGACAAGTACCTTACAACAATAACAAAATAAAATAGACAATCATAGATAAACAATGATACATACTGATTAATAGTTACAAAAAGTAGAACATAACAGTAAAAATAATAGATAAATAACTTGAGAGTAGTAAAAGCATAAGTATATTTAAAAAGCAGTCACAATAAGTAAACAGATAAATCAGAGTAATTTAAATGTTCGAGGCAGAACCTATACAGGATAAATTAGTTATAAGAGAGCTCCTTCAATAAATCTCTGAGTTTAGCTTTTCTTTTAGGATAAAAGTCAAATTCGACAAATCTGGAATCAGTGCTGTGGGTAGAAAGCCCTTTAGGCCTCACCTTGTAAGTTGTCGAGAGAAATTAATGATGGAGCACGCGAGGCCCTAGAAGGGACATGTATACCCACATTGTCAAGGGCAAATTTACAACAAATTTTGCTATTGAAATTATTAAACATTTAAAAACAAAAATTTATCACAATAAAGTCTACACAAGAAGAGAGTTTGGAGTGTTTGTATAGTAATAATAGTAATAATAATAATACCGCCCTAGCTAATTCACGTAGGTGTAACAATGTACCGAGTACTTCCAAACTTTCTAAAATCTTGGACTTTTGTTTAAGCTATAATATAAACTCAAAATCAAATTGTCAAAATTAAAAAACAATTCTATACATTATAAATCTATTTTATTTTTATATCTGGTCAATAATACATTTTATTTTTAAAAAAGTAGTCTTTATTATTTTTAAATTAAATATTTATTTTATTTTATTTTATTTTAGGGAATTAGATTTTATCTTGCATTTTTTTTGTTTCTCGTGAGTTATTTTAATTGTAGACTATTTGTTAGTCCTGGAAATTTTAGATTCATGCTCGTTATTTTAAATGCAATACAGGGCCTACTTGTTTGAACATTAGGGCTTTTGAAAGTTAACTAATCGGCAACGTGTTTATTAGTACTAAAGTATTGTTTTCTTGTAAGTCAATTCAATTTCTATTTAATTATTTGTTTTGTAGTTTAGTTTCTTGCAGGTTAATTCAAATTCTACGTATTTATTTGTTTTGTAGTTTTGGTTATTTACAGGTTAATTCTATTTCTATGTATTTTTTTTGTTTTGTTTCTTACAAGTTTATTTAATTTCTACATATTTATTTATCTTGTAGTTTTGTTTTTTGCAGGTTAGTTAAACTTCTACTTATTTATCTTAAAGTTTTTTGTTTCTTGCAGGTGTATTCAATCTTTACGTATCTATTATCTTGTATTTTTGTTTCTTGTAGATTAGTTAAACTTATATGCCTTGGTCTTGTTTTTCTTTTTTCTTGAAGGTTTATCAAATTTCAACGTATTTATTTGTCTTGTGTGTGTGTGTTTTTTTTTTGTTTTTTTTTGCTGTTTACTTAAACTTTTGCATATTTATTTATCTTGCAGTTTTTGTTTCTTAAAGGTTTATTTAATTTCTAAGTATTTATTTGCCTTGTGGTTTTGTTTATTGCAGGCTACTCAAACTTTTACGTGTTTATTTGTCTTGTAGTTTTAATTTAATAAAATCTACTTCTCAAATAATGACTTTAAATAATGACTACATCAACAAATAATTTTTAAATATATCTGTAATTTGTAATGTTATCTGTTAAAAGATGTATAAATTATAGCCTTTCTGAATCCTGTTTGTTCTATTTTTTGATACCTGGCCCGTGCCTATAACAGCCACTTAGATTTGAAGATGAATAGAAAAATAATGTTAATTCATGTTATCGTTCCAGATTTAGTTAAGCTCTATTCTTTGTTATGTATCATGAATTAACATTAATAGTTGATTAAATGTTGATTAGGCTATCGTTAATATACCATTCTACATAAAAATTTAACAGCAGACGAAGAGTTAGCCTATAGACCTACTAGCTAGGCATGAACACTAATTTATGAAAGATACTCTACTTTACATTAATGGATAAATATTTCCCTTTAAAATGAATCTAACACCACTTAAGTGTCAATTAAAATGTTTGTGAAATATTTAGAATTAGTAACTTTAATAGTTTCGCTTATTTCCTGAATAGATGTATGTAAGACTACGTGTATTAATTGCTTGCAGCTCAACTTGTATCTCTAGTAAATACTCTCACTAAAAAAGAGACCTGCACAAAGAACGAGTCCCCAACAAAACTTCTCATCTCAAATATCTCGTTTTTACCGCGGCCCTTAGTGTGGGAACCGCCGAAAGCTTGTGTGAAACCTTTTTCCCGAAAGTTCATTCTCCACTCGACTCCGGCAACCCCTTCCCCTAACCCAAACTACCCTACCATTCCACCCCAGTAATTTGTTTTCCCCCCTCTGACTGAAATATGTTCAGCTCTTCGCTCCCAAAACTTCCCCCCGACCCTCCTTTGCCAAACATCCCCTTTATATATATTTTTTTGTATCTTCTTTTCTCTACAGCAAACATGCATGCTGGGAAATCCGAGAGGGGTGAACTATGATGTTCGGGAATACTCGGATTGGTGGCGGAAACACACGAGTTACTCAGTTCGATAGTGAGACAGAGAGAGAGAACTTCGACCTCCATGTAGACGTATGACGTCAGTGACAGGCACTAAGGCCGGGCTCACGATGGGGAAAGGTGTGATGGAGGTCCACGAGTACTATTTGTTTCTAATGCAATAATTTGTTGCTCTAAATAAATGAGTTATTACTCCAGTAGATTCGTTTAGTTTAATTTACCACACATAGGCCTCCTGCATAATGGCATTTGAACAGAAACTTTTTAAATAAAGGGAAAGTGTTTTCATCAAATTCCAGGATGTAGGTAACAATTATGCAATAACTGTTGATGTCACCCCGTTTAAAAGATTAAACGGATCTATTGGAACAGTATTTATTAATTCTGTGGAAAAAAATTATAAAAATTTCAAAACTATTAGTAACCCGTGTTCCCTTCATAATCCCACCTTAAGGACGACGCCTACTTGAAGGGAAATATCCTCACGCTGAGGGTATTTTTACTATGGCGATAGCAGAACTAAAGCTTCAAAACTATTAAAACTATCCTTAATTATCTGTCCCCACTGTATTGCTGTACTTCAGGCAACAGCCTAAACGATTTGACAACTTTTGTCCAAACTTTATGTTTAATTCTAGCACTAAAATTATGGGTAGTTACATTTACTTCTGACTTGCTTTTTAAAATTAAAATTTTTTGAAAATGGCTCCAATGGTTTGCTTTAAAATATACACCAAGGTTTTTTATATTTTTTACATTATAGACATACCTATATGGTAGTGTAGATCTATTTGGGTCATTTCAACTTTAATTTAATTTTTCACCTATAATATTGTCGCGAAAAAAAGTTTAACAGTTATTTATATTTTTATTCATGTCTTTTGAAGCATACTTAGTAATAGTTTTATTGAAAAAAGAACTATAGCTAAAATCATTTTTAAAATCCATTATAAAGTGGAAATAGCATTTTAGTAAAAACTTGGGGCTATTTGGATCAAGGATAGGGTTATTTGGATCACACATTCATTTTGATATTTTACAAACAGAATTGATATTTTAAAATATTTTTATTAAATGTGTATACTACTAGATGCAAACCAAATGTTTACATTCATTTTCCATACTTAAACTATTGTTTTTTTCCCAAAGGCCCGACACACATGTCATGAAACTACGATTTGCCAGGTTTGACTCCAAATACAGTCTCCTTTTTCAATAGAAGTTTTGTCAAGAAGGTTAATTTACAAAAACCACAAGGTACATTTTCTTCTTGTTCATATTCTGATTTATGACTGACGTCATAGTCTTCAACTGAATGGCCGGGTGCGGCCAATTCAGCTAAAATACGTCTTTTCGGCTTTTTAGAGGCTCGTTATTTCAGGGTCCTACAAGTATTAGTACAGGGTTGTCCAAACTACAACTTATTAATATAACACATTCAAAGTATTCTAAAAGAGACAAAAATACCTTCCCAAATAATCTAGAGCTATTCATCAAGTTCTAAGTGTCAGGGTAAAATAATGTGTGATAGTTAATTTGTTTAGTTTGATTTAAAATTTAATTAAAAAGTTTTTTATTTTTAAATCCAACAAAGCTAATAATTGGACAGCATATAAGCTCGCTTTATGAAGTGTCAAAAAGCAATAAATAAATAATCTAATATTCTAAAAATAAATAAAAACGCAAAATAATAATTCAAATAGCCTCGTAAACAAACTTTCTTTCAATATAAAATAATTTTATTGTTTCCCGATAGTTATAATACGCTCAAACCTCATAGTAATGAGCCCAGAAGGTTTAACTAAAATTTAAAAAGAAATTACTTCAAAAACCACAACTAGAAGAGGGTAAAACCTTAGGACGCAAAGAAGATTATTTACATCACTAGGAAAAGTATGTCAATCTCACTTAAACTGATTTCGTAAAACAATTTTTTAGCTTTTTAAATGTTAAGAAATTGTAATTTTTTCATACCAATTTACAGCCAGTAGATCATTCAATAAATTTTAAGAACTAAACACCAACAAATATGTACAGAATTGCTGCGCAGTGTCTTGAATCCTTATTTTGAACCAAATAGCCCCACTCTACCATTACTTTAAACTTGTTTTTTGGAGGAACATTTATTTAAAAGCAATTTACTGAAAGCCGATTTAAAAAAAAGTTCCACACTATAATATACAACGTTTGTAAATATGTACGGTCTTGAAGTAACATTTATTTTTCGGATTATTCTTTAAATTCTCATATAAAAACTATTAAAATAATGTTTAAAAAATGTGTTATTTGTAAATATATCCACAGCTTTATCCGCAATCCACGCAGGTGTCTAGTGATAAGAGTGGAGCAAAATTCTACCCTCAAACTTTGTGAAGCAAGTCCTGATAAGGTCAAACACAATATATTCTGGATATTCTTCAGTAGGCCTATCAATTGTAAAATAAATATCCCTTTTATTGGTGCTTAGGATTACATTCCAACAATAAGATTCCCTGTTTGGTCCAGGGGTGGATCTACCCACCGGGAATACAGAATCACCTGTTTGTAAATATCAGTGAAATTTAAAATACACCAGAAGTAACCAGCTACGCGCAGAACCTTCTACTGATTCTATTTGTACTAGTTACGTTATAACTCTTTATTTTTCTGTCTAACTTTCAATCTAAGATAGTAGAAGCGTATATTATTATGCAATACTATTCCCTGTGACTAATGGAGTGAAGGTTTCGCTTGTAGGATCAGTCGGTGTAATCATTTCAGTGGGCTTGGAAGTACCTTCTGATTCAGTGAGGAAAACCACGCGAAGATACCTCACTCCTTATTCCCTAGTACGCCTCTTTTAGTCCTGCCTGGGCTCTACAGCTGACGGCGGAACTGTTGAGGATCCAACCAATCTTCGGGTTGAGTACTATTCATACATACAGCTTGGTAGTAATGGTAAAGGAAGAAAGATTCAAACTAAGAAGAAGAAGCTTGTTGAAACCGGAAGAAAGTATGAAATGGAAATTAACATCGAGAAGTCTAAGGTAATGAGGATATCCCAGAGATAAGAACCATTGAATATCAAGGTGGCAATTCAGCAGATGGAAGGTGTGGAACATTTCATATAATATCTAGTAAGTTTAGGTGCGACAGACGAACAGCGTATACAAGGGATAAAGTCAAACATATTAATGGTCAAGACTGCTTTCAACAAGAATATGATATTACTGGCCAATAAACTGGACCTGGAGAGCAATGGCCAAGACTGCTTTCAACAAGAATATGATATTACTGGCTAATAAACTGGACCTGGAGAGCAATGGTCAAGACTGCTTTCAACAAGAATATGATATTACTGGCTAATAAACTGGACCTGGAGAGCAATGGTCAAGACTGCTTTCAACAAGAATATGATATTACTGGCTAATAAACTGGACCTGGAGAGCAATGGTCAAGACTGCTTTCAACAAGAATATGATATTAATGGCTAATAAACTGGACCTGAAGAACAATGGTCAAGGCTGCTTTCAACAAGAATATGATATTACTGGCCAATAAACTGGACCTGGAGAGCAATGGTCAAGACTGCTTTCAACAAGAATATGATATTACTGGCTAATAAACTGGACCTGAAGAACAATGGTCAAGGCTGCTTTCAACAAGAATATGATATTACTGGCCAATAAACTGGACCTGGAGAGCAATGGTCAAGACTGCTTTCAACAAGAATATGATATTAATGGCTAATAAACTGGACCTGAAGAACAATGGTCAAGGCTGCTTTCAACAAGAATATGATATTACTGGCCAATAAACTGGACCTGGAGAGCAATGGTCAAGACTGCTTTCAACAAGAATATGATATTACTGGCTAATAAACTGGACCTGAAGAACAATGGTCAAGGCTGCTTTCAACAAGAATATGATATTACTGGCCAATAAACTGGACCTGGAGAGCAATGGTCAAGACTGCTTTCAACAAGAATATGATATTACTGGCTAATAAACTGGACCTGAAGAACAATGGTCAAGGCTGCTTTCAACAAGAATATGATATTACTGGCCACTGGACCTGGAGAGCACTGGTCAAGGCTGCTTTCAACAAGAATATGATATTACTGGCTAATAAACTGGACCTGAAGAACAATGGTCAAGGCTGCTTTCAACAAGAATATGATATTACTGGCCAATAAACTGGACCTGGAGAGCAATGGTCAAGACTGCTTTCAACAAGAATATGATATTAATGGCTAATAAACTGGACCTGAAGAACAATGGTCAAGGCTGCTTTCAACAAGAATATGATATTACTGGCCAATAAACTGGACCTGGAGAGCAATGGTCAAGACTGCTTTCAACAAGAATATGATATTACTGGCTAATAAACTGGACCTGAAGAACAATGGTCAAGGCTGCTTTCAACAAGAATATGATATTACTGGCCAATAAACTGGACCTGGAGAGCAATGGTCAAGACTGCTTTCAACAAGAATATGATATTAATGGCTAATAAACTGGACCTGGACATGAGGAATAAACTGGTGGAAATGTTACATTTGGAGCATCGCTTTGTATGGAGCTAAAACATGGACCATGAGGAAAGAAGAGGATATATATTTGGAGAGATTTGAAATGTTGGTACGGTACATCGCCCCATCACTCGTACATTAGCGTAGTTAGTACACATACCTGGATGGGTTGTAGGACGATATTAAAAATTGAAAAATGTATTTATAACGGAGATAATGGTACTTTATTTATTATAAACGGTTTTCATACTGAATATTATAATTGCAACGCTTGGCCACGTGTTTACAATGCCCCATACACACGTGTGATATTTTCGTAATTACCTCAGTATATAAATTAGTTCTCAAGTTATGATGACAGTTATCATGAAATAACCAGCTACTAAGAGAATTACGACGTGAGTTATGTGATCACAGTTTTCATCCTTATCTTTAGGATTGTTAATGTAACCGAAATGTTTCTCATAAAATGTGTTGTGTATATATAAATAATTAAATGTTTTATATGTATTTCGAAACAATCAATTATTTCTATATTATATTAGACTATATAAAACTGAAGTACATCTGTCCATAAAAGAAAGCCCACTTGCATATGAGCTGTAAACTAACACTTGCCAGGAAGGTAGACGGATTGTCTCATGGGAACAGAAAAATCAAAAAACTGGAAAATTCAAAAAGTGTTGTTTTTTTGTTAAAATCTCTTACCCGTTTTTCTCATAATTTCAACTACATGAATACTAGACTATTTGACAAAAATAGTGGCTTTCAACGAAAACAGATTTCACTAGCGATATCCGTAAAATCCTTCTTTGCTTACTTCTCCCTGGAAACCATGGTTTGTGTATCATTGTAGACCTATAAAGGTAAATAAAAATGTATCTTTGGTTAAAAATAATAACAGCTCATTTCTTACACGAGTGGGATGGTGCACCAAATAAAGAGCTGGGAGAGGGGTAGTTTTCAAGTTCTCATCATGGTGGTTAGGGGGGAAATACATGTTTTGTTTGATATTAAACATCGAAAGGTCAAAATTTACGTAAATTGGATAGCCTTTGATGAGTAACCCTTTAACTAGAAAGTCTAATTTTATAAAAATTTCACAGTAAAAATCTCTTAGCTACAATCGTAACCACCTCAATTTTTTTTTTTTAAATCAAACTTTAAGGAAAATCAGGGTAATCTCGCAGTGTGGCTAATTTTGTAATATATCATATTTAATTAATTAATAAATAAGTCAGAGAGTATGGTTTCATAAAATACTTTTTTTAGATCGCAGTACTTAAGAAACAACGTCAAATTTTCGTTGTTAAGTATTGGTGCATTCTAGCTGATGTTATTGGAACTTCAATAATTAATGTTTGTAAATTGTGTTTTTCGCTTATTTATGAAACTCTCTTATCTATTTTGAAAATTTTAAACCTTATTTTGTCGAATTTAAGTACCAATCTTTATATTATTATTTTACCTACAGCATCATTGATATTAAAAGCTACAGTTTGCATTATTTTCTAAAGAAGTCAACTTGTAAATTATTGTTGCCTGTCAATCTTTTCTTGCGGTTTTTGGCAATAAATTAATGGTAAGTGCTTTAAACGTCCTGTAAGATTTATTTAATTAATATTTTTATTTTATTTATTTATTTATTTAAAGTGAACGTTTTAAATTTTGTTTGGGGTGTAGATAATTGTTTACAAAACTAATAAAATTAATAGGTTTTAAACAAATAATCCTATAAATGGAAACATGGGCATAGGTAGAATTTAATTGAGGAGCAGGGTTTTCAAAACCGTAAGTTTATGACATGATCTTAAGATTTACGTATGATCAAACCCTAAAATCCAGTGTCCTTTCACACGAGAGGTATTTTATCCGCTGAGATAAATTGGTTCAAATGGAAGCGTTCACACAAGGAGAGGAAATATCATGAGGTAAAATTCCCTCGCCACAGCTAGAACAGTCGCTTGTTTCTAGCGACAAGATTATTGGTCGCGCGGGGAAAATACTGCACATCGACCATGAGATACATGCTTTCAGAGGAGAGGGAATTATTATTATTATTATTTAGCACCGCATCTTACTACCCGTTCGGGCTATACGCTTTAAGTACTAATTACGCTAGTGGATTAGGAATTGGGAAGGTTGAATTAGAGGAAGTAAACCCGCATTTGCGTGGAGGGAGAGTGGAAAACCATTTAAGGGGAAAAAACTCCTAGTTCACCCGACCGAGATTCGAACCTCGATCTCCCCGTCTTCAGCAGTCGAGCTCAACACGACAAGCGCGTTAGCCAACTACGCCACCGAGGCGTGTGAGAGGGAATAAATCGCGATTAGCATTCTACTGTTGGAGCTCTTTCGAGTTAGAATGTATCGGATAGCAATAGTTTGTGATAAAAATTGGGCCTTCAAAGTACTGTACATTGTTGGTTTGTACATGATAAACATACAAAAATATTATTTACGTCCTTTTCAATAATTAGGTGACATGTATTAAGTTGACAAGCAAAATGTCTTACCTTAACGTAAATGCCACTTCTACAGATGGTGAGACTGCATTTCTCAGATTTGTATCGGCTTTCAATCAAGTTGATGACACACAATGAAACAATTCGTCAAATGTTGCCACAGACATGTGAACATACTTGAAAAACTTATAGTCACACTGATGTAGTCTAGAAAAAGTTAAACTAGAGTCTGTTACGTGATAGGTTTCTACCTGAATGACAGCTGAAAAGTCATATGCTTAGGTTTTGGGTTTCCAACACTTGTAAAAGATTACTGTTTTGTTGTAAATGTTACGATTTTTAATTGCCTGTTATATTTTACGTTTAAAATAACGTAAACTTAAGTATTCTCATACTATTTCATTACTTTTAATAATTTACTTTTATCCAACTCGAAACAATATTTTAAACACAAATAAAAGTACTTATTCTCCGTTTTGAAACGTTATTGACTATATGTAATATAGTGAATACATTAATACCTTTTAATACAGGCATCGTGTTTACTTGGAAAAGAGAAAATACTTGTCTTTTATGTATACAATATATTATTTTATGATTATTTTATCGTATTTCTAAATATTTAACTTTATAAAATATTTTTATCCACTGCCTAGGTGCATCTTTGTAAAAAAACTTGTCTCCGTCATGTTCAACCACATGGTTTAAATTCGTCCGTCGCCATTTTGAAGCTACATTCATTAGACCTTTTGTGAAGGTGATGTGAATAACAATTTTTAAGTGGAATAAAACGATAAATATGCTTTATGCCCGACCTCAAATAATTATATGAATAATATTTGCCTAATATACTGTAGTTAACTATCAAATTCATACATTATCATACGTTTTCATTACAGTTATCCAAAGTGACAGATGTCAGCTGTTGGCGTAGGGATACATTTGGGACTATCTAGTAACTTTTTGAGCTGTCATCAAGTAAATTAAGGTCGTGAATGAATTATAAAATCACCTTCAAGTAATCTACAACCAAACAGGGTGTACCCAGAACCACCTTTTATTTTTACATATTTTATTCTGCTTGACAAAAAGTATGTAGTCATCATACGTTACGTCGTTACATGTGCCCTACACTACGTCAAAAGCACAAGGAAACATGGGAAACAACCGGTATTTTCCCTCTCGTCTGAAAGCAACTTCTGAACTTATTGCGCTAATTAAAGTTCGCTCGACAAAAACATCGCATGATAAAAAATACCTTTCATGTGAAAGAGAAATAAGAAATAAGACAATATGAATTTTATACACTAGTGGTGGGAAAACTGTATTTGTGTAAGGGGAGGAAGTAACAAACAAGTTTTCTAGAACCTTCTACCCTCCTCTCCCCCAGTTAATGTTAGAAAATTGGATGCTCCTAGAAACTATTTGTAGTCTCACTCGTTTGGAGAAATTTTGAAAATCATACTTTTGTAACCACTATTTAGAATATTATCCCCCCTACCCCAACATTTTTTGAAATTTGGATACTTCCAGAAGCTATTTGAAGTATCTAGTCCTCCTTCGTAAAAGTTTGGAAATGTTGATGCTTTTAAATCTATTTTAAGAATAGTTAACCAAGTTTGTTTTTATGAATCGGATTCCCAGATATTTTTAATCCGGAATGCTCTAAAAGATATTTAGATAGTGTGTTCGTTAACGGATTTTTTTCCCTCTAAAATCAGATGCCTCAGGAATTTATTTGAAGTGGTCTTCCACCAGCAATTTTTTTTTAAATGGATGCTCTTAAAAGCTATTTGGAATGGTCCTCGCCTGGATGTTTTCACCATATACATTTTTGAAAATTTAATGCTTTTAGAAGCTAATTGAAGTTGCCCCCACTAGGTATTTATAGTGATATTTGCCTGGATTTTTTTTAAATTAAATGCCTCTGTAAACTATTTAGAGGAGTCCTTCCCTGACAATTTTTTTATTATTAAATGCCCCTTTAAGTTGTTTGAAGTTTGATACAAGTTCATCTTTAAACTATTAAGAATTTAAGATTATTATTATTATTAGCACCGCGTCTTACTACCCGTTCGGGTTATACGCTCTTACGCTAATGTGTAATGGTAGGGTGATTGTGAGATTAAATGGAGGACCTACAATTTAACGTGGGATCCGAACCACGGTGGAGGCCTGGCATTCCCCACATTCACAAGATGTCTTGTCAGAGGTGAAGGAAGGGTTTGGTTATCAGATAAATCTGTGCCGGGACCGAGGATTGAACCCCGGCCGCCAGCACAGAAGTCCGACACCTTACCCTAGACCACCAGGCCACCAAGAATTTAAGAAATTTTTGGGGTGGAGGGGGGTTGAACTCCATAACCTCCCTCTCTTCGCCCATGGACGGGAGAATGAAACTAATGTACAGCTGAAAATGTGGAAGATGTTAATGATCCTGTAATTGGTCCTTCAAAAATAAAGAAAACAGGATTAAAAATTATTACGTGGAAACTTCTTTAGGTCTACTGACAACTCTTTCCACTTCCGGAATCATAAGGAAATGTGCCAAACAAACGTATCAGGTATCTAAAGGTGATGAAAATACTAGTTCTACCTGTGATGTAAATTTACAAAGATTGTAACCAATGCCAAGAAGTGTTAAGGATTATCCTACTGCATGCATTTTGTTTGCTTTTTTTTGTACAAATACCGACTCCGATGATAAATTGTGATTTTTTTTTTTTTCAGAGAGTAGTTAATTGATCATGTTTAAACTATTTACATTTCGTAACATTTGTTTCTTCTATTTCAAAGCTAGTTTAAAATAAGCAACATGCAAAATTGTTTTGTTTTTTTCTACTTGATTATTGTTTGCTATTATAAAATGAAAATCTATACAACATTTTTCTTCAATAATAACTAAATATAGTTTCACAGGTAAACATAACTTCTAAGTAATATTTGTATATATTTGTAATATTTTACTAAATTGCTAGAATATTTTGAAAAAATCTTTAGCAGTATTGCGAAACTAAACGGGTGATTCAATGTACACAAAAATCAATGGTCTTTAATTTCGCTCTATAATATCAATTAATACTGTGAATTATTAATTAAAAAGGCTTTATTTAAACACATCATTTCATACCTTAATTACATTTCACTGCTTTTACAAAATTTATGTATTACTTCATGTAGGCGCTTAAGGCAGTTAACCGTAATACTGCGAAATTACTCGGGTTTGCCATATTTGTTTTATATTTGTTTAAGAGAGAGAGAGAGAGTAAATCTTTGTTTTATTTGTTTAATGTAAGACCACTTTGTATTTCTTCTGCGCGTGCGTCTCTACTTTAAACATCGCTGATCTGCGTTGTTGACGAACTAACGCACAAGTTTCCATATCAAACTATCTTAGTAATATTCTCCGTGCTCGTTCGCACTGTGCTAGTTGACTTGTATTGAATTAAGTAAGGAATTATCGCCCTTGTGGTTGGGACAGCAGCAAGCGTTTCAAAACGACAAGATAAACCAAACACAAAGATCACGATCCTAGCAAGTGTTTGTAAGGCCGCTAAGTGGTCTACCAAGTCCTCCTGTTAGGCGACAAGGTCAGACATCTTAGGGTAGGCCTACACTGAATAACCTGTCTATAGACTAATTTTAATAGGAAGAGTCTTTTATAAAATACTAACGTTTGTTATCTGTCAGCATTGACAATATTTTAATATATGATTATTATTATTGTTTTATAGTTATCGATAATACCTACCAAATGTGACAGCTGCAGATAATATGACTTGTCATATGAACACATGAAAGTAGCTCTAGTAACTTTTTTAGCAGTCAGAGCCTTCCTATGAAAATTGGACTGTACATAGTCAGTAAGAAGACTCCACAGAAAGAGACTGCTCTGTTCACCTGGACCCGAACTGCAAGTCCGTAGTCTGTAAGACTCCGGAGATTTTGAATCAACTTTAATCTCAAGGTACATCATTACGGACGGCCATGGAGAATCAGTCACAGGTAGATAAATAAAGGAACAACTTTATACGAATCAAAATGAAAGCATCAGTTATAGTAAAGCAAACAGTCTCCATTTTCTAAATGTGTTGTATTTTCATCTATCCACCTTTAATAATAATTCCCGGCCAATTTAAATATAACATTAAAGCGTGTCTACCGTTAATAATTTGTATTACAAATTTGAATAATACACTGTCTTTTTTTTTTAATTAATTCGGCTACTTAGTAAGTAATCTGTGTGTTCTTTTGTGAATATTATTTCGGTGTATGAGCGTGTTATCCTTGGAAAATAAACGGTTTTATAGTGATCTTTAAATCATTATTTATCTAATATGACATTGAACCGCGTGATAAAAAAAAAAGATAGCGAGTGTTTCTCAGTGACCGATATACATTATTCGAAAATTTAAGTGTATCAAGACTATTAAATAAATCTTTTTACCCCAAGATTGTGTTTTGTTGCCCTCTAGGCTAAACCTAGACGTTGGTAAGTTTGTTTGTTTATTAAATGTATTTTACAAATTCATTAATAAAACAGTAATTTATCAACGATTTTCCTACAATTTAATTCTCAAGTTTTCTTCGTGGTTATTTAATTTCATTTTACGTTGTCCATGATTATGATATTTTTATACAGAAACATGTCGGAAGAATATAAGTCAGCATCATTCTAATGGCTAATTACCACAAGGAGTAATGAGACTGAACCAAGATAAGGCTTATATTTTATACATAGCCATAAAATTAAAATTATTATATTCTTCCTAAACGTTGTCACTAGAATATTTTCATTACTTTATTAAACCTTATTGGGAGATGCTAACCAACTAATTCAATTTTATTACCTAACTTACAGCACTGTTGATCTTTAAACTTTGTTTTTGTCCTTAATTTGTTGTATCTAAGTTTTGTAATTAAATTTTAATATGTTATATGTGTATTTTAGACTTGTCGTCAACCCATGTTTTAATTCAGTTGGTGATGTTGATCGTTGTTGTTGATGTTTATTGAAAAATTTTATATATTACATTTTGTAGCACATTAAAAGCAAAATATATTCAATCTTTTGAATATTAAAAATTACTTAATTCATATACAGATTTTAAAACTATCTAATTCATTCAACTGAAAATATATATACTTTGTTATAGTTATTCCTGAGTTTTCTATCTGAGTTTTAACTTTATTACCACTCATTACTTTAAACATTTTTAGAATGTTTTCTAATAGGTTTATAGGTTTATTATTATTATTATTATTATTATTATTATTAGCACCGCGTCTTACTACCCGTTCGGGTTATACGCACTTACGCTAATGTGTAATGGTAGGGTGATTGTGAGATGAAATGAAGGACCTACAGTTTAACGTGGAATCCGAACCACGGTGGAGACCTGGCATTCCCCACATTAACAAGATGTCTTGTCAGAGGTGAAGGAAGGGTTTGGAAATCAGATAAATCTGTGCCGGGACCGGGGATTGAACCCCGGACCCCAGCACAGAAATCCGACACCTTACTCCTAGACCGCCAGATCACCGATATGATGTAATACTGTTAAAAAGGTTTTTGACTGTTTTTTTATGTGTAATACTACACATTTAGATTTTCCACATTTATAATGTTGTTAATAGTAGGCCTACTAATAACAACAAATTATTGGAAACAATTTTTTTATTAAAAAATAATTTATTGATTATAATAAAAACCAATATGGGATTAAATATTGTTGTTTTTTAATTTTAAATTATAGAAAAAATTATAATTATTACTAGGCCATCAACATATCAAGGTCAACAATAAATAAAAAATAAATAAAACAGTCAAATAGGTTTCTTGTATATACGTAAAATTTGACTTTCAGAAGTGACAGCTACTAAATAAATGTTTTTGCAGATCATATGGTTTGGCGTAGGGATACATAATTTGGTCTAGTTACTTTTCAGAGCTATCAGTAGTCATCTGTGAGCTGTCAATCAGCACCAAAGAAGCCATGGGGCTACTGTAGAGCCCTGTAAAAATGGTGAGACGCGATAAAACGAAAAGTATCATACAAAGATGGAGTAAAGTATTTTTTTCTTTGAAAGTTTTTAGATATGAGTTACAATTTTTTTTTTGAAAAGCGAAATAAAACGAAATCGTCTTGTTACATGAAATCCTCCTATAAAACAAAATAACATCGCCTTTACTAAAAAAAAAATCTTTGAATAAACATGAAATTAAGAAGAAGTTAAGCAGAAATTTTGACCCTGCTGTAATTAGATTAGTATTTTGTTGTAGTGTAAGCTAACTTTAGGCTACAAAATTGTGAAATATGCAGACAAACTTGAAAAAGAATTTGAAAGCAAATATAAAAGTTTTTAATAATAAATTTTAATTTTTTATACATTGTCTCAATAGTAAATAATATTTAAACAACTCAGATAATATGTAATTTTGAATAGACACGAAATAACACCAAAAAGTGAGATTTAAAAAACGAAATTTAACTAAAAATAAAATAATTTTTACGGAGCTCTAACCATAAGCAATAAATAGGAAAAAAACTTGAGATCGAAGCTAGGACTGGCGCAAGCGCACAAACAAATGTTTCCACGTAAAACAAAGGATTGTGTTTCAGCGTCGAGCACAACTAAATACAATTCACTGAGCTTTAAAGCGTTTCGAATTTTAGACCCGTATGCGTCGAACCCTTAAGGTGGGAAGGTAAGTATTGCGAGTTAAGAACAGTATTTTTGCAGTTTATATATTTTTTTTTTCTTACAAAATAAATAGAATACTTCTCCAGTAGAGACAGAGCATTTATTTTTCTTCACACTTGGTATTCTCAACAGTTGTTGAATATCTGTTAAGAGTGCCCTAGAATTTGATGATCACATTTTATCTTCATTTGAAATTTAGTCATCAAATTCCGCCATGTTAATGACAAATATTAAAAAACTGTTGAGATTATCATGTGTAGAAAATCAAGCTAAGTTTATATACTTTAGCAATACTTTATTTATTTTGGACAAAAAAGTTGTTTGTTTTAAAAATGTATAGAACACTGTTCTTTTTCTCGCGTGTCCTTCTTTACACCTTAAAAATCATGGTAAAAGTGGGCCAAGTAACGAACAATATAAAGCTGTTTTAACTTCAAATTGTTTCGACTACCAGTGATCGCTTTGAGCTTTAGACGTGACCTAACTTCTTGTAAATTATCCATTACTATTCTAACGGCTGTTCACCTATAATTAATCAGGAAAGTTACCGGAAATACGCCCTCCAACTCTTGCTTGTATGACGTCATCACTGATCACTCTCCTATCACATCCGGGATAGGTTTCCATCCTTCAGCCGGGTAACATCAGAAACCGGGTTAATACTTTATGCTCGTTACAGGGCCTACACATTTCATAATAAATTATACACATGACAGGTCCAGCTAACACTCGACACAACACAATGCATTTATACAGTTCATCCAGCTTAGGCGTCGTGTAGGTAAAGTGATAACTAGAAAAGTTACCAGATCTATTCACCAAATATACCAGATTTATCCACCAAAGTTTCCAGATGTATCTATCAAACCATATGAGCTTTAAGACCATATGATGAGCTACTGACACTTTTGAGAGACAAAACTTTCATAACAGAATATTTTTATTTATTTCATTTGGCCGTTTTTACATAGTTTTAAACACGAAATTACAAATATAACTGTTTGTATGTTGTTGTTTTTTGTGAGAGTGGCTTGCACTTTAAAAATTGCTTTACAAACAAGAGCTTCTAAAAGTTTGTCTTCTCATCATACATTAAGATATCGAACCAGATGAAATAACGACGGTTGATTGACGTCATACAAACCTTGCTCGGCTGTGTTCATCCGTTCATGAAATAAAAACTTTTATTTCGAAACTAATATTTTGTATGGCTCTTTCTGTAAGTTATAGATTTTTATTTTATTTTAATGACCATTAAAAAAGCACAAGTGTGAATATAATACTTTCTAATTAATTATTTAATGTACTATATAGCCTATAACATCTCTTGTTGCCACAACCGCGAAACAAAAAACATAATAAGTTTTATTAATATATTTTGCTCTTTTAATAACTTACTAAAAAGCCAATTAGACAGTAATCCTTAAGGAAGTATTATTAGAAGCATTTATTAACACCTTTGATGATACTAAAGAAATAAGAACTATTTCCTAATAGGTTAACATTAGTGACTTTTAACCAATGTTTGCAATAAAGAATAATCTGTTAGATGTTATTTATCACCTCCACTCCTTTGGAGTAACTTTATCAGAATTCTGATAGAAATTTCTTTTTACAAAATACAGACTTTTTTTACGGTCAACATTGATATAATTTTACTATATTCTCATTATTTTAAACGCATTGATAATAATATTAGTTATATTCTTGTGAATTAGTAAGGAGAATTATGATAATAATATTCAAGGAACTCCCAATAGCCAATAATAAAAGGAACTAATTAAAAATGAAAAGATAATAAGAGATATTAAATATAAGGAAAAAGTTAAAGACAGCAAAAATTTAATTAACAAAAAACATATAGAGTTTATAAGAAACTGAATGAAATATTGATAATAACAAATATGAATATAATATATATTACCTCATGGATGAGAAGATAGATTGAACAACAGAATACTGCTAAGCCTATAAATAATTAAAAACTTTATAACTTTAATCCTATTAAAGAGTGAAATAGAGTATAAAAGAACAATAGAGTTAAAATACAGAAAACATATTAAAATTAGATAATACAATACACATGAAAAAACCACATATTCAAAGGTTACATATTAAATTAAATAAGTTCAGAATTGTCAAAAGAAAAGTTAAAATTTTAGCCAATGAAAGTGAACAGGGAAATAAAGGCATAAAATGTTTAATAAAGGTTAGAGACATTAATTATACCGAAATTATATAGAATAGGAGATAATTGATAATAAAATGTTGTTGAATATATAAACGTTCTTATCTGATGTTTAGTTCCACTCTTTAAGCCTTGAACGCCAAAAGGCAGGTTGACTTGACTACATGTTTCGACGTACAAGGCAGGTTGACTTGACTACATGTTTCGACGTACAAACGCCATCATCAGGTCTGAGGAAAATCAATGTAAAGTTAGGAAAATATAAAATGAAAAATTAAGAAATCCAAGAACATTGGACGATACCAGAAATAAATAATTAATTAAGAAGTTGAGGGGAAATAAATCTAACCTAATAGAACCAGGTTAAAGAAAATACAAAAAGAGAGAAATGTACAGATTATTAATATTAATATGTTGATAATAATACAAAGCTATCAAGCTAACCTTTAAATTAGGGTTAGATGTTACACCTTTGGAGTGACAGGGATAACATCTAACCCTAATTTAGAGTGCGTGGCTCAGGCCCACGTACCAAATATATGGAAGCAAAGTGAGGTAGCTATCCTGAGTAAGGAAGAGGATAAGGATCCTCAACTCCCGAAACCGTACAGACCAATTTGTCTCTTGAATGTATGTGGAAAATTGCAAGCGAAGATCCTGTGCAACAGATTGCAAACAAAAACATAGAGAGGATGTGGGGCTGCATCAACAACAGTACGGTTTCAGGAGGGGCAGGTCTACTGAGGACGATATATGTGAGGCCATGAGTCTTGTAGATAGAGCTAGAGATAAATACGTAATGGGAATATTCGTGGACATTTCGGAGCGTTTGACAACTTGTGGTGGCCGGAGCTATTCGGGAGGCTGAGAGAAAGTAGATGTCCGGGGAACCTCTATAGGAGTCTTATGGACTACTGTAGGGGAAGCTACATGAACCTGAGATGTCCAGGAATGACAGTAAGCAAAAAACTTATGAAAGGATGTCTCCAGGTGTCGGTCTGTGGGTCGATCTTTTGGGATGTAGTCCTTAAACATGGTTTAGTGGAGATTGAGTCACTCCCTGAAGCGGCGGGGGTGGTTGCCTTTGGGGACGATATATTCATAATAGTTGAAGCAACATCTATAAGAGAATTAGAAGCCAAGAGTGACGCAGTTCTCGCTGGGTTGAACTCTCAGTTTAAAAAGGTAAAACTGAGCTTAGCTCCTGCAAAGACAAGTTACATGCTATTCAGGAGGGTGCTCAAGAGAAACCCAAAGGTTAAGATTGACGGACAGATGATAAGACGAAGCAAGGATAGCAGATACCTGGGCGTGATGTTGGGTGAGAAGCGTGACTTCATGACGCACGTGGAGAACGCATGTGGAAAAGCTTTGAGAGCTATTAATAAGATCATCAACAGAGGGCAGGACAGATTTAAACTGTCTATGAGGCTGATCATATTGTATCACCAGACTATGTTGGTCTCCATCGTGGGTTATGGAGCTGGCACGTGGGCTCATCAGCTCAGACAGGTAATAACAGAAGTAAAATCAGAAACCTTCAGAGAATTGTAATTTTGAGACTATCTGGAGCATACAAGATTGTTACCACATGTACTTTGAGTAGCCTTGGGTATCTGTCCCTTGGAATTAGAGGTGAGGAGGAGAGCGGCATTGTATTGGATAAGTAAGGGGATATAGAGAAAGTGGCTAATCTCATGATAGCAGGGATAACAACGAGACATAAGGTCAGGAACTATCTTGAAGAGGAGCGGCAAGACGAGTGGGAGCGGAGACAAACAGGTAGAATAACGCATAAGATATTTCCAAGCATTGCTGAATGGTTGGGAATGGAGTACCTGCAGCCCTCTCCAGGTTTGGTACATTTTATTACTGGGCATGGTCCGTATAAGACTACTCTCTTCACTAGACGACTGACGGATACAGGAACTTGCGATTGTGGAAGGGAGGTGACGCCGGAACACGACATGCTGGAGTGTATTGAGACGTTGGAAGATAGAATGAACCTATAGATATCGTTTCAAGCGAGTACGGTTTATCACATACTGCGTGACGTGGACTGATGAAGTCTCTTGGATGCAATCGCGGATAATGTGTTCAAATACGAAAGAGATAATACTTAACTGCAATGAAAAATAAAGGACAAAATAGACTGGTCAACTTAAGACTAGGGTACAGGACGGAGAACGACAGTGACATTACAGTAAACAATGACTTTACAACAGGTATAGATGACACATAACGGTGTGACTTAACTAAGTCAACAGGTGTGACAAAGACAAACTGGATTATCATCTGGCTGGGTAGAATGTGGTGGGGATCTCCAGGCAAACCGGAGCCTAGTTGAGGGAAGGAATGCTCTCTGGATTCCAGTAGTGTGAACTGCTGATGAACTGGAGGGCGCCTTGATACCAGCTATGGAGTACAAGATAACAACATCTTCAGATGAAAGAATCAACCCCTCACTCATAGAGTCCAGCCCACTTTTCAAGATGCCGGGTGATGGTCGAGGCTCAGAAAACAAACTGATTTAATATCATCGCTATAGCGAGGATAGCAGCGGGCGGGCAGCGAGGCGAGCAGTGCTGATGCAGGATAAATGCACGAATAAAGATTGATAGTTTTGTTTCATCATCACCACACATCCATGTCCATAGCTCGGCGATGTACCAGCAGCTAGGATGCAGCATAAACATACCCTTAGTTTCAACCTCCCTAAATATTCAATCTCGCAACATAAAGCTAGGCTTTATATTTTACACAAAAATTAGAAGGGCTGTGTAAGTTTGAATGAATTATTTGGTAATTAAATTAATAGAAGAATTTGATATAATAGTTATTTCTTGAATCTGAAGATACATTTTGGTTGAGTGAATAAACAGTGTTATTTAAATTTAATTGAATACATTGAAGAAGAAACGGCAGAAGCTACTCGTGCATCTGATGACTGGGTATTTTATTTGTATCTATCTTAAACACACACTAAACCTTTTACTCACACAATAACAGAAATGAAACATAAACAAAGTATTTTCTACGTCAATGATTCAGAATTGCTGAAATGTGTGTTCAATCCAATTTAAAATGTAAACTCTTGCTGTAAAATAAAGACGCTGACGTCAGCTCTGCAGATGACGGTGGCAAAACGACAATACAACGTCGTGATATTTTTTCCAGTCATTTTAAAACATGTCATGAAGCGCTGGATACCTTAGGTCAACCTGTGGCCCACGACGAGGTGTTCTTTGCAGTCCAAGTTTCTTATTTCCTGACCAAGCAAAATAAAATATTATTTAAATTTCTTACAAATTTAAAAATTGTTCTTCATAATTGTCACAGCTGACTGACTGTAGTTGTACTAAGATATAACCCCTCCTGGATATGAACTTAGGCTCCTGGAGTGCACGTTCCAGTGAACTTTATAACAGGTTTATCTCGCGTGCAACAACAACTTGTCAAATAAAAAATAATAACTTTACGCCATGAGCTGGTTTGCCCCAAACCGGTTGTTCTCGTTACGAGTGCGAGATAGGGTTCCATGTTTAGACTACAGAGCCTCGTAAAGCGCTCAGACCTGTATTTAATCAGGGCTTTAAGGTGGCCGCCTACCTTAGCATTGAAACCACGCGTAGCATACATCCAGAAACCTCCACCCACATTATTTGAGAAGCGGTTCGCTATATCAAAAAATGGATCAATGCAAAATGGAGTTGAAAGGTATCAATATCTTGGGAATAGGATGAAAAACACTTACATTATTAATCTAAGGCCTTAAAAAGAGAACCCGCCTCGATGGCGTAGTTGGCTAACGCGCTTGTGTTGAGCTCGACTGCTGAGGACGGGGAGATCGAGGTTCGAATCTCGGTCAGGTGAACTGGGGATGGGTTTTCCTAAATGGTTTTCTACTCTCCCTCCACGCAAATGCGGGTTCATTTCCTCTAATTTAACCTTCCCAATTCCTAATCCATTAGCGTAATTAGTACTTAAAGCGTATAACCCGAACGGGTAGTAAGACGTGGTGCTAAATATATATATAATTTTTTTTTAAGAGAAAGTTGAAATTTGCTGTTACTTTCTATTAAAATGTATGCCTACTCTCCACGTCATGTTGCCTTTAGTTAATTCGTTTATATATTTATATATATATACATATATATATATTTAGCACCGCGTCTTACTACCCGTTCGGGTTATACGCTTTAAGTACTAATTACTATAATGGATTAGGAATTGGGAAGGTTTAATTAGAGGAAGTGAACCCGCATTTGCGTGGAGGTAGAGTGGAAAACCATTTAGGAAAAACCACTCCCCACCCGACCGAGATTCGAACCTCGATCTCCCTGTCCTCAGCAGTCGAGCTCAACATGACTAGCGCGTTAGCCAGCTACGCCACCGAGGCGGGTTTAATTCGTTTAAGTTGCGGAGAGAATAGGGTAGTAAGGTGCCTAATATCACGGGTGTCTTTTATGAAGAGTACGGGAAGGGGGGTTTGGGGGGGGGGGTTCGGGGGGGGGGTTTGGGGGGGGGGGTTTGGGGGGGGGTTTGGGGGGGGGGGTTCCCCCAATTATCTACTCAAAATGGGACACCCTAAAGTAGGATTCACGCTGACAGGACCGTGTGCTGACCATGCTCTGACTACTGACGACATGACACGGCCGACGCACAGTCCTTTAAATGGGAATACATCCTTAGAGTACCGTAAAAGAAACTATGAATTGTTAGAAAATTAAAGATACATGGTTAAAAAATTCACTTAACAAATCATTCGTATTATTCAGTTGTTATGTATAGGCCTATTTTAATTAAACGTGAAAATGGGTTGTTACAGCCCCCCCCCCAAAAAAAAAGCTTTAGCAACTTCTATGCCCAGCAGTACTAATATATATAGCCTATTTCTTATAGGCCTATATTACCTTTAGTAGCTTTATTGTGGTGCCCTTTTCATCTTAAATATTTTTAATAGTAGCATTTAATGTAATTTGTCCCCCAATCACATAGTTAATATATCAATGTTTCCTAAACTTTTCACGATTTCCGTATTCCTTTTGGGGCCTTGAACTAACCAAAATAACCCTTCCAGCTTTTAATCAATAACAAGACATCTTGTGAATGTGGGGAATGCCAGGTCACCACCGTGGTTCGGATTCCACGTTAAACTGTAGGTCCTTCATTTTATCTCACAATCACCCTACCATTACACATTAGCGTAAGTGCGTATAACCCGAATGGGTAGTAAGACGCGGTGCTAATAATAATAATAATAATAATAATAATTTTAATCAATAATAAAAAAAGAAACAAACTTGCTTTACCTACTGTAGGTCTATTATAAAGTAATGTAATAGCTAATTATCCATTCATCGCACGATTTGTATTTTATAACAAGTAGCAACCTTTCAAAGTTGGTCCAATGAAAATACAATAAGCAGTTGAAGCTGAGAAAAAGGCTAAAAGGAAGTGATTTGGTAGCCGCCATCTTGAAAAAATATTGTGTATGTGATTTGTAACTAGGCTCTCCAAGTTATGTCCATGCGAAATTTCATCACAATCGGCTTAGTGGTGTTTGCGTGAAATAGTAACAGACAAACGCCAACTCATGTTTATATATCAGTAAGCTCATTTAAAATTACGATTAAGCTCTAGTAGTAGTTAAACAAAGCCATAACAGTGGGAAAGAAAGGTTTATATAAGTCTAGGCCATTACGTCAAAATCAGCATCGATTTGTTGATCAGACTTACTATTCCGGCAAATGAAATTAACAGATTAACAGATTTTGACCAAATAAAACCACTCCATTTGAATATTAACAGTCCAGGATGTCAGCGAAATTAGGAGATTACAATGAAAACCCCTCCATTTGAATATTAGCAGTCCAGGATGTCAGCGAAATTAAGAGATTACAATGAAAACCCGATTTATTTAGCCGGTGTTTTAGTGCAAAAAATATAAAGAGAATTGAGAGAGGAGTTATTTGAAAGTTCTCATAGTGGTGTGATGAGGGAAATATTTGTTTTTATTAAAATTAAACATATGAATCTCGAAATATATGTCAATTTTATAGCCTTTGACGCGTAAACCTTTAACTAGAAAGTCAAGTGAACTCTCATTATATAGAACTAACTTTCCCCAGTAAAAATGTTTTGAATACATTTAATCGCTAAAATCTGCAGCCTTCACCGCAATTATCCCCACTAGTAAGTTATAATGAATAAAACTCGGTGGTAAGTCTCGTATCCCTGGGTCACAAACAAATATATCCAGACACTCAACCTCCAGGTTAAAATGGTTGCGCTCCTTATGCAAGCTTGAGTCCTTCAACACTAGGATCGCTGTGGCTAGTCCTATCATTTCCCAGCAGTGACACTAGCGAAGCCCAGTGTTGAAGGACTCAAGCTGGCAAAAGGAGCGCAGCAAAACACTGTCAGGTTGAGAGTCTGTTCCTTACTTGTCTGTGCCCAGCAGGACTATTTTGACCACGACACAAAACGAATTTGTGACCGTTAGCAGAGAGACGCTAGACTTTGCATCAAAAGTTATTACGGCCGACCACTTTACGAAAGTTGCGCAGATATTTTACTTGTCCTTTGGTTTGCGTTACGAGGTTATGTATGCTAGGTTTTGTAATTTATTAAATATTTTGTGTTACCAGATTTAAACTTGCCATCTCATTAGCCCTATATTAAAATTTCAAAACTTTTTATGTGTGTTTCACATAATCTGACTTCAAATAGGCCTATATCATAATGTAGGTCAAGAGTGGGGATAGTACGCTTACACTGAATGTTAAAAGAATATTTTCTTTGAAACATAGCATTATCAAAATGCATTATTACTTACCATCAACATACTGATAATTGGGACATTCCAATAATGAGGTTCATTGTTTATAGGTTTGTTAGTAGGTGGAGGTTAGGCTTCAACATATTTGGGATGTTAGTAGTATGTTGACCCACCTCATGGGGCTACATTTAACAAGACATAAGTCTCTTTGATCTAATTTCCCAATGGTGGGGAGGTTGGGATTTGAATCCCAGCTAGGTGTGATGAGTGGTTTTATTTTTCTAAAGGTTTTCACACTCTCACCACACACAAATCCGAGAACTTTTATTCTATAACTCAACCCTTATCATCTATAACTTATTATTGTAAAACACGTGGACATACCAGTTGACAAGACAGTAAAAAGGTAGGCATAATCTGTTTAAGATGCTTCAATAAAACTTTAATAATGTAATCCTATTTAAACTGAATCGTGCATATAGTAGTAATTATTATCCACGTGAGTCTAAGTTGTAGGCCTGTGAAATATTGCAGCCAAGACTATAAATAACCCAAAATAGGCCCTAGCTTAGTGTTTACATGCGGTTTGGTTTAGGCCTAGGTTTTTTAATCATAAAAATGTTTACTAGATTTATCTGAAACCAATAATTAGTAGTTAAACATAGTTATCTTGAAGTGAAAAATTGCAAACAACTCATTATAAAGAAATATAATATCCTTATATTCTTAATCACTTATAACGTCTCAAGAATACCCTTTAAATAAAAGATGCATTTTATTATTTTTAACCATACAAACCACTCACTCGTTCACTTTATTGTTAGCTTAGTAGGACGACTGGGTATAGATGCCCATTGTTTTGACATCAAGTTGTCAAAAATATTCAGTGTAAGCATATTTTTGAGAGTTCTTGAATGCTTTCATCAACTCTAACTAACCAGTGTTGTTTTCTAAGATCTTCACACAACATATTACACTTTTTCCAGTATCAACACAAATATATGAAGAATAAAGCATTGGGTCGTAAAGCATAGGCCTACATATTACAAAAAAACAGTGTTTCTTTATTGGCCAACTTTTCATACTAATTCATTTCCCTGTGGGACATTACTATTTGGGTGCATAGTTCACTTTATGATTTTTTGACTAAAATATGTTGAGTGTATTGAATAATGTAGGCCGAGTATCTTTTCATTCCAACCGTAGGCAAACTAAATGATATATGAGATTTATTGAATTAAGCTAAGTTAAATCGTTCTTGCCAATTATGTGACTTGTGATCAGTTGTTTGGGAAAGTAAAATATATGAATAATGTTCAGTCATAAATACCAGCATACTTGAAATAAATATACCTAATTTCTAGTCTCTAACTTCTTAAAAGGTAATAATCATTGGAAAAGTGTTGCCAACTGTTGACGCAAACTGATTTTATTCTGTACGTTGATACTAGAAGCAAAGTTGAAGCTAAAACTAGTCGGACGATACAAAGTGTGGTGGTCATAATAACCCAAAAGCTATATTTTCCTCCAAAGTGAAGCTATAGTAGCCCCATGGCTTATTTGGTGCTGAGTGACAGTTCACAGCTGACGGCTTTGAAAAGTTACCAGACCAAATTATGTATCCCTACGCCGAGCCATATGATCTTCAAAAACATATGTTTAGCAGCTGTCACTTCTGACAGTCAAAATGTAGGTATACCTAAATGTTGACTGTCAGAAATCAACTGTGAGCTGTCAGTCGGCACCAAAGAAGCCACGGGGCTACTGTAGATAGCAGTAGCAACTAACTTTGCATTGAGTGGTCATAATAGCCCAAAGATCTTTCTAAATTATACCTCATTGATAAAATGCGACGAGTGAATGTTTATTTGTAGACTAAATTTTCTTTTAAAAAAAAGTGTACTAACTTATGTTCTATAGAGAAAAATTGTGCAAACACTTTAATTACCCTGTTATTAATTTATATGTTTTATTAATTTGAGGTATTTAACATCTACTTTCTGAACCGACTGTCTATATCAGCACTCGAATAAGCTATTTCTATGAGCGAGAGGGAAAGGACTGGAAAGGTATTTTCATAGGCCTATAGCTTCTAGGATTCCTTTACAAGCCACAATCGACATGTAACCAACCGGTTTACTTCCCCTCCAAAGGAGGTTGTGCTACGGATTTGTATAGCTCTAGAAAAAATTCGTTGACACTGGCTGGGCTTGAACCCGCGAACATTGGGTCTTGAGGCGAGCATTATATCCCAAGGCCACCGTGGTCAACAATATCTCTGTTACTCATAATCACAGCCTGGACTTTGATTACCTAAAAATGATCAAAAAATTTATATTTTTTAAACTTTTACAAAAAAAATTATCAAAAGCTTTAAACGATTACCACCGATGGTAATACCCTTAGTTATACACAACCGATTGTAACCACTAAAAAAAATTATAGGGCACCGATGATGCGCTCAAAAGTTTCAAATCTCAACATAAGTTATATAAAAGGAAGGCCGCAATTTCTTTTGACAAAAAAATTATTTTGTTCTATCAAATCAATTTTAATTTTTGCTCTTAAGAAAAGCATTCCCTTTAAGGATTATCATATTAAAGTCTAAACATTTTCAAAAACGAAGCAACGATCTATTTATAATCTACGTTAGTCTAGTCTAGTCTATGTATGGACGCTGTAATGACAAGGCTCTCAATGTCATAAAAAAACCAGTTGTATCTCAGTAAAAGGTTCTGCGCTGTAGATTTGTACAATAGTCTTACAGTGGCGTTCTTTACATAAGACGGCTGCTTCGATCAGCGAGGAATATATCAATCACTGTCAAGCTTCAAAATAAAATGTCCTGGATGCATTTACTGGAACTACTTATCTATTCTGTCTAGGCTTATACTCCCTTTCGACCTTCATCTACAACTACCCTTTGTCATGTCAATAAGAAAAATGGGAAAGAAAACTATGAAACTTCTTATCTCAAGATAAAGAGGAAAGCTCGCTGATATTTCTCAAATGACTTAAATTTTGTTGTTGTGGACCATTCGAAACATTTCTGTTTTTGTTAGAGGAAGGCTAAATTTAGATCCCTTTTTCATCAACTCTTGTCTCATAGCTCTCAAATTATAATACTATAAGCCACATGGCTGACTCACTCACTGACATTAATGTTTACCCTCTTCCAGATGAGATAGAAACTTGAAATTTGGCAAACTTAGAGCTTCTAGCCTGTAAGCGACGGGAAAATTCCAAAAAGTTAAACAAAATTAATTTTTAATCTTCGAAAAAATTCAAAAAGGCGGAGCAACTTTAAAGTCAGTGCGGACCTTTCTTTGGAGGTCTCTTGGGGCTAAACGGTAAGACCTATCAAAAAAAATTGTTCTGGAATTATATTAGCTTACATCCACTTGCAAAGTAAACCCACTGGGGTTTTGGGGGCGGAGCCCCGACGAACAAAGCGAGTATGATGACAAAGTTGATGAAATTGAGCTAATGTCACATTTTCACACATTTTTATTTTATTTACAAAACTAAAAGTACAAGGGTGTTAGATAAAAATATGGAGTATTTCGACTTTAATTTGGCGTGAGCCACATTTTAAATAACCTATAAAATAATTAAATATTACGTTAGACCTGAAAATATGCGCGGCAATTCATCGCTTATTGAGGCAGCTTTTTTGCAACTCTTCTTAAACTCAAATTCGGGTATATTTCCTCTAAAATCCTTCTTCCCTCACATGTACCCTAATAGTTTAATTAAATGCGTATATCGTACGGGTAGTAAGATAAAGAAAAGTTTTAGCTAGGCCTACTTTTGTGTCAGACACCTCATCAGGTAGCGTATCTATAAACTGAGCTTAGGGTTCCGGGTTAGAATCCCAGTATGGCTCAAAAAATTATCGTTGGTGAAATGGGGTCTTACTTTTCACAGATTAGTTTGTCAGTCGTTAACTGATATCATCAATTTGTTCAAAAACTAACTAATAAAAGCAAAAAGAATTAGCATATTCTTGATGAGCCTGAAGTCAAACTCCTGACCTCTCAGTCAAGGGAACACGCTTAATTACATTTTAAAGCCGTTATTTTGGCCTTGTAGCCTCTATTGTCTGTCAAATTGGCCTATAAGCATTGACTGTTCGTCAAATTGGTCTAGTATGGTTGAGTTCTCGTCAAATTGGCCTAATAGCTTCCAGTGTTCATCAAATTAACCAAGTAGTATCGAGTGCTCGTCAAATTGGCCTAGTAGTATTGTGTTCGTAAAATTGGCCTAGTAGCATTGAGTATTTGTCAAATTGGTCTAGTAGCATAGATTGCTCACCAAATTGGCCCAGTAGCATTGATTGTCCATCAAATTGGCCTAGTATCATCAATTGTTCATCAAATTGGTTTAGTAGTATTGATAACCCTCAAAATGTCTTAGTATCTATTGTTCGTCAAGTTGGTTTAGTAACATTGATTTTCTTTTAAATTACCCATTAGAAATAAATGTCCGAAAAGCGGGGACATTGACCTATGGTAATTAAATCAAAATAAGTCGATTGTGTTATTGATAATTATTTGCGGAAACCCCTCATTAATGACGCGTTCTATTACATTGTCGAACAAATGTAATTAAAACGAACAAAAGAACTACAAAGTGGATTCAGAGAGGGGGGACCATCCATTGTTTGACGTCGACCACAGAACAATAAAAAGTATTTGTGTAAGGTTTCAAAACAATTGCATGAAGATAAGAGAACAAATGAACTCGTAATTGACTCTTATTTTATTATAGCGTGTTACTTGACATCGTGCTAACACCATCAAATTTATTTATCTGACCGAATGGAGTTAAGGCTCTGCCTACCCATAAATGCACGGTTCTAAACAACAATTTAAAAATATATATATATTTAATAATTCAACATTGTTGTTTTTTATTTATTTTAGTAACATATCTGGGCATCTTTCATAATTCTTATGGAATTTTCAAACCATGCTAAAAATAGTTATTGAAATATTTTCATTAAAATGTTTCCATTTCAATGCATTTTAAATGAGAAAACAAAAATTATTAATGGATTTATTTATTTTCTTTGTACAATTAAGCTAGAGGGTTTGTTTATAACATATTATTTTATGAATAATTTCTTTTTCTTTTTAGACATATTTTTTAATTTGGGTTAGCTTCAATAATCACGACGATATTGAGCTCTAACGACTCCCAAGTCAACACTCTAGTCAAAATACATGGTTTTAAATACAACTTTTCCTTATGCAACTAGTTGTCTTAGCTGTTAATAGGTGCCGTTAGTATGATCATTACCCATTTACAAGCTAGTATCATTTTGCAAGCGTTGGCTAACCTGCTCTATCGGAATGCGGGCGGCAGTGGAGGGTTAAACTAATCTCTGTGACCTTCTTGAGTCAAAGAAACATTAATACCATGTACGTTAGGATAAGAAGGGCCAATGTCCAATTATGAAAATTTGCGTAATTAAATATAAACATCTTAATATATTCAGTAACTAAAATACTCACAAAGTCTTCCTGCTGTGTGAATAGATATAGTTAGTCCCTACTTACTTCAATGAGAGTATTACTCTAGTGATACATTATTTTCAAAGAAAAAGCCACATGCTTCTCCATACACAAAGTTTTATGACATTAGCCCTTATTTAACTGAGACAGTAAAACATGTAAAATTCTTCACTCTTATCTTATATTCTTTCTTGAGTTTTCTCATTCTTGAACACTACACGTTGTAATAATAAGTGTTAATATTCAAAGTATAGGAAAACTACTGTACATTGAATTTTTAATCCACTATTATAATAAATAAAAATAAACATTCCTGCTCATATCAAACATAGTTATTTTAAATAAAATTTGGTCTAAATGTAATTTGGAGACGTTCTCAGTATAATTTTATATACTAGTTTTTATTTTACGGTCTAGGATTTGACTCTCATTGGACTTTGGAATAAGTTATTTTTCAAAAAGTTAATGAACGAAGTTTTTGGTAGTCAAGATGTGAAAATGTTAATTTTATTTTATTATCTTGTTAAATGTGATTACTTTTAATTTGAACCTGTTGCATTCTCGCAGTTTGTGCGCTCGTTTCGGAAGAAATGTATCGAATCCCGAACAATAAGTACCCACAGTGATTACTTTTATATAATTAACAATATGTGACCTTTTTGCTTTCCAACAAAATCCAATGGATTGTATAAATTTTGAGGTGAAGAAGTATTTACAAAATATTATTTTATATCCTTGTGAATAACAAGTTTATGAAGAAAGGGCGCACAAAGAAAATCAAAGATATAATTGATTATTTAACTGCTTGTAGTAAAGGGTAAGTTTTTTTAATGGTATGCATATTACTGGTGCTTAGGCTATCTGTATCTACTAATTTAAGTACAATGGATGAGTAGTGATACTATTTTATTTACTGTAGAAATAATATCAAAATTAAGATACAAATAAATATTTCTATATAACAATGTAGCGATTATTCTGATATTTCAAGTACTTTTTTTAAAAAAAAAGCTCTTAGCTGAAAGTAAATGTTACTAACACTCTGTAACGCACTTATTGTATGTTCAAAATCTCTTGTGCCCTGGCCGAGTTCGTATCACGCTAGTACTAAGTAATTTCAACCTAACAGGGAATTGAACTAGTCAAGTTACTAGGCTGATTAATTTACGCACTCAGTGATCAGTCATAGCACTTAGCAATATTGACCACGACATGAAGCCGATGATAAGTAAAATATATTTAAAACCATTAAAATTAATGAATTTTAGTGTTCCCTATGCCATAAAGTAAGTATTTGATACCCGACCGCCTCTGTTGTATAGTGGTCAGATTTACTGGCTTCAGATCCTGAAGTCCCAAGTTCGATCCCCAGTGCCCCTAATTCTGTCTGTGAAGCAGTGAGTCTGAAACGGAACCAAAATCAACC
This sequence comes from Timema cristinae, assembly GCA_039000515.1. Classification (NCBI taxonomy): domain Eukaryota; kingdom Metazoa; phylum Arthropoda; class Insecta; order Phasmatodea; family Timematidae; genus Timema; species Timema cristinae. Next base: position 3,055,231 of record JBCFYV010001001.1, on the reverse strand, counting down.
TCGTGAGGACAAATGAGGAGATAATTGAATGAATAAGTAGCGCTTCAGTCTAGAAAACTGAGATAGAAGTCTGGAGGGCTTGTTGTGCTAACCACATGGCACCCTCAGCTTGAAAATGTTGGCACTATCTTTGCCAACATACGGCAGCCTTTCGATTGGTATAGCCTGCTTGCAGGCTGACACCATGGAGATATTACTCAAGTTAAACTCTACCAATAGGATAAAAACTTATTCCCAAAAACATTTGTTTCTGGAAAATTGTGTAAATCCTATAGATGTTTGAAAACTGTAAACACTGTATTAAATAACATACCCACTTCAGTGGCTGAGTGGTCTAAGGTTTCACTAGTGTTAAATTGGCCTGCTGATAGCGGAGCACTTGGGGTGCAAATCCTGGTCGAGTCTATTGAGGGTAGTTTTTCCTAAATTGTTTCCCCATCTCCCAAAGTAAAAATGCTTGTAGATAACCTCTCAAATTCTTCTTTCCTCATTACCACCCAATTAGATTATCATATATGCGTATAACATGAACAGGTAGTATGACGTGGTGATATCAGTAATAAAAATAACAGATATATTTATAGTCAAAATTGTTATAGTCTTCGAAATGAAACCGCTTTTAAAATATTTTATTGCCTCCTTAGCCTTTAAATTTTAAACATTAGCCAAAGCACAGTGGCCAAATTTAGCACATAAAATTTTAGTTATTTTTTTTTTTACCTGCCTACTAATAAACTCAAATAAATGGTACGACAAAATCGTAAGCTACATACTCTCTCGTAAAGGTTATTATTATAGTTAGTGACAAAACCTTCAAAAATTAGTTATCTCTAATTTACCTTAATAATGTTTTCTCTGATAAATAAGTATACATTATTTATCACTACCCTCACCAGATATTTATTTGAAAAAATTCAAAAGTGTTACAACAGGATTAACCTGAGTCACGTGACACTTTGATATGCTAATTACTCAAAATGGTACGGGTACAAAACTTTCTCTTTGTGGTAAAATGTACAGAACTAGTACAAAACTTTGCATCAAAAAATTCAAAAGTGGTACAACAGCATTAACCTGGAGTCACCACGTTGATATGCTAATTACTCAAAACGGGTACGGGTACAAAACTTTTTCTTTGTGTTACAAAACGGTACAAAACTAGTACTAAACTTTGGCATCAAAAAGGTTCTAAATTCAAAAGTGGTACTACAGGTTAATGGACGTGTAGCTGACTGGAATGAATAAGCTAATTTTTCTGCTCGAGAGTGTATTGTATCTTGACGTTATATCTCCCCACGTTTAGTCAAACTTGGTCGCCTACACACTTTACGGTCCGGCACTACACTTCTTATCTCTCTCAGTTCTTGGAAAAAGTTTGCTTGCTGCCTTTACTGATTACCGGTCGTGGTCGCCAGTCTCCCAATTGTTTAAACAAACCAGTAATTCTGCCAACCTGATGGCTGGAATCCACCAGTTTGTATAACTTTAGCAACGCCATCTATTTTGATAGCTGAAAGCTCAACACACCGCCAGAGAGGGTAGGCAGGGCCTTAAGTTCCTGTTCCTAAGTTCCTTGACCGGTTGTCATTTCTCTTCTCGGTGTTTATTGATATATATTGTGACACTGACGTCTTACATTACGTAAGCAACGGTTATTCTCTATTATCTAATGCACTAGTTAATAAATTATTAATTTGTTTTTTGTCTAATTTAATCACCAAGGAAACACATCAACTTCAAATCCAAGAAGAAAGTATAGGAGATATTTCCACTTGAAATCCAAAGAGAAATTATTATTATTATTATTATTATTATTATTATTATTATTATTATTATTATTATTATTATTATTATTATTATTATTATTATAAGATATATTTCAACTTGAAATGCAAAAATAAATTATTAGGTCTTTAAAAGATATTTCAACTTGAAATACAAAGAGAAATTATTACAGAAGATATTTCAATTTTAAATCCAAAGAGAAATTATTATAGAAGATATTTTAGCTTGAAATACAAAGAATAATCATAGTAGCTATTTGAACTTTAAATCCAAAGAGAAACTATTGGAGATATTTAAACATGAAATCCAAAGAGAAATTATTATAGAAGATATGTTGACTTGAAATACAAAGAGAAACTATAGGAGTTATTAAAACTTGAAATCTAAGTAGAAATGTTAAGACTGTAGTGGTGTAGAACCCGAACGGATACTAAGACGTGGTGATGAAAGTAAAATAAAAAGACTGTAGTAACGATAATAAGATGGACAAAACGGGGCCTACTGCTCACAGAACTAATGGCTTCATCTGATAGACCAGTAAAGTACTACTACCTGTTCAGCTTATAAGCATTTCTAATAATAATTAATCTAAGGGGTAGGGATGAGGAAGGAAGTATTTTAGAGGTAATATACCCGAATTTGTGTGGAAGGAGAGTGAGAAACTATTTAGAGAAACCACCTTTGGTAGATTTGGCCGGGATTCCAACTCCGATATCCTAGTCATCAGCAGAACAGAACAGAGCTGAACGAGATTGACACCTTTTTAGAAAATTCAAATAATTGTTTTGCGGTCATCATTGATAACATTTTACTATTTTACTACTACTATTATATAGGGTTTTGTATTATAAGTTATATGAAATTTAACAGTCCCAGATCACAATACTTGTACGAAAATATAAAATTGTTTTAGTTACCTTTAAAACTGTCAGTAAATCTCCTTCCTATCTAAATTGAACTGTAGCTTGTGCAGAATTCGATCAAAGTTAAATTATCTATCGATATGTAAGCCTATTGTTCTAACACCTTAGCTCAAGTGAGTAGCACGTCTACTTTGCTCAAGGTACTGTGTTCAATTCCAGTCATGACCGAAAAAAAAAACCTGAGGAAAATCGAAGCCTCCTTATTTTACAGGTATGAATTTAATTATCTCTAGAATATGTGTTGTGCTTATTTAAGTTAGTTTTGGGTCTTGTGTTGATTGAAGACAACTCAGTTAACTCTAAAGTGCACTTTAAATTCCCTTATTAAAAAAAATTACAAAACAGGAATTCATTTAAAAATAAGGCCACATTAGTAACACTCCAGCCCATGCAGTAAATCTATATTTATCGTTAATTACTATCACCCCATCATCTCATGACGTGTACGACGTGTGGACAACCTCCTAGGGAGCACCCTGAGCAACGTTCTGTACCAACAGAGCGACTAATAGCCTACACATAAGGCGACCGAACCCGAATGTCAAAAAGTAAAGAACAACTAAAAATCAAAATTGGAAACCAGGATTTGGAAAACATTGAGCAGTTCAAGTGTCTGGGAAATCTGCTGACAAAAGATGCCTATTGCACCAAGGCAATTAGGTCGAGGATCGCCATGGCCAAGAAGCTTTCAACAAGAAACTTTAGTTTTCAACTGAGGAAGGAACTGATTAAATGCTGCATTTGGAGCATCGCGCTGTGTGGAGCAGAAGCTTGAACTTTCATGAAGATAGAAAGAGAAATACTTGGACAGCTTTGAAATGTAATGCTGGAGAAGACTTGAGAAGATTCGGTGGGAAGACAGGGTGACAAATGAAGTCCTAAGAAGAGTGGGTGAAAATTTTGGATGTGTTTCTTCGGTACAAAGCAAACAGGATCGGACACGTCCTCAGGAGGAACTGTCTTCTGCATGACGTCATAGAAGGAAAGGTTGAGGGAAAGAGGAGTTAGGAAGAGAGAGGATTCAAATATTGGCTGACTTGAAGGAAAGAAGAAAATTCTGGAAGCTCAAGAAGGGAGAGGACAGGGCACATTGACGGTCTAAGTCTATTGATGAGAGGAATGGACCTGTCGAAAGACATAATGATAGTAATAATAATCTAAAATAAACTTGAAAATTGATTGCAAAGCATCTAAAAACATTTCTAATATGTTTTTTGAAAGCCATTACCGGTAAGAAAACTGGCTTTTGAAATTAAAAAAGCGCCAATTTCCTAATCAGACTTTGTAATTTACAACACAAGTGTGGTGTGATATACTGAATACAGGACGAAACCTACCTAGACCAGAATGGAACGGGCCAGTCTCATAAGAGAAAGTATCCCATTCCATTCTGGTCTAGGTAGGTTGTCGTCTTGTATTTAGTATAGCACTGCACTTGAGGTGTACTAAATCTGACTATTAAAATAGCCCCAAGTACTATAGTCCCGATGCCGAAATTATTCCAACCCCACCCCCATACCTTCAGGGTCTTAAAGAAGGTAGGTGTTTGGAGGGGGGGGGGGGTCAATTCCCTCATTCCCAGAAAGAGTGGCGTGGGTTTTGCGACCAGCCTTTGACTCGTCCCCTACTTTCAAATAGCTAATTTTTGTAAATTAGGTTATGTTACGCTATATTATACACACGACAATGTTTACTGTGGCTGCAAGTTTTACAAAACCCTTGAATTTTGTATTATCGTATTCCTCAATACCTTGACTGGAAGCTAAACTCCCAATACCAATAGCCTCAACTATGGTTTTTTTTAAACACTTTAAATTGCTTGAAGAGGGATTATTTACTTTAAAAACTGCTTTACATCTCCTGTTGGGGACTACCCCGCAAACTGCCACAGGTTAAAACCCTCTCCCTCCCACCCCACCCTTAAACAAAAGTCTGATTACAGTCTTGGAACTCTACCTGGGGATCGAACTAGTGTACCTCGAGCTATCATTAGTTCTCTTTTACCCCCTGAACCACGGGGTGATCTGCTAATGGCCAGAAAAGAGAGGGATGGGGGGAGGGGGTAGCCCTCCCTCTGCAAAGAGACGCGATAGCTAAAATATCCTTCATTTTTTTTCCCCTTTACCCTGACAGGGCCCTGCGAGGGGTCGATAACACTCCAGAGACACTCATTGCGCATGCGTCACTTTATATGGCGGTAGACAGTAGGAAATGATTACCCGCTATCTCCTGGCCTAGTGGACTTAACGACTAGGAGAACAGGGAGATAAAGAGGCCTATAGACCCGGGCGAGTCCAACATTTCAACCGAGAGGGAGGTAAGGTAGTGCTCGGAGATAGAGTATTCAGATCGGGACAAGAAGGGGTTATATCGCTCTGGCGGGAGGAATTCAGCGGTTTCCTGTGCACTGGTGACCGGAGGGGGTTAATTCTAGAGGGTTTTCACATCATTCATTGGTCAGGTATCAACATTCCATGTGAGGTATGTAGAGGAAAGTGTATGTATGATTGGTCAAATGGGGACAAAGTGGGAGAGATCATGACAGGTACAGTTTTAAAAAGTTCTGCAAAACTCCACAGCATGTCACTCACTGCCCCTATCTTATTGTCCATTCGGACACATGTTCGGTTATTATAAGTTTCTTACATCCCACTTCGCCATTGCACCACTTCATTTGATTGGTTTGGGAAAAGGTTTTGGACGTAGCTTCTGCTTTTGATAATATATAGGATATAGCCAACTCAAAGAACATACACAAAATGGGCTTAAATCTTTACGGTAAGTTAAAATTAAAAAATAAGTTCCAATTCTCATCGCTAGAAAGTACTATTATAAAAGTGATACCGAGGGAAAAGTGATCACAATATCTTCTAGTTATTTATCCCTTCGTACAAGATCACTTATTGGTTGGAAGAAGTTTAGTGACCGTCACAGTCACAGAACATATTACCAGGTTTGGGAAACGCTAGCGATTCTGATGGAGATATAACTTATTCGTTATTAGTAAAAAAAAAAAAAAAAGCATCGGTACAAGAGGACACCGTTCTAAAATCTGCGAGTAGCGGTCAACCCACAGGCACCAAGTAGTCTCCCCCTTCTTTTCTTGGTTTACTTTGAGAATACACTAAAATGGGACACAAGTAGGATCATCATCATCATCATCATCAACTGTTTCCAGCCTGTGGCCAAGTCCTTCTAGTAAAATGCCTCCATCTTCCTCTATCCCACCACCATTCTTCCTCCTTTAATCGATTACATTTTTTCTCCTCTCAGTTACACCCTTTCTTTTATATGTTCCTTTAATATCTTTATTGATCTCTTTTGTGGTATTTATCCTACATGCGTCACCTCCATTATTCACTTTGGCCTCGTCTCCTTTTCTATCCTCATTTCCTGGCCATAGGCCTACCATCTCACCTTTGTTTCCTCTACTATCTCATGTACTCCAACATACTCACGATATGTCCATACTATCTCACACTTGCTTTCTCAACTATTTCATGTACTGTACTTCCTCAACTCCCACTCTTTACCGGATAACTTTATTCTTTATATTATTTCTCCTCGTGACAGCTAATATGCTCCTCCCAATCTTAATTCCTACGGCCTCCCCTTTCCTAGTCTCTCTTACAGTCACTGTCCTAGTCTCTCTTACAGTCATTGTCCTAGTCTCTCTTACAGTCACTGTCCTAGTCTCTCTTACAGTCACTGTCCTAGTCTCTCTTACAGTCATTGTCTTAGTCTCTCTTACAGTCACTGTCCTAGTCTCTCTTACAGTCACTGTCCTAGTCTCTCTTACAGTCACTGTCTAGTCTCTCTTACAGTCACTGTCCTAGTCTCTCTTACAGTCACTGTCCTAGTCTCTCTTACAGTCATTGTCTAGTCTCTCTTACAGTCACTGTCTTAGTCTCTCTTACAGTCACTGTCCTAGTCTCTCTTACAGTCACTGTCCTAGTCTCTCTTACAGTCACTGTCCTAGTCTCTCTTACAGTCACTGTCCTAGTCTCTCTTACAGTCACTGTCCTAGTCTCTCTTACAGTCATTGTCTTAGTCTCTCTTACAGTCACTGTCCTAGTCTCTCTCTTACAGTCACTGTCCTAGTCTCTCTTACAGTCACTGTCTTAGTCTCTCTTACAGTCACTGTCCTAGTCTCTCTTACAGTCACTGTCCTAGTCTCTCTTACAGTCATTGTCTTAGTCTCTCTACAGTCACTGTCTTAGTCTCTCTTACAGTCACTGTCCTAGTCTCTCTTACAGTCACTGTCCTAGTCTCTCTTACAGTCACTGTCCTAGTCTCTCTTACAGTCACTGTCCTAGTCTCTCTTACAGTCACTGTCCTAGTCTCTCTTACAGTCATTGTCTTAGTCTCTCCTACAGTCACTGTCCTAGTCTCTCTTACAGTCACTGTCCTAGTCTCTCTTACAGTCACTGTCCTAGTCTCTCTTACAGTCACTGTCCTAGTCTCTCTTACAGTCACTGTCCTGGTCTCGCTTACAGTCACTGTCCTAGTCTCTCTTACAGTCACTGTCCATGTTTCTGCTGCATACGAGACAATGAGTATAAAGTACCACTACAGTAGGATTATGGTTATCACTAAAAGTTTAAAAAATACAGTTTTAACGGTCATCAACGTTGATAACATTTCACTATATTTTAATTGCTATTTTATAGATATTGTTAATATCTATAAAAGGTGACAGTTTCAAATCACATGACTTGACGTATGGATACGTGAAATTCGTTCTAGTAACTTTTTCTATTGTCAAATAATGTTCTCCCCATTTAAATTAGACTTGTGGTAACTTGAAGTGAATAGAAAGAGCTTCTTTTTCTTGTCTTCTTGTTTGAAGTCTGAACACAGGAGGGGAGAGACTTGGAAGTGAGAGAGAGAGAGAGAGAGAGAATGAAAGAGGGGAGGGGAGAAGGCAATGAACGTTCTCTTATCTCTGCCAGGTATGCGCTGCACGATGTCCTGGCGGGAACAGCCGATAATCTCCCCCACTACTTCCTCCACTCCTGCTTCCGTAATCCGAAACTTCTCCCGACAAAACACAGCCCTAACGGACACGTCATTACGTAATCTTGGAGACTTTCTTCAACTCCCTGTTTATGACAGACGACTATTTGTCCAAGGCGGAGGGAGATTGAAGCTAGATAAGATTTGAGAGTATGAAAACAGACGTTCTCTTTAAGGTCACTCAGAGGTTAGTGAGAGAAATGTATGTGAAGATCGCTCGTCACAATCAAAGCAAGTAGATGTTAAAAAAAAATCGCATATCACACACACACATATATATGTAATTTAATATTTATTATTAGGCATAGAGGTTTTTTATTGTTTGTAGTAGGGATGGACATGTGTGTATGTGTATGAAATAAGTGGTGAACGATAAAAATGTTATTGTCTAATACAACTCAATTTTTATAGAAACAATCTTATCTTACATCAACCAGAGCTAATTTCACGTAATTCATACGCCAAGTGGTGTGATATGCAGCTGTTACTTTTGCTAAGCATCATTAACTATAAAATAACCATAATAATTAATATAGTAAAATGTTATCAACCTTTACCACGAATAAATATGTTCATTATTCTCTAAAAGGCTTTTCCTATTAAAATTGAACTGTACGATAAGTGGCGTGTCGTGGAGTGTTGCCAGGATAAGTCGTGTTTTTAGCGCCACTTCTTACTACAGTAGCCCCATGGCTTCTTTGGTGCTGACTGACAGCTGACAGCTTTGAAAAGTTACCAGACCAAATTATGTATCCCTACGCTGAACCACATGATCTGAAAAAAATATGTTTAGCAGCTGTCACTTCTGACAGTCAAAATCTAGGTATATACCTAAATGTTGACTGTCATAAGTCAGCTGTGAGCTGTCAGTCGGCACCAAAGAAGCCGTGGGGCTACTGTACTTACTCATATTATATGTAGACTAAAAATGTGTTAGAGAGGAAGAAGGTTGAATTTAAAATAAGTGTACACTCATTTGCGTGGAAAAAACATTTAGGAAATATTATCATCAGTAATTACAACCAATCGTGATTCGTACCCTGATCTTATCAGCAGTCCAGTCTATTACGAAAGTGACGCCTTAGGCCATTCGACCACCGAAGTGGTGTAGATTTGTTATTTGTAGGCCTACCTGTGGTAGCTTATATGCTCTCTTCCACTCTGTCCCCATTTGACCAATCTACATAGACTCTGATCTACATACCTCACATGGGAATGTTGATACCTGACCAATGAATGTTTTATTGATTAATAAGTTCTTCCCTCCACGTAAATGCGGATACACTTCCTCTAAAATTCTACCTAACTCATCCCTAGCTCATTATCGTAATTAGTACATATGCGTATAACCTGAACAGGTAGTAAGAGGGTGCTAAAAATATTCCGAGTAAAAATAATAATAATGTGTTTCATCTTTCTAGTTAGCTGTGACAGGGCAGACTTTCTTTTCTTTTGTTAATGACAAGAATCTGATGTCTTCACTAAGTTTGTTCAGTTTTCAACCAAACAAAGAGCGATAAATCATTATAGTCCTTTTAATTGGAATCGCTCGCCTGCATTATATTCTTTCTTCGTAGCGAAATTTGACATAAAAAGTGTGTCCGCCGAAAAGCTCTGAAGGTAGCGCCACTTGCAATGCTCGGAAGTTAGAAGCCAAAGCATTTCAGAGGTGGAAGATACTCCACTTCACTTTCTTGTCTGTTACATCGCTGACTTAGCTTTTTTTTTGAAGTCTCAAGGTTATCTCTATTTATAGCTGTACGTTGTACAGGATGGATATTAACATTTGACTCTTGCTAAATAGAGTGGAAATTCGTGTAGCTTTAGGACTCTTCTTCTCTTTTAGAAACGCTTTCAGCAAACGTTTAGAGTTCTTAATTACCTGTTGGTTTTTTAAATTCGCTAGCCTGCGTTTAACTCAAAGGTTGTTAACTATCATGGCCTTGACTTTGATGACCTAAATAGTGATAAAAAAAACTACATATAAAAATTACTTTAAATCTACAAAAAAATATCTATAGATTAAAACAAAATTTCGAAATGAATGCAAACGACTAAATCAAACACTTACTTTATATTAAGTTATTTATTATTAGGTGTTCTGTCTTACGACGGATCAATTCCTTTTGTCAATGAACCTAGATATATATTGGAAACTAATATAATATATAAGTTTATCTGCTGAAAATATTGATTTACAAATATGTGCTTCAGAAGTAATAGCTTCCCCCTCCCAACGCAACCCTCTCCAGCATAGTTTCAGTTTCATCAGGAACGTGTTTGTTACAACCAACAGACAAAGAGGACACAGAGTTTATTACCTACATTTTGTTCTCATTCCGAAAATTGTGTCTTAAAAGAATTAACGTTTGAATATATATGCATTTACAAAACATCGATAGATATTTAAATATATAGGTGTACTTATTTAACATGAATGCCTAAAAATGACTAAAAAATGCATTAAAATGACCCAAAAATGACGCAAACCAATAAAAATTACATAAAAAATTCAAAACGGAAAAAAAGATCAACATATTAATCCATAAAAATGTATCCTCAACCAGGGGATCATGAACAGAATGTATATACTATGTAGATCCACGCATGAGCAATGTATGTGGCGTACAAAGTAAAAGATGACATGTCATCAAAATGCGGACCTTGTAATAGGAATGACTTAATCTAATATTGTTTTGGGTTGAACCTACGTCTCATATTGACAGAGATTGTATACACACCAATATCTGAATGTGGAGTCGATATGTCATAAACTAATGACTATAAAGCCTAGTATAAACTACGTCATCCTTTGTCCGTTATCCGTTAAATAATCGACTTCCCAGTAAACAGATTGTTCTCTAGACAACAGTTCCTGTTCATAAGTCCGTAGCAGGGCGGCTCGTGTACAGGCACTGCGGAACTGCAGCACCCCATATTTCCACTTTATATTATCGATAACATTTAATATAATGAGTCCTTTTTTCTTTAATTCTTTCTTTATCTTTGTTGTACAATATATATTCCTTAAGCTTAATGTCAGTACTTCAGTAGCCATCCCCCAGTATATGAGAAAGATACCAACATCTTTACATGGAACTGTGCGCTTCACAGTGCCAGTGACGTGGCGTTTGACTGTTGTGCGCATGCGCACATAGAGGGGGTTTGGGGAGGAAGGCGGGACTGCCAGGTAGAGAGAGCACTGTTGCTCTCGCAGTGCCGGCTCTGGCATGATGGTGGAAGGAAGTTTTTTTACTCAGCGTGTGTTGTGCTTAAAAACCGCGTACCATGTTCTTAAATGTGATAAAGTGTGGAAGAGTGTAGAATTAGACTATTATTCTGCTTCCAGCTATTCTATTTGATTCATTTTTTTTTTCGGTTCCTTTATCTAACAGAAAGACTAAATACGCTTGCAGCACTTTCAATGGAGAAATATTTCCTCAATTGTCATCCAGAGATAAAGGAGAAAATTATTGAACTTTTTGTGCAAATTAAAACAAGAAGAATGGATTTAATTTTTAAATGAATAAATCAAGCTTGAACTATAACAATTTAAGTTAAAGTAAGTAAAATATGTTTGGTTTTTTTGTTAAGATTTTATCAAGTTCCTAAATAAATTTACTTTTTATACATGGTTTTTCCTTTTACACAATTTTAAAACAAAGGCTAAACATTTTATGGTGCAGCACTCCCACTAATTTTAGTTACGAGCCGCCAATGGTCCGTAGTCTACTAAGTATTACCTCGTTTAGCTCTGATCAACCTTACCTTTCTTAAGTGCCATCGTTACTACCGGATACGGAGAACCAATCACAGGTAGACAAACAAATGAACATCGAGGTGCTAATAATAGTGAACTCATCAATGACAATAAAGGAAACGGTCGCCCTTTTCTAAACGTAACGTAGTTTCGTCCCCAACTCGATTATACGTGCTATCACCAGCGTATTCAGGAGGCAGGGCCGGCCCTAGGCAATTCGGGGCCCCCTGCGAACTGTAGAACGTGGGCCCAATAGATATTTTTTTATCAAAGATTATAACAATCCAAGCGCATAGCAAGTTGGATAATATTATGAACCAGGCTAAACAAAAAATATAATAGGGTAAATATGTTTTTAATGATCTTAAAAATAAAATTAACATAAGCCTACGTGAACATGAATTAATTATTTAAAAAAATACTATTTTGGGATTAAATAAATTACTCATAGATGGTGAATTATGTAGACCCCCTATATAATATATAATAGTTTTTATATAAAAGATAACGCGCTTGTCGTGTTGAGCTCGACTGCTGAGGACGGGGAGATCGAGGTTCGAATCTCGGTCGGGTGAACTGGGGGTGGTTTTTCCTAAATGGTTTTCCACTCTCCCTCCACGCAAATGCGGGTTCACTTCCTCTAATTCAACCTTCCCAATTCCTAATCCATTAGCGTAATTAGTACTTAAAGCGTATAACCCGAACGGGTAGTAAGACGCGGTGCTAAATATTATTATTATTTATATAAAAGATAATATACCAACAGGCCTAGTTTTAACATTTTGATTACAATGTTATAAGAAATCATTAAGTAGCCTATAGCCTATTGGTAAATAAATGAACTAGAAGAGTGGTTGCATAATAACTAACAAGCACTCAGAGGACAATTAAAATATGGGGAAAACATTCATTGGCTCATACAAATTCCCTCACTAGATTTTTTAATGCGTTTCAAAATTTTGTATTTTCATAATTTAACTTTTCTTGCTGTGAAGTCTTCTATTATGCTGCTGATGTTTAGCTGACAACATAATAATATTATCAATAAATAGTGGCTAGTCCTGTCATTCTGTCTTGTGTCATAGTAGGCTTATATCTCAAAATATGTATTTATTAGCATTAATTTGGAAAAGCTTCTTTGAAAGAAGAAGAAAATTTAAGCATATTAATATAAATAAACTTGATACCTCTCTATTAATATACCATGTTTCAACATAATAATTTTACTAACAGTTTCAAAACAGTATCTTTGCCACCAAATAGTTATTAAAGGACATCCATAATGCAGGACCTTCTTTACAGAACTTTAGGAACCTGGGGAAATGCATAGAGACTCTGCCAGCCCTAATCACCCACAGAAATAAAACTGTGAATGGTCAATATGGCACATAACAAACAATATGGCAGCATCCCAAACTGGGGCCTTAGGAAGAGAGGAGAGACGTGTGGGGCCTCAGGAAGAGAGGGGAGACGAGCTGTGGGGCCTCAGGAAGAGAGGAGAGACGAGGCCTCAGGAAGAGAGGAGAGACGAGGCCTCAGGAAGAGAGAGAGAGACGGCCTCAGGAAGAGAGGAGAGAGACGTGTGGGGCCTCAGGAAGAGAGGGGAGACGAGCTGTGGGGCCTCAGGAAGAGAGGAGAGACGAGCTGTGGGGCCTCAGGAAGAGAGGGGAGACGAGCTGTGGGGCCTCAGGAAGAGAGGGGAGACGAGCTGTGGGGCCTCAGGAAGAGAGGAGAGACGAGTTGTGGGGCTTCAGGAAGAGAGGAGAGACGAGTTGTGGGACCTCAGGAAGAGAGGAGAGACTGTGTGGGACCTCAGGAAGAGAGGAGAGACGAGCTGTGGGGCCTCAGGAAGAGAGGGGAGACGAGCTGTGGGGCCTCAGGAAGAGAGGGAGACGAGCTGTGGGGCCTCAGGAAGAGAGGAGAGACGAGCTGTGGGGCCTCAGGAAGAGAGGGAGACGAGCTGTGGGGCCTCAGGAGAGGGAGGAGGGACGAGCTGTGGGGCCTCAGGAAGAGAGGAGAGACGAGCTGTGGGGCCTCAGAGAGAGGGAGACGAGTGTGGGCCTCAGGAAGAGAGGAGACGAGCTGTGGGCCTCAGGAAGAGAGGGAGACGAGCTGTGGGGCCTCAGGAAGAGAGGAGAGACGAGTTGTGGGGCCTCAGGAAGAGAGGAGAGACGAGTTGTGGGACCTCAGGAAGAGAGGGAGACGAGCTGTGGGGCCTCAGAAGAGAGGAGAGACGAGTTGTGGGACCTCAGGAAGAGAGGAGAGACGAGTTGTGGGGCCTCAGGAAGAGAGGAGAGACGAGTTGTGGGACCTCAGGAAGAGAGGGAGAGACGAGTTGTGGGCCTCAGGAAGAGAGGAGAGACGAGCTGTGGGGCCTCAGGAAGAGAGGGGAGACGAGCTGTGGGGCCTCAGGAAGAGAGGGAGACGAGCTGTGGGGCCTCAGGAAGAGAGGAGAGACGAGTGTGGGCCTCAGGAAGAGAGGGAGACGAGCTGTGGGGCCTCAGGAAGAGAGGAGAGACGAGCTGTGGGGCCTCAGGAAGAGAGGGAGACGAGCTGTGGGGCCTCAGGAAGAGAGGAGAGACGAGCTGTGGGGCCTCAGGAAGAGAGGGAGACGAGCTGTGGGGCCTCAGGAAGAGAGGAGAGACGAGCTGTGGGGCCTCAGGAAGAGAGGGAGAGACGAGCTGTGGGGCCTCAGGAAGAGAGGGGAGACGAGCTGTGGGGCCTCAGGAAGAGAGGAGAGACGAGTTGTGGGGCCTCAGGAAGAGAGGGAGACGAGCTGTGGGGCCTCAGGAAGAGAGGAGAGACGAGCTGTGGGGCCTCAGGAGAGAGGAGACGACTGTGGGCCTAGGAAAGGGGAGACGAGCTGTGGGGCCTCAGGAAGAGAGGAGAGACGAGCTGTGGGGCCTCAGGAAGAGAGGGAGACGAGCTGTGGGGCCTCAGGAAGAGAGGGAGACGAGCTGTGGGGCCTCAGGAAGAGAGGAGAGACGAGCTGTGGGGCCTCAGGAAGAGAGGGAGACGAGTGTGGGGCCTCAGGAAGAGAGGGGAGACGAGTTGTGGGGCTTCAGGAAGAGAGGGGAGACGAGCTGTGGGGCCTCAGGAAGAGAGGAGAGACGAGCTGTGGGGCCTCAGGAAGAGAGGAGAGACGAGCTGTGGGGCCTCAGGAAGAGAGGAGAGACGAGCTGTGGGGCCTCAGGAAGAGAGGAGAGACGAGCTGTGGGGCCTCAGGAAGAGAGGAGAGACGAGCTGTGGGGCCTCAGGAAGAGAGGGGAGACGTGTGGGGCCTCAGGAAGAGAGGAGAGACGAGCTGTGGGGCCTCAGGAAGAGAGGAGAGACGAGCTGTGGGGCCTCAGGAAGAGAGGAGAGACGAGCTGTGGGGCCTCAGGAAGAGAGGGGAGACGAGCTGTGGGGCCTCAGGAAGAGAGGGGAGACGTGTGGGGCCTCAGGAAGAGAGGAGAGACGAGCTGTGGGGCCTCAGGAAGAGAGGAGAGACGAGCTGTGGGGCCTCAGGAAGAGAGGAGAGACGAGCTGTGGGGCCTCAGGAAGAGAGGAGAGACGAGCTGTGGGGCCTCAGGAAGAGAGGAGAGACGAGCTGTGGGGCCTCAGGAAGAGAGGGGAGACGAGTTGTGGGGCTTCAGGAAGAGAGGAGAGACGAGTTGTGGGGCTTCAGGAAGAGAGGAGAGACGAGCTGTGGGGCCTCAGGAAGAGAGGAGAGACGAGCTGTGGGGCCTCAGGAAGAGAGGAGAGACGGGCGACGTTGTCTGGGGAAAGGAGTGCTAAAAACTAACAAACACTAATCGAACAACTGATGACCCATCTCTCGCATAGACCAAGAAGCAACCAGCCCTGCAGGAAAGGGAATGGTTTTATCAGTCAAAAGGGGCAGAAATGAAATAAAGGCTACTGTAAGCTGATGGTTTGGTTTGACCACATAATAGGATAGAACGTGGTTTAGTAGATAAATTCAAATCAAATGTTATATTTCATGCTTAAAGGCCTACATGAAGAGCTAGTACGAATGTGTCCGTAGGTAGGTACACTTAGGCTTTATTGAAACAATTTAAATTAATTAAAAAATTACATCTGGACATGGGGACCGAACAACCCGGGACCCTTGGTTAGCTAAGGACAAGGACCCAGGCTTGAGTCCACGTGTTAGATTGTTTTGGTCGCCTCATCCTACTACCCGTTCGGATTCTTATACGCATGTGTCCCAACTACTCTAATGTGTTAAAGATGAGGACGATGAAATTCAAAGGAAGTGGACACGGATGTGTGCGAAAGGAGAGCGGAAAATAATTTACGTATAGTTCTGCCCCCCTCAGTACACCTGAGCTAGGATTCGAACCTTGACAGTCCCAGTGACCACTTAGACCATGCGGCCACCGAAGCAGAGTTAATCTTGTATAGGCTATCAACGCCCGGTTAGTCGGACATGATCAGGCCACAGGAAACTGCTACTGAGAACAGTTTGACAGACTCTGGGAAGATAGTTCCCCCCGTGAAATGGCGCATAGGTGTTTGCTGCCCCCAACCCTTCTATTACTTGGGGTCCTTCTGGTTCCCTCTTCCGGTGATAAGTTTGGCTACGAAGAGCGGGAGAAGGGGGATAACAGGCAAAGAACTACAGGGAGAATTACATGTTGAGAGAGGAAGGGGTTGAAACAGTCTACAGGGGGTGAGATGAGGAATATTCGTTGAGGAATGACGTGTTTTAGTCGAGTATTAAGGCGAGCGTACACTCGCTCGTTGGTCAAAATAGTATGAAGAAAAAATATTTTGTTCATAAAATAAAACTTTATTGTCTTATTCTTATATTGATGATTGTTAACTAAACACGTTTTGACGACATTATTTTATCTACCCCTTAAAATTTATAAATAATAACTGTAATACGCTGTAATATTTGTAATGATGGAATCATACATCTCAATAATTTATTATTCACATCTATATTCAAAATCACGATATTTTAAATGAGAGCGGGTAGTAAGATTTATTTGTGTTAAGTTGTTTCAAGGTATGGCGACATCCTTCTACGTCTCTATTTAAAAAGACAACGCAGTTTTGTGGACAGAAACGCACCTGGGCTGACCACACCTTTTTTCTTTTGGGAAGCTTCGATAAGGAAATGTCTCTAGATATACCCCTTCAGGGTACACATCTCTATCACTTTCCTTCCTGACGAGGAGCCGTGTAGGTAGAGTCTATGACATCTTAATCTGTGTTCTAAATCTCACGTGTCGGGAATTATCATGCATATAACGTAATAGTCGGGCTTTTATTAAAATCTACAAAGTGTGAAATATCTAGCAAACAACTGTTCTTCTACTTAAAATTAAAATAACTATAAAATACCAGAACTTTTAATTTATAAAATAAGACACCATATCTTTTTAATTATTATAATACATAACAGCAAACTTGGACCCAATTCAATCGTCATATCAAATGTCACCCTAATGGTGGCGTATGAACATTAATATATCAGGCTAGCTCAACGTTACATATTCCAGATTAGGACTAAATATTGTTATTTTATATTCCCTTGTGTTGTAAGTTTCAAGATATTTCAACATTTTTCTGTCTCTCTTGCTCTAGACGGGTTGGAGTTTTCGTCGGAAGCAAGGTAGTGAGGAACAATAGAAGGGTGTGGTAGAAATTGCTAGGAGGGAGGAATATTCTCTGATGTGCGTCATTTCCCCAGATCCCTCCGCCCAGTTTGAACGGCAGGGATTCCAAACTTTTTTGTTTGTTTGGAGGAACCCTTGAAAGCTTCCGTAAAATCTCAGTTCATAATAAAATAATTCAAAAGTATATATATTCCCGATTTCTATTTACTAATCACTGTCCTTAGGTACTTGAACTCGACTTTGGCTTAATAGCCTCACTTTTAACATTATTGCAAACACACTTCTTTTCATCATGTAACATATTTACACACTGTCCAAAAATGATGGGCAGACCAATAAAAAAACAAGCTTTTAAACATGCTCACGAACCCCAGAACACGGCTTGTGGAACCCCCATGAAACCATAGTTGGGGGTCACTGCTCTACAAAGTTGTCACGAAGGTATTCTGATTATCTCACGTCCGTCATTTAAGCTCAACACCCGGCTCGCGCGAGGTTTGGGCGTAAAAGGGAAAAGAAAAGACCAAGATATGCCAGAAATGTATACAGTGCATTCGTATTCGAATGATTACTGGACATATCCCGAGGTGACGATGGGGGACAGAGTTACAAAGTTTTTTTATTAATAACTACAGTATGTCCCTATTAGGACAGAATGAAGATGTGTAGACAGTGCTTATCTGTGAAGACATTCTAAAATTGTCAAAAAGGGTATTTTCAATGCTTTTTATATACAAATTTGATTGAATATTTCATCAATGTTCAGTATTAGGAACTTCTATTAACTCTTTATCTCCATTAATGTTTAATTAGAAATAATCCACGTGCAAAAGTGTTCGTGTAAATGTACGATTTCGAGCCGACTGTATCACAGAGTTGATTGACATGTGATGCACGCGCTTAAATAATATTTCATTATAACTGAATCTAATTTAACTGAGTCTTGCTAGGGACTTCGTGCTGTTTACAGCACAACACTCAGCGGGTATTTCATTATGATTTAGATGTGTTTTCATTTAAATTACTCTCAGTTGCGTTGAAGGCTTCGTGACGTGTGATATCGGGTCACGTAATTCCTTTGTTCAGATCAGTAATGCTTTTAAATAAACAGATCATTAATATTTTATAGCTTATTTTAATTCAATAACATAATCAATCACACTCCCATGACGTAATGTTGCAAAGGGAACCCGCGAGCAAGAAACAAGACATGGTTAGTAAAATGAGTGGAGCTAATCAAACCACGACCGGTAATATCACAAAATGGGATGTTACAACGTTCCTATATACCCTACATCCTCTACTGATCTCAGAGTAGCCACGCACACCTCCTCTGTCCATAGCCGATATGCTGGCCCTGAGATGTGCACAGGGCATGGCTTGCCACGCACACCTCCTCTGTCCATAGCCGATATGCTCGCCCTGAGGTGTGCGCAGGGCACGGATCGCCACGCACACCTCACCTGTCCATAGCCGATATGCTCGCCCTGAGGTGTGCACAGCGCACGGCTTGCCACGCACACCTCGCTCTGTCCATAGCCGATATGCTCGCCCTGAGGTGTGCACAGGGCATGGCTTGCCACGCACACCTCCTCTGTCCATAGCCGATATGCTCGCCCTGAGGTGTGCACAGGGCACGGATCGCCACGCACACCTCACCTGTCCATAGCCGATATGCTCGCCCTGAGGTGTGCACAGCGCACGGCTTGCCACGCACACCTCGCTCTGTCCATAGCTGATATGCTCGCCCTGAGATGTGCACAGCACACGGCTCGCCACGCACACCTCGCCTGTCCATAGCCGATATGCTCGCCCTGAGGTGTGCACAGGGCATGGCTTGCCACGCACACCTCGCTCTGTCCATAGCCGATATGCTCGCCCTGAGGTGTGCACAAGGAATGGCTTGCCACGCACACCTCGCTCTGTCCATAGCCGATATGCTCGCCCTGAGGTGTGCACAAGGAATGGCTTGCCACGCACACCTCGCTCTGTCCATAGCCGATATGCTCGCCCTGAGGTGTGCACAAGGAATGGCTTGCCACGCACACCTCGCTCTGTCCATAGCCGATATGCTCGCCCTGAGGTGTGCACAAGGAATGGCTTGCCACGCACACCTCGCTCTGTCCATAGCCGATATGCTCGCCCTGAGGTGTGCACAAGGAATGGCTTGCCACGCACACCTCGGTCTGTCCATAGCCGATATGCTCGCCCTGAGGTGTGCACAAGGAATGGCTTGCCACGCACACCTCGCTCTGTCCATAGCCGATATGCTCGCCCTGAGGTGTGCGCAGCGCACGGCTCGCCACGCACACCTCGTATGTCCATAGCCGATATGCTCGCCCTGAGGTGTGCGCAGCGCATGACTTGCCACGCACACCTCGCTCTGTCCATAGCCGATATGCTCGCCCTGAGGTGTGCGCAGCGCATGACTTGCCACGCACACCTCGCCTGTCCATAGCCGATATGCTCGCCCTGAGGTGTGCACAAGGAATGGCTTGCCACGCACACCTCGCCTGTCCATAGCCGATATGCTCGCCCTGAGGTGTGCGCAGCGCATGACTTGCCACGCACACCTCGCCTGTCCATAGCCGATATGCTCGCCCTGAGGTGTGCACAAGGAATGGCTTGCCACGCACACCTCGTCTGTCCATAGCCGATATGCTCGCCCTGAGGTGTGCACAGCGCACGGCTTGCCACGCACACCTCGCTCTGTCCATAGCCGATATGCTCGCCCTGAGGTGTGCGCAGCGCATGACTTGCCACGCACACCTCGCCTGTCCATAGCCGATATGCTCGCCCTGAGGTGTGCACAAGGAATGGCTTGCCACGCACACCTCGTCTGTCCATAGCCGATATGCTCGCCCTGAGGTGTGCGCAGCGCATGACTTGCCACGCACACCTCGCCTGTCCATAGCCGATATGCTCGCCCTGAGGTGTGCACAAGGAATGGCTTGCCACGCACACCTCGTCTGTCCATAGCCGATATGCTCGCCCTGAGGTGTGCGCAGCGCACGGCTCGCCACGCACACCTCGCCTGTCCATAGCCGATATGCTCGCCCTGAGGTGTGCGCTTGTCGGTAAACCGGTCGTGTTCAAAGGCGCCTCACTGCGAACGGAACGTTTCGTGTGGACGGGAATATTGTTGCCTCGCGTCGCACTTGGCACGCATCATAATCAACAACGAAGTTCTAAGTCAAGTAATTCAACTTTATGAAAGTAATAGATTATTATGGGATGTGAACAGTTTGTAATATTATAATAAAAATAAAATATAAGATACGTGGGGAGGAAATTTCCGTCTAAGTAAATATTCCTGTCAAAGAACTGAAAAAAAAAAAGGTCAGATCGTTCTTAGAAATCATGTCGTGTCCTGACGTGCATGGTGAGTGATGGTTTAATTGCTCGCATTGAGCATGCGACCATCAAAACTATCTTGTGCCGTGACCAGTACAAAGCGAGCCACCTTGCATTGTCCGTACACGGCCTAACATTTCTATATATATTCATCATTCGATGTATCGTTTAAATGATATCGATAAGGGCTATTGGTTGTTTCCAATATATATATATATATATGGGCGAAATGGAACTGTATAGTTTGTTTATTAATATAACGTTGACATTCATAATGGCGTTCTTTTCAAGTGTCAACTTCACAGAGTGTCAGTCAATGTAATGAGCCTTTTGGCCGTCATTTCCTTTCTGAAGAGAAATCACTAGCAATGAACAGGAAAACACTTGATACTGAAAATGGGTGTTGCGCAAGCACAAACAAATGTTTTCAGATAAAACAAGAGACCATCCATCATTCAGATACTATAGACTGTAGACTGTAGGTGATATATTAATTAGTCTATAAACCTTATAAACTATTTTGAAAGGACCTGAATCAATATAAACAAATATTGGCATGTTTTTTTTTGTATTAGATAAAAAGAGAAATGTTTTCAATTGGCTGTAGTGAGTGTTATGTAAATACCGTTTACCTTGAAGGCTAGCAGTCTTACCTTGACTGATTATACTATGACCCTATCTTATAAGCCACGCCATAGTGGAACCAAGCTAGGTAGAAGTCTTACCTTGACTGATTATACTATGACCCTATCTTATAAGCCACGCCATAGTGGAACCAAGCTAGGTAGCAGTCTTACCTTGACTGATTATACTATGACCCTATCTTATAAGCCATACCATAGTGGAACCAAGCTAGGTAGCAGTCTTACCTTGACTGATTATACTATGACCCTATCTTATAAGCCATATCATAGTGGAACCAAGCAAGGTAGCAATCTTACTAAAGATATGTCAGATGATATTGATAAAACAGCTACCGATAAATTTTCCAAACGACATATATCTTTACAAATCGATGATTCCACTAACACTAACGTCAAAGCTCATCTAAGTTTTACTCGGATTTATTCGTTTCGTTAATGAAAACGCATAGTGAATCAATTCTATGCTGCAGAGAACTTACCGAAAGTAAAACAGGACAAGATATTTTTGACTCTATTTTGTCATATTTAGAAAATTTTAAAATTTCATGAGAGCTGTGTGTAGTAATTTGTACGGATGGTGCCCCAACAATGGAATGGGAGGTTCTATTAATTATGTGTTACCTTGCAAAGAAAATTATCACTAATATTATATTCACGCACTGTTTTATTCACAGAGAATCCCTACTTTCAAAAACATTACCGGCAACATTAAAACCTGTTGCCTAATAGACCAAATTGTAAATATGGTAAATTACATTAAGTCAAGGTCTTTAAAAGAACGTTAAAAAAAACTTAGCATATCTATGGAAGCTCAGTATAAATATTTGCTTTTACACAATGAAATAAGATGGTTAGCCAGGGGTAAAGTTCTATAACGAATATTAGAACTTAATAATGAATTATTGTTCGTTTTTTTCAAAATGAAGGTACAGTTGCTTTTGTAAAATGTCTTCAAAATAATATTTTATATGATAAAATGGGATATTTAATAGCCGATATTTCTTATTACTTAAATAGCGTTAATACAAGTATCCAAGGGAAAAATGAAACGGTTTTGACATCCACTGACAAATTTACATCTTTTCAGGTAAAATAAATCTTTTTGGAAAAAAAAGTATCGTACTTTTAAAAATGAAATTCTCTGAAATAACTCTTGAGAAATTTTAGATTTTAGTCCAAACCTAATACCCAGCTCTATTCACAAGATTATTGAACATTTTGCTACAGTTTTCAACATCATATTTGTATGAGCTCAGTTACTCAACATTTACCAATATAAAATCCAAGAAAACGTCAAAGACTTCCATAGACAAAGAAATAAGGGTAGTTATATTACATATTAGACCTGATAATTGCTGAAATCTGCAAAAACCGACAAGTTCAAGCATCGCATTAAAAGAAGTTATATTTTTATAAAAGGTAAGTCCATGCATATTTTTATTGTTAGTTTTAGGATTCAAATGCTTTTGGTGTTCCACAAATTTTTCTTATCGTCAAAAATGTTCCGTGACTTCCAAAAGTTAAAAACTGGATTACACCATGGCCTTATCTTATAAGCTGCACCATAGTGGAACCAAGCAAGGCAGCAGTCTTACCGTGACTGATTATACTATGGCCCTATCTAATAAGCTACACCATAGTGGAACAAAGCATGTTAACATTCTTACCTTGACTGAATACATATTCTGAAAATTGAAAAATGACACCTGGACACGGGAATTGAACCCGAGACCTTTGGCTCAGTACGCCAATGCTCTAACCACTGAGCTATCCAGGAATCTATCCGTACCCAGGGTCGTTCTTTACTCATATTTTAAGGCAGAGTCTATGATGGACGTGAGGAAATCGTCGGATAATTGTTTTTATTAAGATCATGAGCTATCACATAACGTAGCCATCTTCGACTCGGTAGTTGGCTTAATGCTGCCATTTGTACAGTTAGACTCCGCCTTAAAATATGAGTGAAGAATGACCCTGGACATGGGACGAATCCTGGATAGCTCAGTGGTTAGAGCATTGACGTACTAAGCCAAAGGTACCGGGTTTGATTCCCGTGTCCAGGTGTAATTTCTCAATTTTCAGAATATGGTATCTAGAAGGAGTAATCCTCACTAAAAAGCATAAATAATATCTCTGGCTATTTGATTCATTGACCGAATACACTA